>CM023096.1:20162401-20741531 GCA_013103745.1 Gardenia jasminoides
TCATACTTCGTTCAGTTTACGTATTGCTTTAAATGGACCCCTTCGTTCCATGTGGAATGAGCAAGATCTATGGTTCCTGTCTTGTTTCTCTTCAAAGTTTACTTAATCCATTTCTTCGAAAAGAGTATCTTTTTCTTCTCGTTTCTTGTTGGGGAGACCCCTTTTCATGGATCACGACAGCTATTGCTCTCGATAGAGTGTTGCTTGAGTTTGTGGCCGAAATAGATTTGTTAGAAGCCATGTCCCTGTTCGGTTTGGTTGGGTCTGGTGTTAGTTCGAGGAAGGCTTTTAGCGAGGTTTGGGAGGCGAGAAGAGATGCCTAAATATTGTTGTCATTGTTTTGAGGCAGGGCATTGTGAGGATGAATGAGTCAACCACCCACACCTACACGAGGAAAATCTAGGGCTCAAAGAGACATCAACAAGGTGAGGGCTGGAGCCCCCCGTGTCCAGCGTCCATTGCCAGAGGGAGGAGGTTGATAACAATATGGATGGGGCACATAGGTCGGCAGGAAAGCCCCAATGTGAGGAGAGCATCCTGGGCCGGGGAGAGGAGGCGTTGGGAATGGGGAGGACATGATATAGATTTGCCCCAGTCTGCAGAGGGATTGGGAGGCAAACTGGAGTATTCCTCAGTTGGGATGCAAATACACAGGCGTGTCTAAACCACAGTAGGAGGTGATTGGTCCACTTACAAAGGCAAACCAGAGGGTCAGGACCGCTGCTTGACTCTTGGGACTCAAAGATATAATCCTTAAAACCATAATAAAAGCAAACAAATTCTTATAATTACAACCTCTAAAACACATCAAGGTTAGTTGGAACAACTCTAAAATACTACAAACCATCTAAGGCATCCATTATCCTCAACTTATACAAAGGAAAAGAAAATCCACAAAAACTAGAATCCTCGATTTCCAGTGCACCTTCAGAGTTGTTAAGGAAAACAAAGCTTATGGGGTGAGCAAAGCTTCGGTGAGGCCAAGAATTCATGCACAAGCGGGGTAAAACAATAACACACTTTAACAGAACAATATGGGAAAATAAAGCGGGAAACACATCTGAGCGGTATAAAATATTCACTAGAAAGGATACAACTTGCCAGCTCCATCATTGGTCTTCAGTCCGGGACTTCAGCGGAGCGTTGACATTCGTCAACCACTACCTCACAGACCGTAGCAATTACTTTACTCTCACCCATCTACTTACACCCCCTGTACCGGGCCCGCTCGTCAAAATAGCAAAATCGTTAAACCAAGTCGGGATGAGGTGGCACCTCCAGCTCCATAGGCGTGGTACATACTACCGCTTGGTAAATGAGTCGTGAGACTACGCTCCATCGACAATCTTGGCCCGGCGGAGGAGAGGTACCTCCACTTTCTTGAGATGTGGTACATACAACCTAGTTTGGTTCTAACATCAAGAACAAGCACACGTACAAGCATTTTGATTTCAATTCAAGTAAGTCAAACAAGGGTGGCCCAGGTAATACACACTCACCAAGTCAAACAAGCATGCTTTCAAATGAAATTCATCAAATCGGACATCAAAGCATGGAAACAACAAGCACTTGAACACTCACCAATAGTTGAGCATAAGCAAGATAATTTAGAAGTCAAACCACGTTCGTCCAGCGTCCACGGACTCACTGGAACATGCAAATCAAACCATCAACCTTTTGGTTTCTCATTAAAGTAACAGCCGTAAGATGGAGGAAAACCATTTCAAATGTGAGCCAAGCGACATGCATATACCAATGAACTAAGCTCATTGCAACATAATCACTTAAAATAGCAAAAGAAGCACATACATGGGGCGTTGAGACGGAGAAAACAGGACAAGGACAAGATGAAGCAGGAAAACCACCTGCTTGAAAGGTGAAACCAGTTTGACACCACATGCATTGCCCATATCTCAGGCACAAGTGTCGGTTTGGTCATCAGATGCTGTTTGAAAGAAGAACAAGCTACAACTTTCATGAAGGTAACTTCAACCCAGATTTACTCCTTCTAGGTCAAAATGTAAAACAGTTTCAGAATTTTGCCCATCAGGATGTCGTGAGACCCACTTGGGACATAACTCAGCGCTCACAAATCGAAATCAAGAAATTCAAGATGTTGGAAGAGAAGCTAGAACAAGGGCTATAACTTTCACGTTTTGGCCAAAGCTAAATCACAAAGGATCGACATGAAAAATGAAGCCAAAGTTGCTTGGGTAAAATTCTGTTTTCCTGCTCAGCCTTGAAAACAAATTCACTAGCAATTCAGATTGACTTCGTTTAGATAACAAACATCTGATGCAGCCACCCTGACCACGACCCCAAACATGCACACACCACACACACCAAACCAAGGCTAAAGCCTAGCGGAAAACTTAGCTCATTGGTTGATTCAAAACGCAACCAACCAATAGAATCAAGGCCCACACAATCATTCAAATCAACAAACCAACATTAATTCCTACCATTAGCACTTAAAACAAAACCCTAATAACTTAAAAAATCATGGCTAGGCACAAATATCAAAATCAACCAATCTAAACCATGAATCACTCCATAAGCTGAAAATAAGCATAAACCAAGCCATGGAAATCACAAAATCCCACAATTCATAATCTTCATCCAAATTTCAAGCTTGTAGAAACTAGAAGAAACCTTTCTAGATGATGTTCTTGGTGAAACTCAAGTTTCCAGTCAAACTCCACCTACTAGCTCAAAACAAAATCAAGCGGTTGAAAGTTGCAAAATCTCAAGCTTTTCTTCTTTTTTTTTTCCTCTCTTTTTTCCTTCCTTTTTCTCTTTTCTCACGGTTTCCTGTTTTCTTTACTTGGCGGCAGCTTCAAGCTAATAAATAGCAAAGATAATCCCAACTAGATATTTTTCCTTAGTCAAAACTTGGTCAAAATATATACCAAAACCTATCAACTTAGGTTTATTTCCTCTTACCCACATAATTTCTTTTCCTATCAAATTAGTCCATTGGGTGCTAATCTATCACAACTTAATCTCACCTACATAGCCACTATTCACCTAGAAGTCTTAATCCCTTTCGCTTCAATCATTGCATTATGCATACAATCAAGGGTAGCAAACTAAGTAATTGAACATAAAACTTATATTCATTTTCAAAACTAGGGTTTTGTAAGTTTACAAGATCAACCTAGGGTTTTATCAAAATCAGGGTTTGAAACAAATTAGTTTTAGGTTTCAAATTAAGGTTTTAAAAGCGTGTTAAAACGGGATTATTAAAACAAAACACTTTTAAGTAAAACAAGCATATAAACACCTTGGCAAAAATAATAAAATGCCTATAATAAACTTTAAACAAAATATGATAATGCAGTGCGGGTCCTCACAACCTTCCCCCCATAAAAATTTAGTCCTCAAAATTCATGCACAGATTAACGAATAGCTCAGGGATACTTTCTCCTTATATCTTCTTCAACCCCATTGTAGCTTCGCCGACGTCATGTTTTTTACTTTCATAAAGGGATTTGCTTATTCCCTCAACTCCTTGGTTCTTGATCAAAAGCTTTGGGTTTCTCTTAGTAAGTTAGAGCTTCATCAAGTTCTATATATCCTGCATTTGGGTATATGAGATGGATGGGATGATATTTCTTGAAAGCGACGTTATGGATCGGGATAGGCTGAGTGGTTAAATCAACCTATAAGCTACCTTTGACCAGCTCAAGAATGGTGTATGGTCCCATATCTTGGCTGTAACTTCTTTCCTTTCACATACAGAGGCTGCGCTTTAAAGGGGTAATTCTAAGAAAACTTGATCTCTACTGTGAACTCCAAATCTTTCCTCTATTATGCAGCATTAACTCTTTTGTGGGCTTTGGGGTTAAAATTCTGCCAGATTAACTTGACCTTTTCTCGAGCTTCTTCCATCAAGGGATGCGTGGTTGGATCTAAGGCTTTCTTCTCTCCTACCTCATCCCAATAAATGTTGACCGACATTTACGACCATAGGGGCTTCAATCACGGGGCCATTTGTATGGATGAATAGAAACATTGTTATAGGCAAATTCTTCCAAAGTCAAATATTGGCTCAACCCAACCCCAAAATCTAGAACACAAGTCCTCAACATGTCCTCAAAGTTTGAATGGTTCTCTGGACTGACGGTCAGTTTGATGGTAAAATAGTACTAAGATTTAGCTTAGTTCCTAATATTTCTTGCATCTTTTGCCAAAATCTACGACACAAACCGGGATCTCGATCCGACACTATACTCCGCAGAGAATACCATACAACCTTATGACTTCATCATATACAATTTGTAATTTCTCCAGCCAGTATTTCATGCTTATGGGTAGAAAATGTGCAGAACTTAATCGAGCGGTCTACAATAACCCAAATCAGCGTCGCGGCCCCTTTGCGTCTTTGGCAGTCCGATACAAAATCCATGGTAATATCCTTCCATTTCACGGGTACCTCCGATGGTTGCAATAATCAGGAAGGGTTTCGATGTTACTTTAACCCTCGGCATACCGGGCGTAATGCGAACAAATTGGGCTATTTCCTTCTTATGCCTTCCACCGGTATAGACTTTTCAAATCTGGTACATCTGCTTCTCCGGGGTGTACATTATACTTTGATCGATGAGCTTCCTCTAATATCTCCTTCACGAGATCCTCATCCTTTGGTACCACTACTCGATTTGATGCACGAGAACTCCTCCCAGCTCCGATATGACAATCAGACTCTTTTACGGACCTTTTCCAACCACCTTTGTACTTGAGGAGCCTTCTTTTGCACCTCTTTAATCTTGTCGGCGGTCAGGATCTCTTAATACAATGTTTCCCGATTACAACTTTGTTAGATTGTAGATGGGGATTCAAACACTAATCTCCTCTAACATGTGCCATTCCTTCACCATCAAACCAGCTACTTGTACCTTCGGCTCAATGCATGCCAACTACTACATTAGCTTTCCAGTTGGTGCTGTCGTCTGCAATCATAATCACTCAAAACTCTCACCCATCTATTTGTCTCAAATTCAACTCTTTCTGGGAAAATAGATACTTAAAGGCTCTTATGGTTGGGTGAAAACCTCAAATGTTACCCATTATAAATAATGTCTCCACTTGCATAATGCAAACACTACCGACTAACTCCATATCATGGGTGGGATAATTTTGCTCATGAGGGTTCAACTTCGCGAAGCGTGACTATAACCGCTCATTTTGCATCAACACACAAGCCTAACCCTTCGCGATGCATCCGTAAATAATGCGGTCACGCGGCATCTCGCCATTGGGTAGAAGCCAACCTTTAGTGCGCTCGGTCAGCGGTCTCTAATTCGAAAACTTCTTTCACACTTAGCGTCCCATATGAACTTGCTATGCTTCTTGGTCAACTTCGGTCATAGGTCTGCTATCTTGGAGAAATCTTTAATAAACCGGCGGTAATAACCAGCTAAATCTAGAAAACTTCGAATCTCCGTTTAGTTCGGGTTTGCTTCCATTTTGACCACCGCTTCCACCTTAGTTAGGGTCCTGCGATTCCATCTTTAGAATTATATGGCCAGAAATGCCACCTCTTCCAACCAAGTTTATAAGTTATCTAAGTTGATGTTCTCTTGGGGTTTGTAGCACTATCACAAGTATGCGTTCGCGATCCTCTCGAGTTTTAGCTCTGAGAATGTCGTGACCAAAACACCACTACAAATTGATCTAGTGAGCTTGAAAGCTTCGATGCATCAAATCAATGATGCAGCTGGTCGTTTGTCAGCGATAGCATCACCGCCGAACTCAAAATGCCCATTACCTCGAATTAAAGGCTGTCTTGGGTATGTCTTCTCTCGAATCCTCAATTAAAATTACCCTGCCTCAAGATCCAACTTAGAGAAATACACCTCCGCTAACCTCAGAACTGGCATCAAAAAGCTCATGGATGTGTGGTAGAGGGTATTTGTTCTTAATGTTAACATCATTCAATCCTCGATAGTCTATACACAATCTTAGGCTTCCATCATGCTTTTAACAAACAACACCTGCACCCCAAAGATTGTCGCTCTCTTTAATAAGAGGAAACCCCTGCCCAAAGAAATCCCACGTAATTGAAGTTTCAATTCTCTCAATTCAGGCAGGAGCCATCCTATATGGCGACTTAGAAATATGCTTGTCTCCGGGTCACCTCAATCTTAAAAGCTATCTCCTTCGGCCTGATAAAGATTTCATTCTTGAGGGAATATGTGAGGAAATTCTCTCACTTCTGCATCTTCCACACCTTATCCCAGGTGTGTATTGATCGAAGGCTAAGAACCTTTCACCCCATTATTCAACAATTTCCTAGCTTCAGTTCTAAATAAGAGTCGATGACGCTCAAGCCCCCTTACTAATTTTAAAGTTGGCTCTCCGATACATGCAATTCTACCATCTTCTGATCAAGTTGGCGCATGATGTGTTAATGGCTAACCAATCCGTCCCCAGGGAATAACATCATAGCCCTTGATTTCCATACTCATCAAGTCCACTAGCAATTTTCGCTCACCAACTGTCAAATATCACAACTTCTATAAACCGAAGCTAGATAATAGTTTCGGTTTCCGGCGCACTAACCTCTAGATCATATGGGAGTTTTTCAGATTTAACATCACGCCTCCATGAAAGTAGGATTCACAAACGAATGGGTTGCCAGGGATCAATTAAAACTTTGCTAAAGCGGTGAAATATAGAATGGGTACCTTCCGATGAGGTCTCCGCCGGACGAACTTGATGTCGATCCATGGCATACCACTGGCGGGTAACCCCTGCATTGTCTCCTACACTTGATTGTTTTAGTGGTCGACCTAGCGGATGACGACCGTGAACTACCTCTCGCACGTTGGACAGCTGGTAATTTGATACTCGATACTCCCACAACTTAAGCATTTTCCCTTTCTCCAACAATCATGCATTGTGGTTTGGTTTTCCACAATATCCACACACCCTACACGAAGGAGCAACCTCCTTGTGTTTGTGGTTCGAGTGCGCCCACTAGTAGCTCCTCTTGCCATAGACCCCTAGGCAGCTCCCGCCAAGCGTGCTCCTCACCTCCCAGCCTTTAGGGAAGACGTTTTATCCACACGGACCCCACACCACTTCCACTCTGGGGCATTTCTTTTCTTAGCATGAAAAGCTCTCACTTGAAGCCTAGCACTTTCCACCCTTTGGGCCTTTCTAAGGCCTCGATTAAAGGTTATTAATTTGGGCTGCTAGAGCCTCTTGAATTTCAACATTAAGCTCCTTGCATCTCCGTCTAATCCTTCACGGGTAATCCGTGGCCTAACTGGTGCAAAATTGAGAGTTTCAGTAAAACCGAAGTCTCAGAATCGCCACACTCATTGTTCCCCTGTCTCAACCTAATAAATCATCCTCTCTTTTCTCCCCTGGATCATGGAGGCAAAACTTCACATCAAATTCCCTTTTAAAATCGGCCAAGTCCATGAGGTGCTCTACTCTCCCATTTTAGCCTAATGACATTTCCACCACACGATCCTAGTCTATTGAGCCCTCAAATTGAAAAAAGTGGTGAACATCACTTTCGTCTCTCCTCAATTATAATCCAGGAAGGCAAATATGGTCATTCTCGAACCAACCTTCCAGCTACATCAGTCTCCGTTTCACCACCTAAATTTAGCGGCATGAACTTAAGAAAACGCTCGAGGCTCTATCTTCGGGCCACATTCGGGGCTCTGGTTTTGCTTTGTCCCAGACCTTGGTTGTTAAGCCGACGCCGAGAATATTAGTCATCTTATTGATAGTCAGTAGCCATCCGTCTACATCTCCACCGCCTGATTCCCCTTCCGTCCTACCTCAAGACGCATTACACTCTCGAGAGTTGAGGCTCGCACGTCACAGCTCCGCCCTCGTACTCGACCTCTCGACCTCGACCTTGGTTTCCATAGTCCTCCCAATGTCTAAATGCATCATGAAAAGAATTACACAAAAAGTACTTCAAATAACATTCAATCATAACAACTGGGTCAAATAACGACGAACATATATTAACACATTAAGGAACATATATTCACATAGTCAAAGGTTACAAGTGGGTAAAAGTCATGGGGCATGTTCAAAAATACAGCACACTTGTGCCAACAAAATACAGTTAGTCATGCATCGTAAAATTACAAATTTCATAAGCCTCACCCACAATATAAACCCTAGACAAAACCAAAGTCAAAAGATTGCACTCCTAATCTAGTTTCCAACCACTAGTCTGAGCCTCCTCACCTGGCTCTCTTCCTCCTCCTGCTCCCTCCTCCGGGATCCTCAACAGCTCTTCCTCAATCTCCTCTTCTGGAGGGTCCTCAACCGCTCCTCCTCAACCTCCCCTCCGGAGAAGGGTTCTCATGTGCAACCTCATCCCCAATCACTGGCCCCTCCAACTCCCAGCTACCTCCTCCACCTCCCCTAATAAGATAGTAGCATCATTCAGAATCCTAGTCCCAGCTGCCGACCCTGGTGATCACCCTAGTCAACTCAGTTCTGAAGCTCTGACCTCGTCTTGGCTGGCGCCAGCCCTGCTCTCAAACACTTCATCCTCCAGCTCCATTCTAATCCTTGGCCATTTCCTAATATCCATAAACCCTCATTTCATCGATAGCCTGCTTTGATTCAAGTTGCCGCTCATCACAATCAATGACAACACTAACTCAAGGGTAGAGAAAATGTCTCACTACACGGTGTGATCTCCTTGGTGTGTATCGAATAAAGAGGCCTCCTCCAAGCACTTCGGTGTCGAATCGCCTTCCAACAGTTACATGACCATTAGCCTCCGCCATTAGCCTCACCATTACCAATAGCCCCATTTGGCCCGTCCACCATTACCTCCCTCCATACCTACAAAACAACCATAAACCCACGCGGTTAGAATCTTAAACACGATACCCAAAAGTAAAATTTCCTAAAGGGTTCCAAGCAGATCTCAAACCTAGCTCGATACTAACTGTGACCCACTTTCCCCAAAGGCAAACCGGTAGGGTCACGCCTTCACTTCCGCCAGACTCAAAAGATATAACCTATAAAACCATAGTAAAAGAACCGACAAATTCTTATAAATTACAACCTCTAAAACACATCAAGGTTACGTTGGAACAACTCTAAAATACTACAAACCATCTAAGGCATCCATTATCCTCCAACTTATACAAAAGGAAAAGAAAAATCCACAAAAACTAGATCCTCGATTTCGTGCACCCTTCCAGACCTTAGGAAAACAAAGTATGGGGTGAGCAAAGCTCGTGAGGCCAAGAATTCATGCACAAGCTGTGGTAAAGCAATAACACACTTTACTGTAACAATAATAGGAAAATAAAACAGGAAACACATACAGGGCGGTATAAAATATTCACTAGAAAAGGATACAACTTGCGCTCCATCATTGGTCTTGATCCGGACTTCACTGAAACGCGTTGACACTCAAATCAACCACTACCTCGGACCGTAGTAAATTACTTTACTCACCCGCCTACTTACACCCCTGTACAGCCCCCCGTCAAAATAGCAAAATCGTTAAACCAAGTCGGATGAAGAACCTCGGCTCCATAGAGCGTGGTACACTACCGCTTAATGAGTCAGACTACGCTTTATCGACTTAATCAACAACTGACCCAAACGGGAGGAGAGGTACTGATGTGAGCATGGATGCCAATGTGTGCTTACAAATTCGTATCAAATTCAAATGCCCTGAGTTGATTCATTCCAAGTTGTTTTATTTAGAAATTGGTTCTAAGATGGTCAGCAAACTTGGAAAACGCTGGTCAAGCTCGCGAAGGAAGAAGCGTGAAGCTGAAATGAGGAGAAGGTGCAAGATGCGCGATTCGTGGATCGAGAAGCGACCCAACACCTCGCGGATCCTGGTCAGAAGTGAATTTTCTGAGATCCGCGAACCATGACATTTCCGGATCCAACTCATGTAATCCCCGTGAATTTTGTGATTTTTCCACTTTTGCATATTTTCTTTAGTTTATTGTTTTCATTGGTTCAATATCCCAATTAGGGTAATTACAATATTAGTTTTAGTTATTTGGTAGTTTCCTCAAGAAACAAGGGTCCATATTGGCCAAATCCATTAGTATTAGGTTTAGTTATTTTGAGTCCAAGTTGGACTAGGTTTTGAGTCTTTGTAAAGGCTATAAATAAGCCTTCTTCTCCAATATTTTTGATAAGACTTTGATTAATGAAAATTGAGAGTTTCTATTTTCTTGTTCCTTGGGAACGTCCCTTGATACAAAGTGAATGAGTTCCTTTGTTCAAGTTTAGGCTTATCAATTCAAGATCGCGTTGAGTTGTGGAGCTATTCTACCAAATTCCTTGGTTCGCTAATTCACTAGATTGTGGGTTGAGATTCAATTCGTAGGTTCGCAATCTCGAGGGTTAGAGGGGTCATAGGATTTCATCCTTTTGTATCCATAACCTGTTCAAGATAGATCATTCCAAGCCGCCAATTTGTGTCTTCAAGAGCTGGAGCTTGGAGATTGGGTTCGATCAGTTGGTATCGAGCCGCTCTTGAACCAGGTTAATATCCCTTTTTTCTTTCTTGTTTTCCTCTTTGTTAAATAAAAAAAAAAAAAAAACCGTTACTGTTCATCAGGTACTGTTCATAGTTACTGTAGCAATTACTGTTCATCCGAGTTTACTGTTCATCCGAATTTTTCTCTTGTTTTTTTACTTGTTGGTCTTGTGTTCTTGTGTCTTGAGTCTTGAATTAAAAAAAAAAATTCGTGTCTTGTTATTCTTGTGCAATCCGTGTTTTGTTTCTTGTTCTTGTTGTCCGTTTCTTTTGTGTCTCATTGCTGTCCAAATTTCCTGGTTGTCCCTGCATCACTAGTGAGTCATGGTGAAGTCTTGAAATCTGGTCATCTTGAGTCATCTTTGTTGTTAATTGCTAGTTCAAGTTGCTTTTGCAATTCTTGTGGTAATTTTTATGCTCATATCTACTATAAAGTGCGGTTCTTTGTTTGTTCTTGTTGCTGGTCCGATTTGCCTAGTTATCAAAGGCTGATCTTGTGTCCAATTGCTGGAAAAATTGTGGCTATTCTTGCTGAAATTATTGGTTCTTGAACTTACTTTGTGACTACCTTGGAATCTTGAGACAAACCCTAGTTCTTGAACAAGTCTTGAAAACAATCTTTGAACCTTGGGGGCTGTTTTTCTAGAAGTTCTTGAAATCAATTGCAATAAGTTGAATTCTGGAAATTCCACACTTGGATCCTTGAAATCTGAAAGTAGTTCAAGTTGGCTGAAAAAAAAAAGGAAAAAAAAACATAAATGAAAGAAAGAAAGGAGAAAGCCAACCTGTTTTTCTTGAACCTTGCTGGAAATTGAATCTGCCTTGCTTGTTGATCTAAATCCTTGTGTTGCAATTGTTGTTCCAAGCTTGAACTACACCATGGGGGTTGTTAAAACATAATTGCATGCTTTGGGAAGGTTAAACAAATTTGGAAGTTGAAAACATAAACCAGAAATTTTAGTTTCCAAATTCCAGAAATCCTATCCAAGAGGGATTAAAAGACCACAGCAACCAATCCAAAATAGCCTTGGAAACCTTTTTGCACCGCCTTGACTACCTTGAACCTAAACTACCTTGGATTGAAACTCTTTTGGGAAACCAAACTGCTTGACCAATTAAGCCACTAAGTCCGCGTGACTTTGGTCCTATTTTCCAGCATTTGATTGAGTCTTTAAACTTGTTTTATTTTCGGTCAATTCAGTTTTCCTTTGTCTTTACAAATTCAAGTAGAAGTCTAGTTAAGTTTCCTAAAGTGAGTCTTGTTTCTAAAATCTGTTTTGTCTTAGTTTCCTAATTATTTCCAGCTTCTACTTGTGCCTTCTTTTCTAGTCTTATTTGTCCATTTTGTGAGTCATTATTTCTTGTCTTTCTTGAGTCAAGTGTCCTCAAGAATCTCTCCCGAGTCTAGCTTCATTAGTGCCATCAAATTCTTATATATTGTCACATGCCAACTGAATTGAATTGATTAGTCTTCTTGAGCAGTCGTGAGTCAATTCATATTGTCTCAAGGATTGTGAACAAGGACTTGAAAGAGTTGGTGAGATTATTAGAGTGGAATTTGAGTGCATACACTGAGTTGAGTGGATACACTAAGGTGTGTGTGAGGCTATTATTTTATGTTTTCCTAACCTTTCTTTGCAGATTTTATCACCATGAGGCACAATCCTCTAAAGGAGTTGTTGAAGAAATTCCATGCTTTTCGCCAAGGTACTAAATCGCTGAAGGAATACTACAAAAGAGATGAGATCCATCATCCAACAAGCTGAAATTGTGGAGGATTCCTTTGTTATTGATCACTTTTTTGGATGGATTAAATGATCAAATAGCTAGGCATCTTGAAGTGACTAATCGTATGGAGTTGTATGAAGTTGCACATGCTGCTATGGACATTGAAGAGAAGCTCGAGGAGACGCCAAAGGAAAATTTCTTTGGCAGCTAACGCGTTTCAATGAGAAGCATGAGCAAGAAATTAAAGAGTCACGCCAAATGTCCAAGAACGAACCTTTGATGGGACGATTTGAGCAACTATTGATACCAGTGTATCTTGAGCATGAAAAGAAAAGGCTTTAATCCACTACACTAACAGCTAGTCAAAGCTAGTTGGAAAGGATTTATGTGAGGAATATGAAGATGTACAACCGAAAGTGTAGTGTAAATAAAAGGAGAGTGAGTTGAGTGAAGAAGGAAAAGAAAATAGTGCACGTGAGCTAATTGTGAGTGGAAAAATAAATGAGCTGAAAGGGCTTATTATTGTTTCTAACAATCTTACTTTACTTTGTTTAGTGTTAATGGTCTTTTCAGGTACAATAAGGTGAAGTAAAGATGGTTTTGTTGTTGCCATTGCAAAGTCTTTAAAAGGAACCATGTTCTTTCGAGGCATTACAAATTTCTACATTCACTCCCAAGAATTGAAGACTATTTTCACCCAACCAACCTTTGAGTTTGGAAGGGAGTTTTCAACCTTATCCCTAGTTAATTCTTTTGCATTTAAAAACCGTTACAATTGTTTGATTTGTGTCGATTGTTGTGATTGTCCTTTGAGTCATTTTAAGAGTTGTAATTGTTTTACGTGTCCAAGTTTAATGTTGAGTCCTTATGAGTCATTTTCTTTCTTTAAGTCATATGATTATTGTGTTAAGAGTATTAATACATGTTTGTCTAGTAATTTTAGTGTGCCTTTAGGTTGTGTTACGAGTCGTTTAATGTTGCATGGGGTACAAACTTTTCCCTACTTGTTATCAATTAGGTAAAGTGGGTGAATATCCTGTGTTTCCCTCATCATTTATTCCTCGCCTTTCGCTTTTGACCTGGTATCGATTCGAGGACTAATCGCTTTATGGGGAGGGAATGATGTGAGTATGGATGCCAACGCGGTGCTACAAATTGAGATCAAATTCCAAATGCCCTGAGTTGATTCATTCCAAGTTGTTTTATTCAGAAATTGATTCTAAGATGGTCAACAAACTTGGAAAACGCTGGTCAATGCCAAGGAAGAAGCGTTGAAGCTGAAATGAGAAGAAGGTGTAAGATGCGTGATCCATGGATCGAGACGCCAACCAACACCTCAGGATCCCCGGGTCGGGCTTTCCGAGATCCATGAACCATGACTCGAGGATCCAACTCTCAATCCCATCGTGGAATTTTTGTGATTTTTCCACTTTTGCATATTTTCTTTAGTTTATTGTTTTCATTGGTTCAATATCCCATTAGGGTAATTACAATAATTATTTTAGTTATTTGGTAGTTTCCCTAAGAAACAAGGGTCCATATTGGCCAAAATCCATTAGTATTAGGTTTAGTTATTTTGAGTCCAAGTTGGACTAGGTTTTGAGTCTTGTAAAGGCTATAAATAAGCCTTCTTCTCCAATATTTTTATAAGACTTTGATTAATGAAAATTGAGAGTTTCTCTTTTCTTGTTCCTTGGGAACGCCCCTTGATACAAAGTGAATGAGTTCCTTTGTTCAAGTTTAGGCTTATCAATTCAAGATCGCTGAGTTGTTGCCTATTCTACCAAATTCCTTGGTTCGCTAATTCACTAGATTGTGGGTTGAGATTCAAGGTTCGCAATCTCGAGGGTTAGAGGGGTCGGGATTTCCATCCTTTGTATCCATAACCTGCTCAAGATAGATCATTCCACAAGGCCGCCAATTTGTGTCTTCAAGAGCGGGAGCTTGGAGATTCGTTCGGTACACTCCCACCCTCTTGAGTGTGGTACATACAACCGCTTGGTTCTAACATGTCAAGAACAAACACGCATTACAAGCATTTTACGATTTCAATTCAAGTAAGTCCAAACAAGGGTGGCGCGTGCAAAGTACACGCCACCAAGTCAAACAAGCATGCTTTCAAATGAAATTCATCAAATCGACATCCAAGCATGGAAACGAAAGCACTTGACCACTCACCAATAGTTGAAGCGTAAGCAAGATAATGTAGAAGTCAAACACATTCACAACGCCCACGGACTCACCTGAACATGCAAATCAAACCATCAACCTTTTGGTTTCTACATTAAAAAGTAACCTTGTTGTAAGATTGGAGGAAAACCATTTCAAATGTGAACCGACGCTTGACATGCATATACCCAACGAACTAAGCTCTCATAAACGCTTATAATCACTTAAAATAGAAAAAGAAGCACATACATGGCGCTTGGACGAAAACGGACAAGGACAAGATGAAACGGAAAACACACATCGAAGGTGAAAAACAGTTTGACACCTGCACGCCATTGCCCATATCTCAGGCTACAAGTGTCAGATTTGAGCATACGAGGTGCTGTTTCGAAGCTAAGAGAACAAGCTACAACTTTCATGAAGGTAACTTCAACCCAGATTTACTCCTTCTAGGTCAAAAATGCAGAAATAGTTTCAGAAATTTTGCCATCAGAATGTCCAGACAGGCACACTTCAAACGGACATAACTCAAGCTCACAAATCAAATCAAGAAATTCCAGATCGTTGGAAAGCTAGAACAAAGGGCTATAACTTTCAGGCTTTGGCCAAAAGCTAAATCACAAAGGATCGACATGAAAATGAAGCCAAAGTTGCATTGTAAATTCTATTTTCCTGCTCAACGCCAAACAACCAAATTGCACCAAATTCCATTGACTCATTTATGATAACAAACAAGCAATGCAGCCCCTTACAAGCCACACACTGCCAAACATTACACACACACGACCACACACACCAAACCAAGAAACTAAACCAAACGGAAAACCTAGCTCATTACTTGGGAATTCAAGAGCCCACACAACCAAGTGGAATCCAAGAGCCCACACAATCATTTAAATCAACAAACCAACATTAATTCCTACCATTAGCACTTAAAACAAAACCCTAACCCTAACTTAAAATCATGGCTAGGCACAATACATCAAAATCAAACCATCTAAGCCATAGAATCACTCCATAAGCTGAAAATAAGCATGAACCAAGCCATGGAAATCACAAAATCCCACAATTCATAATCTTCATCCAAATTTCAAGCTTGTAGAAACTAGAAGAAACCTTTCTAGATGATGTTCTTGGTGAAACCCCAAAGTTTCCAAGTCCAAGCTCCACCTACTAGCTCCAAAACAAAATCAAACGGTTGAAAGTTGCAAAATCTCCAAGCTTTTCTTCTTTTTTTTCCTCTCTTTTTTTTTCCTTCCTTTCTTCTCTTTTCTCACGGTTTCCTCTTGTTTTTTTTCTTTACTTGGTCGGCAGCTTCAAGCTAATAAATAACCCAAAAGATAATCCCAACTAGATATTTTTCCTTAGTCAAAACTTGGTCAAAAATATCATGCCAAAAAAACCTATCAACTTAGGTTTATTTCCACTCTTACCCACATAATTTCTTTTCCTATCAAATTAGTCCATAGGTGCTAATCTATCACAACTTAATCTCACCTACATAGGCCACTATTCACCTAGAAGTCTTAATCACTCGCCTAATCACTCGCCTAATCATGCATTAACACGCCTACAATCAAGGAGTAGCAAACTCGTAATTGAACATAAAACTTATATTCATTTTCAAAACTAGGGTTTTGTAAGTTTTACAAGATCAACCTAGGGTTTTATCAAAATCTAGGGTTTTCGAAACAAATTATTAGGTTTCAAATTAAGGTTTTAAAACGTGTAAAACAGGATTATTAAAATAAAACACTTTTAAAAGTAAAACAAGCATATAAACACCTTGGCAAATAATAATGCCTATAATAAACTTTAAACAAAATATGATAGTCGGTACGGGTCCTCACAATGAGGGGATTCTAGAATCGCCTCACGCGGCTGAGGAGCAGCCAGCATTCTAGTGGTGTTGCCAAGAATGTGTTCCTCCAAATCAGTAGCAGGGAGAGTGCAGACGTGCTTGATGCTGAGTAGGTCACTGCGATGGTGGATGAAGCAATTGTAGGTGCAGCTGATAGAATTATGGAACAGATGGCAGATCGCGTGCTGGATGAAAGCTCAGATGATGATGCTGGTATTGTCGGTGAGGCACGAATAAAGATGATAACAGACTTGGGTCTTTCCCCTAGCAAAAATTCTACAGTAATCCCGCTGGAGGAGCTAAGGAGAAGAATGGATGGCTTGCGGAACCCAGAGGAATGGCAAACTGTTAGTAAGCGCAAAAATAAGCACGGAGATGCTGCAACTTCTTCTGGTCATACAGGTTCCCATGATTAAGACGGTGTTTTGGAATATTTGTGGTATTAGTAATTCTGTCTCTATTAATCGTATTAGGAAGATTATTCGTGATCATCAAGTCTCCTTGGTGGGCTTGTGTGAACCCAAAGCTGATTTCTCTTGCATGGAAAAAATTAAACGTAAGTTGAATTTTTCGCAATGCATTTCAAATGACACAGGGAGATTGTGGTTGTTATTTTCAGCTGATTTTTCTATCTTGATTGTGCTGCAATCAAGTCAATTTATGGTGTTAGAGGTCAGCCACGGTTTTCTTAACCAAAAGGTGCATTTGGTTTTAGTCCATGCTAGCTGTTCTGGTGCAGATCGTCAGGCTTTATGGCAGCAGTTGGTTGTACTGAAGGATTCTTTGTTGCCATTAATCTTTATGGGAAATTTTAATGTTGTTTTAAGTCAACAGGAGAAGAGGGGTGGCTGGCCTTTTCGTGTGGCTGAGGCAGCAGATTTTCTGGATTTTTTAGACGTTTTAGAACTGGTGGATGTGGGATATTCTGGATCCACTTTTACCTGGTGCAATAATAGGGGAGGGATGGCACGAATTTCGAAAAGACTGGATCGTGTTTTAGTTGATGCTCGTTGGGACCAATTACATTGTAATATTGCTGTTCAGCATCTTCCACGGTATCCTTCTAATCACTCCCCATTGTTAATTACATTTTCATCGGCATTGGGGAATGGCCCGAAGAGTTTTAGGTTCCTAGATGTTTGGTGTTCCTATCTGAATTTTTGGAGGTAGTAAAACCGGCTTGGCAGTTTCCAACGTCTGGTCGTCTGGTTAGAGTTCTGGTAAATAAATTGCATCAGGTTAAAGCTGAGTTATCTAAGTGGAATAAGAAAATTTTTGTGCAGATTAATGATCGTGTGCAACGAGCTGAAGGAAGTTTCTTTGAGGGAGGCTGCGCTAGAACAATCCCCATCCTTGAGTGCGGAAAAGGATTTGGAGGAGACCCAAGAGTGTTTTAGGAATGAGCTGATGCGCCAATCGGCTTTCTAGAGACAAAAGTCCAGATTGAAAATTTTCAAGGATGGTGATGCTAACACAAAATTTTTCCACTCCATTGTTCGGCAGCGGTGGCTTCGCTCATACATTCATGGAATTAAGCAGGGACAGTGGGTTGACGATGTACAGCAAGTGGAAGACTCGGCTGTTCACTTCTTCTCATCTATGCTGTCGACGGCGCATGGTTCGGTTGTAATGGAGGGGTGTTTAGATGTCATTCCCTTCAGTTGTAACTTCTAGTGACAATCTGGATTTGTGTAGGCTACCTTCGGAAGAGGAAGTCCACAGAGTGGTTTTCGGAATGGATGGTGAGAGCTGCTCGGGGCCAGATGGGTTCTCGGGATCGTTTTTCACAGCATGCTGGGATATTGTTGGGTATGATCTCTATATGGCGGTTTTGGACTTCTTCGCAGGAGCTGACCTTCCGGTTGGCTTTACTTCAACGCTCCTTGCGTTAATTCCTAAATTTGCCAATCCAGTCTCGTTTTCTGAATTCAGGCCCATCAGCTTATGTAATTTCATCAACAAGGTGTTATCTAAACTTTTAGCTTCGCGATTAGAAACAGTATTGCCAAACTTGATTTCCCCTCAACAGAGTGGCTTTGTAAGGGGACGCGTGATCTCTGATAATATATTGTTGGCTCAGGAGCTAATAGCAGGGATAGGGAGGAAGGTTCGAGGGTCGAATATGGCCTTGAAGCTTGATATGTCGAAGGCATATGATCGCGGTTTCCGGCCTTTTTAATTCAAAGTTATGCTAGCCGGTTTGGCTTTGGGGAATTTTGACTTGATATGGTGTGGTGTCTAGTCTCGAAATTGTTTTTTCTCGTGTTGATTAATGGGAAACCTGCGGCTTCTTTAACCTGCACTTGTGGTCTCCGGCTAAGGTGATCCGGTATTGTCTCCTCCCCTATTCATCATTCTGGTCTTATCTAGAGTTAAATGCGCATTGGATAATCCAGCAGCTTTGTTCCATATTGCATTCTCTTCCAAAGGTGCACACCGCGAATTCCGACTCATCTAAGTTATGCAGATGATATTTTGATCTTTTCTAATGCTAGTAAGCCGGCTCTGAAATGTGTGATGAAGGTGTTAGATAAATATCAAAAGATCGTGTGCTTGGTTAATGCTTCTAAGAGTGGTATTTTAGTGGGGCCAAAAGTTAGTAAGAATTGGAGATTGTTGATATAGCAGGTCACGGGTTTTGCCCATAAATGTTTTCCTATCAATTATCTGGGTTGTCCTCTCTTTCTGGGAAGAAAGACCCGGCGTTGTTGGAGGTCTTTTCCGGCAAGATATCAGGGAAAACTAACTAAGACTAAATGGTTGTCCCGAGGATGGTGAGATGAAACATGTGCTTATTTCTATACCAATTCATTTGGTCGGGTTTGTCTCGAAAGTGGATGCATCAAAAGAATATTTTCCTTTGGTTTTAGGTCAAGGAGGGTTTGGCGGCAATGGTCTCCTTGAGTGCCACATGTTCCAGGTAAGGGAAGGAAGGGGCTGTTTAGATCATCCATTGTGGGATCACATTTCTCTTGCAAATTATGGTGGGTTTCCGTAGCTGGGCTCTCTTTAGGCAATTCATGTACATACTTACTTTGACCGCACCATCAAGAGAGTGTCGGAGGTTGTCGAATGATAGTAAAAGTGCGGATTTTCAGCAGAGCATTTGTGAGGTCGTGTGAGTTTCATTTGAAGTGGGAGGCTTCTTCTGGGCTGGTGTTGTTCTAGTGGGATAACTGAGTGGGATTAGGTCGTGGCATTATTAGCTGTCCCACTTATTTAAATTGAGCCCACCGATTTCATTGACAATAATGAGGTTGATATGATGGAGCGTATGCAAGTAGTTTATAGGGCGAAGTTGTGCAAGAGCTTCGAACTGAATTTGTGATTGACGGAACCATTGTTACTTCTTTTGGACCGTCACCAATGGGATGGTGTCGCCTCTACCATTTGTTCTAGAAAAGACGAGGTCCGTGATGTCTTGCCGCCTGCACCTTCATTATGAATTCCTATCAAAATTTCGATTTTCTTGTGGCTTTTATTTTGCAACTACCAGGTGGATGAGGTCCTTACCAGTTTGGGTCCATGGTCAAATGTGAGTGTGTGTGTGGAGGGGCAGTGGAGACATTAGATCACTTATTCTCCAGGGAGGTTATTTGGCGGAACACACGTGGCAATATTTTGAAAAATCGCCAGGCTTTTGTGGTGCCGAACCTGATTAAGTGCGGCATCTATGGCAAACACAGGTGGTTACGTGCGCATGGAGAGAGAGGTATGAGATGGGTTTTTAAGGTTCTCCCCGCATTTATTCTGTGGCGTTTGTGGATTGCTCGAAATAAAGGCAGATTTGAGGGTAAGTCTCCAAGCCACAAGCAAGTTAGGTGGGCAATCATTCATGATATTGGAGATGTTTCTCAGGTTTTTTCCAACTCCATTGTTGGGGGAGGTTTGGATTGGGGAATTGGTCATGCGTGTCTTGGGAAGCGTCGTGCCATAAATGAGCTCTCCGTTTCCTCGAGCATTCCCAGGGTGGTGGGTTTGAACACGAGATGGAGCAACCAGCTCGTCTACTGCGGCTGGTGGAGGCATTTTGAGGGATCCTCAGGGGCGGATGATTTTTGCATTCGCTGAGAATTTTGGGAAGACGGATGCCCTGCAAGCTGAAGCCAAGGCCATTTTGAGTGGATTGAATATGTGCTGGGTTGTTCTAGAATGGGTTGAATGGGACTCAGGTGATGGTTAATGTGTTGAACGGCTCATATAATGCTCCCTTGCTCAGGTTTGCCCCATGCGTGGACAAAAATTCAACAGTGCGAGTCTGTGGAGTTCCACCATTGTTACCATCGAGGCAATATGGTTGCTGATGCTTTAGCAAACATGGGATTGTCTAGTAAATTGCTCAAAAAGTACTCCACTCCTGCTGAGTTGCCGGCTTACATCAATAGTCTAGTAAGGTTGGATCGACTACAAATTTGTAATTTTCTGTTCTCATGTTTGGATCATTAGGTTTTCGCTTTCGTGTTGGTTTGAGGAGTTTTCTTCTCTCCTGTAATCCTTGGTATTTTAATAAAATGGGTTACCAAGCCCGCCCGTCAGGTATGATTGGCGGTTTTAAAAAAAAAGTCAAATTGAATACCCTAGAACAATCTAAGATACTCAAGAATGCTTCAAGGAAGCAAGAGAGAGAGACTCTCAAGAAGGGTTTTCTTAATTCTGAATAATCTGTATTATCGTACATAGAAAATGGCTTAAATACTCAAAACTAACCAAGGTCAAACCCTAGTTAACACTAACCAACTAATTAACTGAACCACTAAGCCTATGGGTCAGCCAAAGGCTCTCTAGGACGAACCATGGCTGACTCACATTAATTAAAAGGGCTTGGGCCGAACCACAAGTCGGTCGTACCCGTACTTCAACCTAACTAACATAATTACTAACAAATGCTCCTCTAATGTGCAACATGCACTTAGCCAATTATTCAACTAATAAAACTACTATAAAACTACTAAAATGGATGTAATACAACCCACAAATCAAAGCTAATGGACTTGTAAGATTTTCAACGATTTCCTCCATCTTGGGCAGCCATGAATCGTATCATTCCCCTCCTCTTAAAGGTGATTTGTCCCCAAATCGAAGTTGGAGGATAGGGCCAATGAAATTACCTTCATAAAAACAATCCACGTGACATGTCTCGCACAAGTGTAGGATCCACATAATCTTTGGCACACAAGGTAATTTGTAGGAATAAAGTTGCTTGAACTCATGAACATTCTGGAGGTAATAACCTAGTATGTCCCATTTAGGTTGAGCTCGAAGTTGCTCTCCATGAGTGCGGGCAGTTTTGAGTTGATAAAGTTCCAAGAAGGTAGCCCGAGGAGAGTCAACTCCCAAAAGATCAACATTTTGAAACGTCGTGTATGGAACAAGGGAAGCAAAAATAGTCTCTACGGCTGGATTTACAACGTGGAAGTCAGCTTGTATACCTTCTCCACGAACATGGTCAGATCCAAACTCAATTGCTTGGGCAAAACGGCTCCAAGTAGAGTGAACCCCAAAGAGAGAGATTCCATGGAAGCTCGCAAATTGAACTAGTGATTTGGGAATAGAACAGTGCATCACCGATACCACTTGCCCTTGCTCAATCTGCATAAAACATGAGACACTAAGCAAAGTAAAGTTCCAAGTGTTAGGACAATAAGATTGTTCAATAATCCTTTCATCTTTCACAATGATGCTCAAATTGCCCACTTCCTCACAAGATGCTGTACACACTTGTGGCAAGTCAGCAACATCCGATGTCGCCTCATTCATAAAACTTTCACTTGGTAAATTGCACTTTTCTGCATTCATAGGTACTCCTTCAATCAATGCTAGACTAGAAGGAACATCGTCCTTAGGACCATTAGTTGGAGCACAATTATTTTGCTCAAAGAATGCCTGCAGCAATGGCATAATTTCCTCCATTAGAGAATCAACCATCTTCGTGGATTCAATTCGCCAATCAGCCCTTGGAGCATATGGTCTGGAATTTCCATGATGCGCCTTATATAAATCTCTTTTGGTAGAAGATGAACCCTTACAAGGTGCTGGCTGTAACCGTCTTTGAAACTCCTCATCCTCTCGCTTATGTCTTTCATATAAGCTCAAAGCACGATATCGATCCATCTTCTCCTTAAGTGTAAGGAACTCTTCCTGTGGAGGCTCGAAATTAGAGCATTTGGAACTAGAATTCATGGAAGTAGAATGCTTTGAACCCCTCCTCTTGAGAGGCTTGTTATCCCAGCATGTTTGTTTATATGGACATGATGCAACTCCTCTAGACATGATTATATGACCTACAAAAAGTTAGTAAAGAAACAAGTGTATATATTTCCTCACTCACTCCCTGAAGTGTTTACTCTCAACGCTCGTGTATCTCTCAATTTGTAACTTGATAATTATCTCACTTTACTCTCTCAAGTTCTTGAAAGCCTATCTTGAGGAAATTAGATTTTCCTTTAGATAAACGATCAACTTGGTCAATTTTGGGACACACAGGCTTGTTAATCCTCTAAAATACCAAAAAGGGAAAGTCGACTCACAAGGAAAAGGAAGATTGACTCACAAGAGGGAGGGAGAGAAGAAACCTAGTAGAATCAAACTTAGGTTGAAACTAGGAGATAAGTGTTTGTGGGGTAGAAGTCGTCTAGGGGTGGAAGGTGAGGTGAGGCGGCTAGGGTTGATGATGGTTCAAGGTGGCTAGGGCTTGATGATGGTTCAAGGCGGCTAGGGTTGGGTGAGTTGATGTGGCCGAATGGTTGTTGTATGTTAAGTGGAGGCGGCTAGGGTTTGGGAGTTGATTGGTAAGAGGAAGGCTAAATTTTAGGAGATAGATTAGGAGATAATGTAGGTAAGGTTTGGGGATTATGAAAGGCTAAAATTTAGGAGATAGGTTAGGAGATAATGTAGGTAGGCTTAGGGATTATGGAAGGCTAAAATTTAGGAGATAATTTAGGTGATAGGATAAGTAGACAGCATTGGGATTAGATAGGCTAAAATTTGTAATAATTTAGGATTTGCTTAGAGATAATTCAGCAACGGAAAAATTGCACAGAGCGGTGAGCCGCTTTGGGTCCACCATGAGAACAACAGGACAAGAAGCCTGCAAAAACCCTAATACTTGAACAAAACCCTAACAATAGAACAAGAACCCTACGGCTGCCTTTTTTTTTTTAATGAATGATTTAAGACTCAAGACACAAGGACACAAGACCAACAATCAAGAATCTAGGGATTAAAATTCGGATGAACAGTAAATTTGATGAGCGATTTATACTACAATGATGAAGAATCGGTACTTCAGGTAATGATTTTTTTTAAACACAAACACGACTCACAAGAGACTTCGGACAAATTGAAAATCCATGAAAATGACTCAACAAGAGGAAAACAAAGAACAAAAGATATAACGCGAACCTTCAACTAGCTCTGATGCCAGCTGATACGAATGTCGCCAACCTTGTGATGAAACCCGTTCAAACTACCACGGATCTAGAAGGTTGAAATCACGTTTGACTCGATGAACGCAGCGGAAAGATCAAGAACCCGTTGATCACCTTTGACCTTGATCCCTTGATATGGTAGAGGGCATACAATCTAAGCGTGTTCCTAGATTGATAAGTCAAATTGAATACCCTAGAACAATCTAAGATACTCAAGAATGCGTCAAGAAAGCAAGAGAGAGAGACTCTCAAGAAGGGTTTTCTTATTTCTGAATAATCTGTATTATCATACATAGAAAATGGCTTAAATACTCGAAACTAACCAAGGTCAAACCCTAGTTAACACTAACCAACTAATTAACTGAACCACTAAGCCTATGGGTCGGCCAAAGGCTCTCTAGGGCGAACCATGGCTGACTCACATTAATTAAAAGGGCCTGGATCACAAGTCGGTTGTACCCGTACTTCAACCTAACTAACATAATTACTAACAAATGCTCCTATAATGTGCAACATGCACTTAGCCAATTATTCAGCTAATAAAACTACTATAAAACTACTAAAATGGATGTAATACAACCCACAAATCAAAGCTAATGGACTTGTAAGATTTCCAACGATTTCCTCCATCTTGGGCAGCCATGGATCGTATCACTTAGTTTGCCTAATTTTGATAAAACTTTCGAAATTGAGTGCGATGCATCTGGTATAGGTGTTGGGGCCGTGTTACTCCAAGAGGGAAAGCCAATTGCATACTTTAGTGAAAAGCTCAATGGTGCCTCATTGAATTACTCAACATATGACAAAGCCATGGGACAAATCAAAAATTTCTGGGGGATTGGAGAAAGAAGGAATAATACTGGAATACATCCGGATGGAGGGATGTGAAACATCACGTGGGTATCTTGAGAAAAAATCAGCAACAATATTGGACTTTCCCTTAATATGGGTAACAGTGAATGAGAATTGGGAAAACCAATTTGACCATCTAAGTAACTGAGCATTTGGGATTTTCTTATTTTTAAAAGAAAGCATATGAGAAAAACTTCCCATATCCATCTCAATTGTGAAATAACAAGGTCTTAAGTAAAACTCTGATGCAAATCAGCTTTCCAAGTTATTTCCTTGTTATTTTCATGTTTAGCTTACGCTTGGTTAATGTTTAATGTTGGCCGAGTAGTGGTACATTTGTGTTAGTATGGAATAAAGATCTTGTCCATGAACTCATGTTGAGTTGGACTAAGATTAGTAGTAGCTTGTGTTTCTTTTGTTTGAGCAGAAGACTATTTCTCGTCTGGACGCGGGCATGTGATGTGGGCACGTGGAATTCGATGTCGACCAAAAGACTAGCCCTTGTCTGGACGCGTCATCAGGGCGCGTGGAGTTTTCTTATTTTATTTTATTTTTTTATTAGTATTTCTTTTGCATCGTCTAGTACTAGTAGTATTAGGGTTTGTTTTGTAAAGGCTATAAATGGCTGGACAAAGTTTTTGATACGAACGTCGCTAACCTGTGACGAAACCCGTACAGACTACATGGATCTAGAAGGTTGAATTTGCGTTTGACTCAATGAACACAGCGGAAGAATCAAGAACCCGTTGATCACACGGTCAACGATCCCTTGATATGGTAGAGACGCCACAACCTAGCGCATTCCTAGATTGATAAAACATTGAATATCCTAGAATGATCTAAGATATTCAAGAGTGCTTCAAGCAAGAGAGAGACTCAAAGGTCAAGTATTTCTCCATAATCAATAATCGATGAACGCTACATAGAAATGGCTTAAATACTCCCTAACAACTACAATAAAATGACCTGACTACTAAGCCTAGGGTTCGCCACGCTCTAGGTGAACCATGGGCTGTTTTAATTAACTACCAAAAATATGAAAATTAACAAAATTACAAAATTTCTAATCGAGATCCGCATCTGGATCCGCTGCTTGCTCGCGGGATTGATCCGCGGATGTAGAAATTAGTTCTGATCATGAGTCACAGGTTCAAACACGCATGCCGCTCAATGGATCGATCCGCTATTTCCATGCTTTCTGAACTTCTTTCTGGTTGGCCCACTGTTGCACTCTCCATGGTCCAAAAGCTTAAGGCTTGGACCCCCACTCAAAGGCTAATGGACTTGTAAGATTTCTAATGATTTCCTCCATCTTGGGCAGCCATGGATCGTATCATTCCCCTCTTCTTAAAAGCAATTTGTCCCCAAATCGAAGTTAGAAGATATGGCTAATGAAATTACCTCGCTAAAACAATCCACACGACATGTCTCGCACAAGCGTGATCCACACAATCTTGGCACAAAAGGTACTGAGAAACAAAGTTGCTTGAACTCATAAACACTGAGGTAATAACCGGTATGCCCCATTTAGGTTGAACTCGAGGTTGCTCTCCATGAGCGCAGCAGCTTTGAGTTGATAAAGTTCCATGAAGGTAACCCGAGAGAGTCAGTTCTAAAAGATCAACGCTTTGAACGTCAGCATGGAACAAGGGATACAAAGCTGGGTCTCTAAGGCTGAATTTTCAACTGAAGTCAGCTTGTACACCTCTCCATGGACATGGTCAAATTGAACTCAATTGTTTGGGCAAAATGACTGTGCACAAGCAAGTGAGCCCCAATGAGATAGATTCCACCTGAGGTTTGGTAAACCGAACAAGTGATTTAAATAGAACAGTATCACCTACCACTCTTGCCCTTGCTCAATCTGCATAAAACATGAGACACTAAGCTAAAAGTAAAGTTCCAAGTGTTAGGACAATAAGATGGCTCAATAATCCTTTCATCTTTCACAATGATGCTCAAATCGGCCACTTCCTCACAAGATGATGTACACGCTTGTGGCAAGGCAGCAACATCTGATGTCACCTCATTCACAAAACTTTCCCTTGGTAAATCACACTTTTCAGCATTCATAGGTACTCCTTCAATCAATGTTGGACTAGAAGGAACATCGTCCTTAGGACCACTAGTTGAGACAACATGATGCTCAAAGAATGCCTGCAAAGAATGGTGCAATTTATCCATTAGAATCAACCCCTTGGAGAATTCACCAATCGTCTTTGATGTCATGCTTTGAGTTTCCATGATGCACCTAGATGAATTCCTTTAGTGGAGGATGAATTTTACTTTAGGTGCTGGCTGTAATCGCCTTTGAAACTCCTCAAGTATCCTCTTGCTTAAGTGTTTCATATATAAGCTCAAAGCACCATACCGATCCTCCCAAGTGTAAGGAACTCATCCCGTGGAGTCTCAAACTAGAGCATGTGGAACTGAAATTCATGGAAGTAGAATACTTGAACCCCTCCCTTGAGGCTTGTTATCCCAAAGATGCTTGCTTATATGGACATGATGCAACCTCCTCCTGACATGATTATATGACCTGCAAAAAGTTAGTAAAGAAACAAGTGTATATATTTCCTCACTCACTCCCTAAAGTGTTTACTCTTAACGCTCGTGTATCTCTCAATTCATACTTGATAATGATTTCACTTTACTCTCTTAAGTTCTTGAAAGCTTATCTTGAAGAAATTAGATTTCCTTTAGATAAATGATCAACTTAATGAACTTGGCACACACGAGTTTGATAATCCTCAATAATATCAAAAAGGAAGTTGACTCAAAAAGGAAAGAAATGAGGAATGAAAAAAAAATGACAAGAAAGAGAAGGAAAGGAGGCTAGGGTTGATGAGGTAGTGTGGCCGAATTAGGCTCCTATAATCCAGGGAAGTATGCGGCTGGGGTTTAGGGTTAAGAGGCGGCTAGGGTTAGGGTTTGAGGTAGCCAAATGGTTGGTGGTGGCTAGGTAGAGGTGGCTATGATTTGTTTGATTGTGCAAGGCGGCTAGGGTTTGTTATGGAGAGGCGTGCTTGGCTAAAGAGTGTGTGCAAAGGTGGCTGCTAATTATCCGTAAGATTTAGGGTGATTGGCGGCTGAATTTGGAGTGGATTGGAGATAATTTAGGTAAGTGTTTGAGATTAGGGAAGGCTAGGATTTTGGGAGAAATTCTAGGAGATAATTGTGGAGATGATTTAGGTAAGTGTTGGATTTGGAAAAATCTGAAATTTGGGAGATAATGTAGGTAAGTTTGGGATTAGGAAAAGGCTAGAATCTAGGAGATAATTTAGGGAAAAAGAAAAATTTTCCCAAGTTCTCTGCAAAGAAATTTCGAAAGATCAAGACAGCAGGAAAATTCTACAAGATGAACAGTAATGGCGATAATAGCGATGAGCGATTTCAAAATTTTTTTTTTAGGTAAAAATTGGCTGACCATTAAATAATGGCGCATTGCCTTTAACCACTAAACAATTTTTGGTTTAAATCAGTCACCGATCTAACTAATTAATCAACTCGTGGCCATTTAGATGATTTTGGTCTTAATCCAACAAATTAGCGTAACACATGCGATTTACACATTGCATTTATATCCCTCTCTATAACTCTTTCAAACCATTATTCAAATCACTTCTTACTTAGTTTCATATCCCTTGTAACTCTTTCAAGAGTATGGTGGATGAATTCACCCTTACATTTTGGACACGTTAATCACGCGTGTTCTACTAATTTGCTGGATTAAGACCAAAAATCGTCTAAATGGTCATGGGTTGACTAATTAGTTAGATCGGTGACTGATTTAAACCAAAAAATTGTTTAGTGGTCAAAAGGCGACGCGAGCATTAGTTTAGTGGCCGCCAATGTTTTTTACCCTAAAATTAACAACACAAGGCTTGACACAAAATCAGAATTTTTCACAACCCAAAAAACAACAGCAAGGCTTGACAAGAATAACACGAGCACGGATTTTCTTTTTTCTTTTTTTTTTTGTACAATCCAACACAAACACATGACTTGACAAGTACCGAAACACACGACCCTAGGTGGCTACTAGATTGGACAACAAAGAATAACGACGCAACAAGAGGAACCCTAGGCGGCAACAAACAACCGAACAAATACGAACTCATAGGCAAAGAAAACAAAACAAAGATGATATAACAAAACCTTCAACTAGTTCGATACCAGTGATACGAGCGCACCAACACGTGACGAAACCCGCATGCATACATGGATCTAGAAGGTTGAATTTGCGTTGACTCAACAAACACAGCGAATCAAGAACCCGCTGATCACTGCGGTCAATGATCCCTTGATATAGTAGAGGCCTGCAATCTAAGCGATTCCTAGATTGATAAAGATCGATAGAATATCCCAAACGATCTAAGATATAAGAGGGCTTCAAGAAAGCAGAGAGGGACTCTCAGGTTTACATTCTCCATAATCCAATAATCAATGAACTATAAGAAATGGTTTAAATACTCCTACCAACCAACCAAATGACCGACTACTAAGCCCGGTTCGGCCCGCGTGCCTAAGGGTGAATCAGGGCATTTACCAATTAACTAGAAAATATGAAAATTAACAAAAATTACAAAATTTCACGACTGAGATCCGCGATGCTTGCCTCGCGGATTGGTCCGTGGATGTAGGAAATTTAGCTTCTGATCATGAGCCACGAGGTTCAGATACACGGGGTGTCGGCTCACGGATCGGTCCGCGATTCTTGCGTTTCTGAACTTTTCTTGCCTGGCCCACTTGTTGCACTTCTCCACGGTCCAAAAGGCTTAAGGGCTTGGACCCCCCATTCACTTGGATGGTGAAGAGAATAAGAATGAAATGGCAGATAGAAGGGATTACGAGGATTTTTCAGAGTCGTGCTGCAGGATGGAATGGAGCTTGCTGTGTACATGGGGATGCATGCAGTAGTGAGCTCAGGACCTGAATGGTTCGTGAAAGAGCTCGGAGAGCTCTTCCTTACTGTGGAGCAAGTGAAGGAGATGCTGATGAAGGACAGAGAGGAAGAAGACGAGGTAAGCTCGTCTAGGAGTAACTCAAGCACAGAAGCACAGGCATAGTGCTTATTCGATGGAAGAAATGGACCCCATAGTGTAATAGTGTCGTAGAAAAGTACATGTAGTTGTATATGCACACGGTGCATAATGTAATTCACTTTATTAATAAAGTGGGATCCATTACAGCTCATCATGGAACTTAATACACTCGTAGTGAAAAGTAACGCGATTACAGTTAATCCAAATACTAATAATAGAATTACACGTAGCTTCTATTACAGTTGGACTGATAATACCGTAATTATTGATATAGCGCATTACTAGTACTCGTACTCTCGTATTAATGGCATCTCCAAGTAATCCCTAACAGCGGATGAATTCCTCGCACCCTGTACGTTGGGATGAAAGAGAGAAATGTCGAAGAACCTATGATTCTTGCGCTCGAACGCGGGAGAACGTGGCGGTGGAGATGCCCGCTGGTCAGCACTCTGCCCATAGCGATGGATCGACGTGAGCAGAATCGGGAACTGCTGTCGGGGAGAGAATCGAGTACCTCCTCGCTGTGTTGTAAATCTAGGATAAAGTGAGGAAGATATTTTCATTGATGAAGAATGGCAGAAGAGCAGGCATGATGACTGTAGCAATGGGTGATCACTATAGCAAGAGAGCTCTCAAAAAGTATCACCTATTGGGTATAGTGGATTTTCTTAAATAGTAACCAGGTGGCCTCAGAAGCGTCTTAATACTAAGATGGGGTGTGGTGGCGAAAGATAGGGAATGGACGGTCAAGATTTTCCACAGAAGCGGATTGAATGGCCTTCTTGTCCTCCCATCCCACGTGCCGTTAGTCACGTGGGGCTGCTGTCTGGACTACCTGGCGGAGATGTCACTTGTGGCTGAAGTTACGGTGCAACCACAACCAAGTGGCCCTGTCCCCCACATGCCCGGCAGGCATGGTGGCGGCAAAATCTTGTCAATGGCGGTATGCGGCCAGCAAATCAAGACATGTAGTGTCTACTAGCATAAAAGCGGAGTAGCGATACTAAAATTTGAATGACGGATGGCGTGTTGAGCAGCGTATGCGGTATAAAAGCTGGCCAGCATTATCGAGACCGTGTTATGGTGGGACCACCTCAAAAGAGTGCGATGTCAGGGAAGATATGCTGTATAAAGTAAAGCCGTTCCAGCGGATGGTGAAGAGAATAGAAGGAAGATGGCAGTGTCCTATTGTTGGTATGCTCCTGAAAAACAATGGCACATGCAATTGGTGCAATATTTAAGATAGATTATCAAGCCAGCTATGGTGAAACAGTCAATTATGGTATGCAAAAACATAATGCTGGCAAATGGAAATCATCATGGTATGCCTTCATCGTAACCGTTGATTATCCGGTACTTTGTGGCAACCGGTACGGCCGACAATTGCAGTGGTAATGCGGTATTGTGGGCATTACCCAGTGTCATTACCCTGCGTGTTAAATGGCATCCGGGGATATCCTACAACTTATGATAGGTCGAGATCCACGCTGCACGCGCGTGCTCGGTCGAGTGCCTTAGGTTGTGTTGCATTATATCGCGCTAGACAGCTGGTGTGATTCTAATGTGAGAAGGTGAGGATCCTTCTGAAAATCGAGATGAAACATCGTGGTGACGTGCTTGGAGAGCGAAATGTCCATCCTGCGTCCATTCTTGTGTATGACCGCGACAACAGCCAAGAACTTAATCGACTTCCTCATGCATACAGGCCCTCGCGGTTGCAGAAGAAGTTGTCGATGAAAACAGAAAGACGTGCCTTGTCGGTTATAGATCGGCTCGTCCATGGTGAAATGAATCATAGTAGAAATTAGGCCCAATTGCATTACGGTCAGAAGAATTTACTCTAGTTGGCATATTTATAATTAGATACCGGTACGATGGCCAGGGTGTCATGGTGATACCTATTCATTTCGCGGTTCGCCGCGGAAGAAGTTCATTGGATTGCGTTTGTGCGGTATTTTCTGGTCCCGTGGAGGGATGGTATGGTCATGTAATTAAATATTTCGGCATCCAGGTCTGAATCGTCATCCGGATCGTCTATAATGCCCGTCTATGCAATGTCTCTTTCACGCCTCGAACAAGCGACTTTGATCTTCTTCTATCATCTGGGGCCTGCGGGGCTCAGCTTGGCGGCTTGCGCGCCGTGCCGGCCCCGGATCATGCGGCGTTCACGGAGGTATCTCTTCACCATGAGGACTTTCCATTTTCCTGCACAACAACAACCACAACAGTTCCCTTTCATCGATTTCATTCCATTATCGCCCGCGTATTCACGAGAAGGTGGCGACGAACTTTATGTCATCGGCTACAGTTCTTCGTGAAACGGTTACCTTGTTTGTTTCCCACTTCTCCAGGCGCAACAGGTGAAGCCCGGTTCATTTCTTTAAAATTGAATTTATGCGGTGCATCTACGGTCGCGCCAAACTTGTCGCCATAGATTCCAGCCGGTAGAACTAGCACGGTACCGTGGCCACGATGCCTAAGGCAAGTGGGATAGGGGCCGCATCGCGTTAACCAATATTAACCCTACCGGGCAGTCTTGACCGTCCATTCCTTTTAGGTTTATTCTCCATCTTTCAATCTCAATCGTCCACGTAGCACCCCGAACGTCTTAGTAATATTATATAAGACGTTCGGAGGCCACTAAGGGTTACTATTTGGATTTTTTATTATACCCAATACTAGCGAGGTTTTCTTTGCCCTCTTTATAGTAGCAACCCATTTTCTGATTCTCAACAAACGACATTACATTTCTATAAAAGCGACACCCGTCGATTAACATCCACGTACAATGGGTATCATCTTGCCATCCCTCATTAAATTGTTGGGGAACATAAGTTCAATAGAAATACCGACGAACACCCATCGGACAGGTTACCGGAGAAGGTATAAGCATAGCGGTCATGTGGTCGCGTGTCGGTATATCCGAGCGGATCTTGCTTGCGACGTCGAATTGGGTTATTACCGAATCTCGCGTGTCCGATTGGAAGGAGGATCTCTATGCTGTAAGGGCTTCATTAATCTCGGAAGGATATCTTGATGATCCGCTATTGACGTGTTTAGGAGACCTTAGGACTGTAACCGGCGGTGGTGGTACGGTATCCTTGTTGCCAAGCACTCAATGAGGATGAGAAGCGAACCCCAATTGTATGTGATGTGAATGGACCGTCACCGTTTTATAAGCCATGTCGTTTGATGATGGTCGTAGCAATGGGTTGCCTACGTAGCAGAGAACGAAAAACTAGTATTGGGTATATTGGGTAAAAAATGGTAATCCATAGTGGCCTCGACATCTTATATAATATTACTAAAGCGGCTGGGGTGCTTCGATGGGCGGTTGAATTGAAGATGGAGAATGAACGAAATGGGCCGGTCCATTCTGCTTTCACCGGAATCCCTACGTCCCCGCGATGCCGTGAGCACGTGAGCCCACGATATGAGGTTAGTACTGTGAAACGGAAGCCCTATGCACGAGGATTACATTTGGCCATCATGACACAACAATGGATGTAGGGATGGACATTTACGTTCTCCCGTTAATGCCGCAGGAATCTTTCATCTCGGTTTCGGATCCTCTTCACTTTCACAGCATTTCAAACCTCACCGACCAGTTGGTCGGTGTTAATACGCGTAAATTACAACCTCCATAGGAACACTCAAACCTTAAGAACATGCTGCGTGTATGAAGCAGGATCTACAATCCTAATCCGAATTCACCATTATGACTATTTAGAATTATGAATCGATCCAATCTGTATGGCGGACCAGGCGATAATGAGTTACGTTTCATCGATCAACCTCTCTTCTACTTGAAACTGCCGAGGTCCAAGAGGAGAGTAGCGAGAGGAAAGGCTGATTAAGTTACCAGCTGCGATTCTTTGTGTCGCCACACAGCAATGGATGCGGATGAACATTCGTTCTCAGTTAATGTCAGTGCTTCATTTCGGATTTTCAGAAGGATCCTCTTCATTTTCTCATTCGAACCTCACCGGCCTGTTGGTGGAAGTGATATCTGTACCAAACTACAAGCCTCCATAAACCGGGGCCGAGGCAATGCGTGTAAAGTGAGGATGCAGACTTGTCATGCATGCCCGGGGATGTCCACAAATGCCATTAATATGAAATGCAGCACTAATAATGCGTTATATCAATAATTGCGGTATTATTAGCATGATTGTAATAGAAGGAGCCTGTATGCAGTTAGTTAGATGTTGGATTAACTGTAAAACCGTTACTTTTCACTACGAGTGTCTTAAGTTCCATGATGAGCTGTAATGGGACCCACTTTATTAATAAAGTGACTTACATTATGCACACAGTGTATATACACATACATGTATTTTTCTACTATACTATTACATCGTGGGGTCCATTTCTTCTATCGAACTAGCACTATGCCTGTGCTTCTATGCTTGAGTTACTCCTAAATGAGCTTACCTCGTCTTCTTCCTCTCTGTCCTTCATCAGCATCTCCTTGACCTGATCTATTGCACGGAAGAGCTCTCCGAGCTATTCCGCGAACCTTCAGTCCTAAAGCCCGACAACGCGTACATCCCAGTGTAAGCGGCAAACTCCATTCCATCTTGCGGTACGACTACATCCCTCATAATCCCTTCTATCTGCCATGTCATTCTTATTCTCTTCACCATCCAGTTAAACAGGCTTTACTTATACAGCAATATCTTCCTTGACATGCACTCTTGAGGTGGGTCCCACCAAGACCGTGTTCTCGTGCCCGGTGGCCGCTTTATTACGGTGGCATCTGATCTCTCGGCCGCTTTCGTCCGTCATTCAAATTTTGAAGCACTCATTGCCTCTGCTTTTGTGCTGCAAGTGGACAGCTCCACCACGTGTGCCTGACCAAATGACACAGCGCCACTGGCATTTTATCAGCCGACCACCATGCTCGGCATGGTGGGGTTGGCGCCTGGGGCGTGGCCACAGCGAACTCAGCCACAAGTGGCTTCCGATACATGTGTACTAACCTCTCTGTGGCCACGCGTGCCTAAAGGCAGGGGCGATGGGGCTAAAGTTCGCTGCGAGCCAATCAATCCGCCACTCCAGGCGGATCTTGACAAACCCCCATTCCTTTTAGGTTCATTCTCCATCTTTCAATCTCAAGCGTCACGCGTGGCATCCAGTAGGTATATCATCACGCGTTCCTCTTGGTCTTTGTTGATCAATCTGGGATTGTACCGGATCTATGATGTCGATTAGGAGGAGAATCTCTACACTCTGCATTTAAGAGGCGGATGTAAATGTTGGGAATGAGATCTTGATGACATGCGATTCCGAAGAAGCCTATGCTTCAGATACCTTGGATTTGTAATAGCCTGCGATGAAGTGATCTGTCGGTATTTCCATTAAACTTATGTTCCCTAGTACTCAATGAGGATGAGGAAGCAGATGCCCTGATTGTATGTGATGGTAATGGGACAGTGCCGTTTTATAGAAACGCGATATCGTTTGTTAAGACTGTAGCAATGGGGCGCTACTGTAGCAAGAGAGCTCTCAAAAAGTATCGCCTATATTGGGTATATTGGGTTTCCTAAATAGTAACCTAGGTGGCCTCCCGAGCGTCTTATATAATATTACTAACGCCGGGCGCTTCGGAATTCACGATGGGCGAAGATTGAAAGATAGAGAATGGGCTGTCAAGATCCGTAGAGGCGGATTGAATGGCCGCTTACGGGCCCCCCTTCCCACGTGCCTTTAGGCACTGGGTTCTGATGCAATTAGTACCGATGACGGTCGCCTTGTAGATCGCGCCGTACAAAATTCAAAATTTGAATTGTGAATGAGCAGGGCTTGGTTTATCCACGATGTCTTGGAGAAACAAAGACGCTGTGAGATGCACGGCGATGATTCTAGCAGTATGACAGGAAGAAAACCAAGGCTGTTTGCTCAAGGCAGGAAGAGACAGTTTGCACAGACGAGCATTATAGATGAAGTGTTCGATCCGGATGACGGAATCAAACCTGATGCAGTGTACTCCAACTACATGACCATACCATCTCTCGGTCAAGGACCAGGAAATAGGTATAACAAATGCAAGGTGGGCTCCATCAACTTAGATGGGTCCCTTATGATAGGACCAGGAACGACTCATATGGGCGGCGGGAACACTTGTTGAAATGTCGCCGACCGATGGCATATTGGGCCTGTTCATAGTCAAGATTGTGAGCCCGGTGATCGAAAGCCCACATTCCGGCATGGTGTTCGCTGGAGGTTAGTGGGGCCCACGGATCAAAGGTTGACTTGCATGTGTGATCAAACATGCTTAGCAGATTTCGAGTGCTTATGCGTGAGAAGATTGTTGCTGGAGGAGCATGTCTCAACTCTTTCGAAGATTGAAGCAATTTGGGGATGATTGGGTTTCGTCCAAGCTGCTTGCTACAGACAAAGCATCTGGTGGCGGATACATTAGCTGCTATGGGAAGTGATGAATGCTTGTGACTATGTTTCAATCCTTTGTTCAATTATCTAGCACATACATTGGGCTTTGTAGCATGGATAGGTTACATATTCCGTCGTTTAGGTTCCAAAGTCTCTTGTGTTATAGGAGGTCGGTTATTGACCCTCCAAATCATGTACTTCTTTTCAATAAATTAATAAAGGGGTATCAGCCCATCCATATATGATTGGCGGTTTTATAAAAAAAAAAAAAAAGATTGTTGTGCGAAATGCTAATATTGGAAGCCATATATCGATCAATAGATTCCTCCCACTATTTGGAAAGAATAAATTCCTGACAAAGTTCAAGGATTATGGAACTGGAACGGATGGCCGTTATAATAATGTGAAGGAGAATGCACTTATGCTCTACGTAGTCTGGGACTGTACATCAGGCAACACTGTTGCCGTTAATATTAATTGTAGGATGATGTATCATCATTAAGTGTAAATACAAAGGATAATGTGTGATTAAGCACATTAATTGCCTGATGTCCATTAGCACAAAAGCTAGTGGCAATGAGTGCTTTCAAATTTCCAATGATGATGGATGGCTTGATCTTTGCGAGGCTCTTGTATACCATTTGTCAAGCAGCCCTTGATGCCATCAAGCGAACTGCGATGTGCGTGGTGGGACCCACCTCAAGAGTGTGTGTCCAGATACGATCCATGGCTGCCCAAGATGGAGGAAATCTTTAGAAATCTTACAAGTCCATTAACTTTGAGTCGGGGGTTGTATTACATCCATTTTAGTAATTTTATAGTAGTTTTATTAGTTGAATAATTGGCTAAGCGCATGTTGCACGTTAGAGGAGCCTTGGTTAGTTTAGTATGTTAGTTTGGTGAATTGGTTAGGTCATTCAATAAAGAGTTTGGCCAAGTTTTGTGTGCCAACCGAACCCTAGTTAGTTATACTTAGTCGTTATTGAAATGCGCTTGACTCGATGAACGCAGTGCAAAAATCAAGAACCCGTTGATCACCGCCAAGCGATCCTTGATATAGTAGAAGACATACAATAGCGTGTTCCTAAATTGATAAATTCGAATTGAATATCGTAGAACAATCTAAGATACTCAAGACGCTTCAATGAAACAAGAGAGAGACTCTCAACGGTGTTTTCTTATTTCTTGAATAATTGTCTATTACATGCGGCCTATGAGCCTTTAAATAGGCTAATCCTATGTAAACCCGCTGATACGAACGTCGCTAACCTTGTGACGAAACCCATACAGACTACCATGGATCTAGAAGGTTGAAAGCGCCTTGATTCGATGAGCGCGCGGAAGATCAAGAACCCGTTGATCGCGGCCAAAGATCCCTTGATATAGTAGAGGACAGCATACAATCTAGCGTGTTCCTAGATGATAAATCTAAAATGATGAGGACACAAGCAAGAATATGCGTCTTCGGGATCCTTTAGCCAACATTGCTGGTCCGATGACAAGGCGAGGTCCAAGAGTGAAGAGCTTTACAAGCTTTGATCATTCATCATGGCAACAAGGAGAAATAAGTTTGAAGGTTTGGTAAACCATGAAATCACCTTGCTCACTTGTACGTTTGAGTGAAGGAATGATCTTGACTGCCGTGGGCACGCCTTACAATTGCAAGTCTTCTGATCGCATATTTCGCGTAACGATTTAAGGCGTGGGCACACCTTACGCAAGTCTTACAGTGCATATTCTTTGTGTCGATTTAAGGCGTGGGCACGCCTTACGATCGTAAGTCTTCGGTCGTAGCATTCTAGTTTCATTAGGGTTTTAGTCTTTTAACAATTTCAAGTAGTAGAATTTATCTTGTAGGCTTATAAATAGCCACTCTTGTGACTATTTTGGGGACTTTGGGACAAATAAAAGCGTGAGGTTTTTCCTTCAAGTTCTCGATTGAACTTCTCTTGAAATCTTGAGTTCTTTAACTTGAGTTTTCTTTTAGACTTTATCGATTAGATTTGTTCCCTAATGCATGGTGTCTACTCTTCCATCTATATTTGTTTGAGGTTGTTGATTGCCGTGCCGTGTATCGAAGTCTTGAGTCCATTGAACAAACCTAGATAAATTTCCATTGAAGAGAAAAGGTCCAAACTCTGAAAAAACGTTGTTGAGAGGTTCTAGGAGGGTCTACCCTAGGGTTGCTCATCAGTTGGTATCCAGAGCATCAGGTTGATTCTCTTTCAATTGAATTGTTCATATCCTTTTTATTTGTTGAATTTTCTTCCGTATTATCCAAGTCAAAAAAAAAAATCTGTAGCATCGCATTTGTATGCGTAGCATACTTGTTCATCATACTGTTCACTACTGTTCATCATTACTATTCACACTCATTCATGAGAAAAAAAAAATTTTCTTATTTATATTCTTGCTAGGGTTTTCTAGTTTGTGATTTGTTCGTGTGTCTCGTACCTTTATTTCTTGATTCTTGATTCTTGTTTGCAATACCTTTCATTGTTCTTGATCTTCTTGAAAATCAAAACTGTGATTCTTGAAGTTCTTGAGTATTCGTGGACTGGGTCCAAAATTTCTTGTGTTTTACACAAGAAATCTGAAATCTTGTTATTGAAAAGTTGCCAAAATCAAAATCAAAGAAAATATTCCCAAATCTTGATTGGAAAAGATTTCCCAAATCTGTTTTGATTGGGTTTTTCCCAAATCTTGATTGGAAAAGATTTCCCAAATCATTTTGATTGGTCTTTCCAAATCTTGCTTGGAAAAGATTTCCCAAATCTATTTTGATTGGGTCTTTCCATATTTGAAAAAAAAAAAAAAGGACCGAGTGTGAACACACATTCACACCTAAAACCTTTTTACATCTTTGTTGAAAATTGCATCCAAGAAAGGTACAATTCTAGGGTTTTCTAAGATTTATAAATTTCTGCATTGTGTCTTGTTTGTTTGTCAATTTTTATTCAATTCTTGAATTCGAGTATATAGGAATAAGCAAATTCTTTGAAGACCGGTGAATTAAGTAACCATTGCACATCCAGAGTCACTACTCGAGTGCTCCAAAATTGTGTCTTTTATTCTTTGAGTCTTTTTGAATATTCAAGTTATAAATTCTTGAATTTCAAGAGTTAAGTTCCTTAAGAACTTGATGAAAGGAAGAAATTTGAGAGTAAGTGTTCCTTTAAATTCTGAGAAATCCGAGAGCTTGTGAGGTAGACTAGGATATTACCTAACTTTCTTTGTAGGATTTTCAAATATGTCGAAAGAGGAGCAAACACCTGAACCTGAGGTTTCTAATAAACTATTGCTCCAAGCTTTGCGCCAACAAGCAGAATGACATGAGTTTGTCATGGCACAATTGACAGATAGGTTGGCTACACTTGAAATGAGGAGTACCCAAAACACACGGACCGGGATGATAATAGCATGATGATGAGGGGTCTGGTTATCGATCTGTAGCGACCTTTGCATTCACGCTTCTTGTTCATCCAATTCTCTTGATTGCATCAATCAAATTACGTGTTTTTCTTAGGTGTCCTTGTTAATGATCTCTGAATCAGGTGGGCTACCATATATTTAAATTCAAGCCATCTCATGGTTTAAGTCCATCATGTGAGGATTCGTAGAGTTCAAGCAAGATATCAAGATGATAATCAAGAAAGCTCAAAGTTCAATCAAATTTCATCCAAGAATCTTCAAATTTTGCAAGAACCACAAGACAAACGTTATTTTCCAGCACACTAAGATGTTTGGGCAGAATTGAATGAAAGATTTTTTTTTTGACTCAAGAGGCGAAACTAGATGCAAAACACAAACCCTAAACAGCACTTAGACAACAAGATTGGTTTGGCTTATAGAGAGAACAATAAGCAACAAAACAAGACTTTAATGAGAAGAACAAGAACGACTAGGAAAGAACAAGAACAACTAAGCAAGAATCGAAACTATTTTTTTTTCTGATTTTCTTGACATACAATAGACACAAAAAATTAGCAAGGACACGAAGAAAAAAACACAGAATTTGATTGATGCAATCAAGAGGAATTCGGATGAACAGTAACTGTGAACAGTGTCGCTACAACCTATGAACAGTAACTCTGATTTTTTTTTTTTTGAATTTTGAAGATTCAAGAAACGAAAACAATTGACTCAAAATAAGAAAAGATATACTTTGTTACCTCAACTAGCTCCCGATACCAAGATGAACTCACACGTTAATAAAAAGTAGCAACCATACCTAAGACGTGGGATCTAGGATTTTAGTAAACAAAGTTGGGACACACTTGGAAGACCTTCACCCGTTGAGCGTGGACAGCGAACGTTGGTATAAAGGTAGAAGAGCGCATACAATTCAGCGTGTTCTTGAATTGATAAGTCAATGAACCTTAAAGAACACTCTAAGATATTCAAGTGGCTTCAAAGCAGAGAGGTGATAAAACACTCAATGTTATTTCTGAAAATTCTTGTATATTAAAAATGAAATAAGGATTGGCTTATTTATAGCCTACAAGACATGAAATCTAGTCCAAAAGGGACTAACAAATTGACTATCCGTGAAGCTTAAGTAAAGCCGATTTAGACACTACTAGAAACTAGGTTTTAGGAAACATTAATAATCCTAATTACTAAACAATTAGGAAACAACTTTAAAGAGGCATGTGGCTAAGATGAATCCAAAATAGAAACTACTTAACCCATGCTCTTTATTGGGCTCAAATAAAAACTGAAAATAACTACTAAAGTCGGCCCAACAATGCTTATGGCCTAATGGACTCCATGGAAACCCTAACTCAAACTCGGGGCTTCAAGGAAGTGACATTTTGACTAGGAAATGCTTGGGCCCCTTCAACACTTAGCCAAACTTGAGTATCACTTGAGATGGTGCTTGAACTCTCTACGAATCCTCACATGATGGACTTAAACCAACAGATGGCTTGAATTTAAATATATGGTAGCCTTGGATTAGCATCACATTCCAAGACATCCGTATAGTCAAAAGGGAGCAAGAAAAGGTACATTATGAGATCTAAGAAAGCAGAATGACAGCTTGATTCCATTAAGACCAAAATGCCTTCTTTTCATGGGAAGAATGAACCCAGAGGCTTATTTGGATTGGAGTGCGAAAAGTGGAGCAAGTTTTTGAAATTCACAGCTATTCAGAGGAGAAGAAGGTAAAATTAGCCGTTATAGAATTTCAAGACTATCGTCTATATGGTGGGAACAAGTATGTGCTTGAGGAAGAGAAACAGGGTCACCAATAGACACACGGGAGATGAAACAAGTGATGAGAAAGCGATTTGTACCATTCTACTACTCTCTGAGTTGTACTGTCTCTAACGACTCACTCGGGGTCCAATACTGTGGATGAGTACCACAAACAGATGGAGATAGCCATGATCGGGGCTAACCTCGAGAGAAGACACGAGCGCCATGGCCAAATTCTTAAATAGATTGAATCTGGAGATAAGGAAGAAGGTTGAGCTCCAAGACCACTGGGGTTTCAACACATGGTATCATATGCTTTGAAAAGGTGGAAAGACAATTACGCGTCCACCACGCATCTAGTGAAGAGCCACTACAACCCCTACACCTCCTTGGAAAGAAGAGTCAGGACACGAATACTTGGCCAAGCAAGGTAATAGGGAAGGGACAGCAGACAAGCCTCCCATTCTGCCATAACTTCAAACCGGCACCAAGTGAGAACTTCACCGCAAAAGCCAAAGCACCTCCTAGTGCATGCAGAACACCCAAAGCAATGCTTCAAATGTAAGGGAGTTGGCCACCTAATGGCTCAATATCCTAATAGGAGCATTATGTGCATGGCCGAGGATGTATACTAAGTGAGGATGAGGAGGAGTCTGTGGACATGCCGCCATTGATGGAGGACCGAACCAAGAGAAGGATGAGAGGTCGTGGAAGTTGAAGAAGAGCTAGTTACCGAGCTATGATAACAATGAGTGTTAAGCACGCAATTCGGGATGATGATCTCAACACATCAACATCTTCCATACGATGCAAAATTGGAGATGAGGTATGCCGTATGATCATTGATAGCAGATCTTGTATAAACTATGTGGCTGCTGATTTTGTTGAGGAAAAGCATATTCCATGGACTTACCACCCTAAGCCATATCGACTATCTTGGTTGAATGATGGTGGGGAAGTCAAGGTCACAAAGTAGGCGTTGATCTCTTTTTCCATTGGTAGATACAAGAACCAGGTATTATGTGATGTAATACCTATGCAAGCAAGTCATGTCTTGCTAGGGCGTCCTTGGGAGTATGATCGACAAGCGCAAGAGACCATATTGACTAATAAGTACATCTTCACTATGGATAAGTTTAAGATCACACTTTCACTGCTGACACCTACGGTGTATGAGGAGCAACTTCACTTAAAAGAAAGATAGAAAAGAACAACTGAGTGATCAAAGGAAAAAGCCTAATGAGAGAGAGAATGACTCGAAAAAAAAGAAAGTGAGTCAAAAGAAAAGGAAACTTGAGAGAAACAAAGAGAGAGGGTCAATTCGAGAGAAGGACAAAAGAAAAATTGAGTGGAGAGTTAGAAAGAAGAAGTTTCTATACAAGTGTATGTGAGGTAAATAGGGCCTTAAATGCACAAAGTCTTCTCATAGTACTCATGTATAGAAGCTGATTGTTACTCTTTTACACACTTGGCATAGATTCTCTCCCTAGTGCAATCTACTCTCTTTTGCGAGGAATTTCAAGATGTGTTTCGGAGGAACTACCAAAGGATTACCTCCCATTCAGGTATTGAACATCAAATCGACTTTGTTCTGGAGCAATCTTACCAAATCGACCAGCCTATAGAGCCAACCACGAGGAGACAAAGGAAATATAAAAGCAAGTCGATTCCTCCTTGAGAAATGAGATCGCATGAGTCTCTTAGTCCCCCGCGGGTATTCTTGTACCCAAGAAAGAAACTTGGAGAATGTGCTGATTGTCGTGCAATTAATAAAATAACTATTAAATATCATCATCCTATCCCTAGGTTAGATGATATGTTAGAAAATTACATAGGCGATTCTTTACAAAGATTGATCTTAGGTTATCATCAAATAAGAATAAAAGATGGAGCGAATGGAAAACAGCTTTTAAAACAAAGTATGGTCTCTATGAGTGGCTTGTAATGCCTTTTGGCTTAACAAACGCTCCTAGTACTTTTATGCGATTGATGAATCATGTTTTAAGGTATTTTCTTGGAAAATTTGTTGTTGTCTATTTTGATGATATTTTAATCTACAGCAAGTCCTTAGAAGAGCATGTTGAACATCTGAGATTAGTTCTAAGTGCTTTACGTGAAAATCGACTTTTTGCTAATGTTCACAAATGTATCTTTGGCACTAATGAAGTTAATTTTCTTGGTTATATTGTGAGTGCTAATGATATATGTGTTGATCCAGCAAAAGTCAAGGCCATTCTAGAGTGGCCTATCCCAACAAATGTATCTCAGGTAAGGTCCTTTCATGGTCTTGCAAGTTTCTATAAGAGATTTGTTAAAAACTTTAGTACAATTGCTGTACCTTTGAATGAGATTGTTAAAAAGAATGTTGATTTTCAATGGGGAAAAGAGTAAGAAAAATCGTTTTCTAAGCTTAAGGAGTTGTTGACCTCTGCACCTATTCTTGTTTTACCTAACTTTGACTTAACTTTTGAAATAGAATGTGATGCAAGTGGTATAGGGATCGGGGCTATTTTGACCCAAAATAACCGATCCTTAGCCTACTTTAGTGAAAAGTTAAGTGGGGGAAACTCTTAACTACCCTACCTATGACAAAGAGCTCTATGTAGTAGTGCATGCTCTTGAGGTATGGCAGCATTACCTCATGCCTAAGGAATTTGTAATTCATACCGACCATGAGTCTATTAAATTTCTTAAGGGTCAAGGTAAGTTGCATAAGAGACATGCTAAGTGGATTGCTTTTATTGATTCTTTTCCTTATATTATCAAGTATAAGAAATGGAAGGATAATGTGGTAGCTGATGCATTGTCTAGGAGATACACCTTGATCACACACGAGCACCAAAGTACTTGGTTTTGACATTAAGGATTTGTATGAAAATGATGCTGACTTTTCTAATGTGTTTAAAGCTTGTGAGCATGCTGCATTTCATAAGTTTTATCAGCATGATGGGTTCTTATTCAAGGAAAATCGCCTATGTATTCCCAACTGTTCACTTAGAGAATTGCTCACATGGGGGCGGTTTAATGGTACATTTTGGTATTAATAAAACACTTGACATCTTGCATGAATATTTTTATTGGCCTAAGATGAGGCATGATGTTGCTAATATCTGTGACAAGTGTTTGAAGTGTAAACAAGCCAAGTCAATGAGTCTTCCACATGGATGGCCTGCATGCCAACTTGTACCGCATGTGTAGACAGACTTGTCAATGGACTTTGTCCTTGGTCTTCAAAATCGTCACAAGGTATAGATAGTATATTTGTTGTTGTAGATAGGTTTTCTAAGATGGCGCATTTCATACCTTGCAGTAAAAGCCATGGCGCCATGTATTGCTAACCTATTCTTTAGCGTGAAGTTGTTGACTTCATGGAGTGCCACATCGTGAGTGACAGGATGTCAAATTCCTAAGTTACTTTTGGAAGTCACTCTGGGGTAAGTTGGGTACTAAGTTGCTGTTCTCAACCTCTAGTCATTCTCAAACGGATGGTCAAACGGAGGTAACGAATCCTACCCTTGGTCTTTTACTTAGAGCAATAATTCGTCGTAATTTGAGAAGGTAGGAAGAGTGCTTACCTATCGCAAAATTTGCTTTTAATGGCACTTCTAATTCCACTACTGGACATTCACCCTTTGAGATTGTGTATGGGTTTCAACCGCTAACACCTTAAGATCTTTCACCTATTCCTGTTAATGAGTATTTGAGTGCAGATGGTGTTAAGAAGGCTGAAGTTGTTAGGAGTATGCATGAACGCATCTGCGCACAAATCGAGAAGCGGAATGAGCAATATGCTAAGCATGCTAATAAGGGACGGAAGCACATTGTATTTGAATCCGGTGATTGGGTTTGGGTGCACATGCACAAGGAAAGGTTCCCCGCCTCGAGGAGAACTAAACTACACCCGCGAGGAGATGGCCCATTCGTGTACTTCAACGCATCAACGACAATGCCTATAAATTGGAGCTTCCAAGTGAGTATGGCATTAGTGCTTCTTTTAATGTGTCTGACCTTTCTCCTTTTGATTTTGATACAGATTTTGAAGATTCGAGAACGAATCCTTTCGACGAAAGAGGGAATGATGAGAACACAAGTAGGGATGCACGACTTCAACCTCGGGATCCTTTGACAATGCGAGATCCAAGAGGGTGAAAGAAGCTTTACAAGCTTTGATCATTCATCATGGCAACAAGGAGCAAGCTAAGTTTGAAGGTTTGGTGAACCATGAAGTCACCTTGCTCACTTGTACGTTTGAAGTGAAAGAATGATCTTGACTGCCGTGAGCATGCCTTACAACTGCAAGTTTTTTGGTCACATATTTACTGTGATAGATTTAAGACGTGGGCACACCTTACGACTGCAAGTCTTCTGATCGCATATTTACTATGTTAGATTTAAGATGTGGGCACGCCTTACGATCGCAAGTCTTCTGGTCGCATTCCTAGTTTCATTAGGGTTTTTAGTCTTTTTAACAATTTCAAGTAGTATTAGGGTTTCTCTTGTAAGGCTTATAAATAGCCACTAGCCACTCTTGTGACTATTTTTGGGGACTTTTAGGACAAATAAAAATGTGAGGTTTTTCCTTCAAGTTCTCGATTGAACTTCTCTTGAATTCTTGAGTTCTTTAACTTGAGTTTTCTTTTAGACTTTATCGATTAGATTTGTTCCCTAATTGTGGTGTCTACTCTTCCATCTATATTTGCTTGAGGTTGCTGATTGCCGTCATGTATCAGAGGTCTTGAGTCCACGTGAACAAACCTAGATCAATTTTCGTTGAAGAGAAAATGTCCAAACTCTGAAAAAGCGTTGTTGAGAGGTTCTAGGAGGGAGCCCTAGGGTTACCAAACATATTTGGTAACACATTCGGCCAAGGTAATGGACCGAATAGACCAAATCCTAAAGCAAAGCCGAGACTTCAAGGTAAATGACAATCAACTAGGAAGTAACGTTGCTTGAAACCTTCTCAACACTTAGCATGGTGACACAAGGTAGTGAATGCTCTTCCAAAATGCTAAGTGGCTTGACTTGATTTTGCACCATAAACTCTTTGATTTTAACTCTATTCATTGGACCCCCAATACACCATAATTGGGTCATTCAAAAAGACACGAACACCTCTTAGGATTTCTATCAATTAGGCAAGCAATTGATCAAGGGAATAGACCCGGAATGTCCGCACGTGCCATTGACCAGCAAGAGGTGCCTAAGCCATCAGATGTGGTCGAATGTACCATTTCTCTTTTCATCGACTGGCTAAATTGTTAATTGACCCTGGTGCCAGCCATTCATTTGTGGCTCCAGATTTTATGCTTGATTTAGACATAAAACCTGACATACTACCTTATGATTCGGAAATACAAACTCCTACAAACAATCATAACTTGATCACTAATATAGTATATAAGAATTGTGACATTTAGGTAAGAGAGAAGAAGTTACTAGTTGATCTTATCACTATACCTATTGAGGGATATGACGTTATTTTAGAAATGGATAGTCTAACTTGTTATTATGCACAGCTGGATTGTAGAACCAAAGTAGTCAAGTTTCATGTTTCAGGTGAAGTTTCTTTAAGGATTGACATGAAAAGGAAATTCAGTTTCTTCTGCTCTTATCTCAAGATGTAAGGTCAGAAAACTACTGAGTAAGGGAGTGATACGAACCCAACCTTGATTGGAAGAACTCAGATACCATTCCCCGGATCTGGGACAATAATTCCCACGTGTAGATTGATGGAAGACCATGAATCCCTTAAAACCCTTGATTCAAGAACTAAGATTAATTTCTTAACTCTCGAAGAATTGTTAAAAGGAACTAATGGTGTAGGTAGAAAAGTGCCACAAACAAGTGTGATTCTTGCTTGATAAGCCAAAAGAACACTTAGAACTCAATCTAAAGTATTCAAAGGTTTGCACAAGGCACAAAGAAACTCTCTCAATTACTGAAATTTGATGTATGATTCAATTGTATTAAACGTTTGAGAAGAAGGGCCTATTTATAGGCTTACAAACAAAATCCTACTAAACTAAGGAAACCTAGTGACATAAGGAGTCACTTACTGACTATAAACGAAAATAAATTCTTAGGCGACCATTAGGCGTGGCACGCCTAAACTAACGGCAACGCTTCTGCCAAGCTACTCCTTAGGCGTGACCACTGGGCGCGGGCATGTCTAACTTGTGGCAACGCTTCTGCCATGGCCAAATGTTGCAGCTAATTATCAAAAATGAAAATGACATAGAATAATTAACTAAAAACTAGAATTAACATCCGAACTAGCCCTCATATGACTCGGTTTGTACTTTAAGCACATTGATGAATGCTTGGCTTTCTTGGAAAGTCCCAACGCCTTCACGAGTAGCACAAATGAATGTTTGAATTGACTCTCGCATCCTTCGAGCACGTGCACGAGTCATTGGCCCAACACTCACAAGTGGAGTTAGTGCAAAGGTCGGCCCTTTTCCTTGGACTTATTCTTCACTTTGTTCATTGGTCCCCAACGAACTTGGCATGGAATTTTTTGAACACATAACACTCGATGAGACCTTGATTCATGAGGCTCTTGCATTCGTATCATTCCCCTCCTCTTGAGAGGATTCGACCTCAAATCAAAGCTTTGTATAGATGGAACCATCATAGCCATAGCAAAAGATCTTCCATGTGAACTAGGTGCTCCCATGTTAATGCCTAGATCAAAAACAAAACATGAGGCATTAGTAGGGGTGAAAGAAGTATAATCGCTAAATTTTCCTAACGTATAGCACGAAGGAAAGACATGATTTCCATGTTTCATGGGACTAATGTTCACAAACTCTAATGACACACGAGACTTACTACACAAACATGCGGCATATTGACCAATACAATGGCCACATGACTCAAAGAAAATAGAAGACACATAAGGACTCAAAATACAATGTTGAAAATGATTTATTTCAAAGCTAGGACTAAGAACACAATGCAAACAATTGACATTAAGAAGAAAATCAGATTGAAAGGTAATTTGAGTTTTAAAATCAATTGAAAGTAAACTCCTTTCAAAGCAAGTGGACCGGTTTGCTATTGGTTTAGTCACTTTATATGTGGCTGGTACAAGTACAATGTCAGGTTGCACTCCCATAGTGAAGACTGGGCAATAACAATCAGCTTTACAACTATTCTTTCCACCAATTAAAAACCCGATTGTTGGCTCATTATTTCGACCTTCAAAACCTACATGGTAAAGACCGGAGTTAGAACTAGAATTATGCTCAAAACAAGGCAAAGATGATGAGTAATTCAAGGTTAAAGAATGAGAATCAAAATCAGGAATTTTCCCTTCAAGATGTCCATGAATTGCTGCTCCATTGGTTTGGACAGAATTGTGCTCCATGAATTGATACCAAATAGATCTAACACCAAGAAGGCAAACTCCATGCAAACCCATGAATTGGACAAGTGACTTTGGAATGGCACATTGCATGACTAACTCTACTTGACCTTGCTTAACCTGCACAAAATAAGAAACACTACACAAAGCAAAGGTAAGTTCATTAGAAAAATTATAAGACTTTGAACCCTCACTTGCTACCAACTCAAGTTTGGATTGCTCACTCTCTTTTGCAAGCTCAACACTTGGCTCACAAACTAAAATGTCACTCTTAACGGCCTGAACACTCATTTTATCATTCTCAGATTTTACCTCAACTAACGCTTTTTTCATGCTATAGGACTCATGCTCACTTTTTATAATTCCTAAATCAGTACAAAGTCTCTCATAATCAAGTGATGCAAGTATAGTACGACGTCCATTAAATGCGAAGGAATACTGGTTAGTATGTCCATCATATTTAACATCACATCCAAGCATCCATGCTTTACCCAATAGCACATGCGTAATTTGTATTGGAGCTATGTCACACAACACCTCATCAATGTAATGTGCTACGAATAGGAACGAAGTGTGTTTAGTAATCCAAATATCACCATTAGCACTTGACAATTTATATGGATGAAAATGTTCAATGGTTGGAAGTTGAAGTTTCTCAATCATGATAGCACTTGCGACGTTAACTTCACAATCCATATCAATGGCCAAGCTGCACACTTTATCTTTGGTACGGCTTCGAGAATAAAACCAACCATGCGGTTGTGACTTGACGATGTTCAATTGGTCATCTACACTCCGTAACACCACTTCTTTGACTCTGTTAGGATGCGGTAGAGGCTAGTCAAAGCTAGCTCTTCTTTGCCTCATACCCTCCATGATGCGGCCAATTTCTTCTTTTTAGAGACTCGGCCCTGAGTTTAAAAATCAAAAGGTAGAGTTATCCCCAGATATCCTTTATTATGCTTAGGTAAACCTGCAAAAGGGTTAGTACAAAAATAATAATAATCCTCGCACACTCCCTTAGTGTTTACTCTCGCACTCGTGTTTTCACTCAATTGCACTCTAATGAGCTCACAAATTGCTCAAGATGCCTTGATTGAACCCTTGAAGAAGTTAGACTAGTTCACAAAGTGAAAATTCAACTACCACAAGATCACACAAGTTTATGTGCATTTTGTACTCAATTTTTTTTTTTTTTGACTCAAGACCCAACCTTAATGAATCCTAATGACCTAGAATAAGCTGGAATGATGACAACAGGGACTTACGTTCAGGTTTAGAATAGGTGCGGAAAAACCTAATTGAGACCCTAGAATGAAGAAGAATGACTCAAGAAAAACACAACAGATTTTGGTTCAAGATGGAGTGTGAATCTGGACTCTTTTTGAGTTGGATTCCTGACCAGAACTTGCTGCTTAAATGGCTAATCTTGGCTGCCAAAATTTAGGTCATAAGCTGAGCAAATTGGTCTTGATTTGGTTTGAAGAAAGGAATCCAAAACTGATTTGGACAGGTGATCAATTTTTCTGGAAATCAAAACTGACTTGGAGTGTTTTGTTCTGGAATTTTGTCCAAAATTTTACTTCTTAAATGGTTGGATAAGCAGGAAAGTCAGAAGTAAAGTTGGACAAAGAAACTGGTCAGATTTGGATCAAGTTGAATAGCTTTAGGAAACCAAGACTAATTTGGAATCTTTGGCACATTTTCTGGACTAAATTAAATCAGATTTGGTGTAGCCAAAGTCCACGAATGGATTTAGGAAGTACACAAGTAGTTACCAGATTTTCCAATGTGTTCGAGTTGGTTTGAAACAAAAGGAAATCAGATTTCCAAACCTGTTTAGACAAGGAAAGGCAAGCTGATTTGGTGCTTTCTTTTACTGATCCGATTTGCAGCAGTTTTTGGAGGTTTCCTTTAACACTAAAGCTACAATTTTGCTGCAAAATTTGAATCAAACAAGGGTATTTGAAAGTCTCAGGTCCCAAAGTACAAAGATCAAAACAGATTTTGGTTCTTCAACCTTTCAGATTTCAAGTCGGTGGTCTTGCTCAAGAACTTGACGAAAATTTTTAGATTTAATCCCCAATTCTTCAAGAAGTTTTCAAGATGAGTTTGGGCTCAATTGCTGGAAAGAATTCGCAACAAATTCCTTCAAGAGAAACGACACAAAAGTGATAGCTTCAAGACTAAAATTGATTTCAAGAACCTGCGATTGAAGCTTTCTTTTGCTCTCTTGTTTCCTTTTTTTTTTCTTCAGCAAAGTCAGCAACAATTTAACCTCCAAGAATTCAGGGATTGAATTTGGTAATCAAGAACCTGAGATCCTTCAAGATTGATGCAAGATTTGTCCAAGTTTCAAGAATTCTTCAAAGTTTTATTTCAAGAACTTCAAGATTCAGATTTAAGGCTTCAAGATTCGGTTTTTTTCTAGAAATTTGATTCACAAAACTTGATCAAGACTTTCAAGGAGAAGGGTTAAGCAGTTTGGCAAATGGTGTGACTGTTTTGACACCACAAACAGCAAAGGAAAACTCGGACAGCATGCAAAAGCTTTTGGGTAGAAACAGCAACAAGAACAAGTTCGACAACAACGACAAGAAACAGCAACAAAAAGGCAAGACACAAGACCAACTTTTTTTTTTTATAATTGGACAGCAAACAACACAAGGATCACGACTGGACAGACTTAAAGATGCATGAACAGCAAGCAATTGCGGACAGCAAAGACTAGACAGATTTGACAAGCAAGAAGGAACTCGAGAAACAAACTTGATGAACAAGACAAACAAGACCAGATTTGGGAAGACTCAAAAACGAAAAGTAAAGAAGGATATAACCTGAAAAATTGTCGACTAGCTCTGATAACCAGATGAACTCGTATACCAATTTCCGGATCTAGACAATAATTTCCATGTTTGGATTGATGGAAGACCACCAACCCCTTAAAACCCTTGATTCAAGAACTAAGATTAATTTCTTAACCCTCGAAGAATTGTTAAAAGGAACTAATGAATTGTAAGTAGAAAGCCACAAACAAGTGTGATTCTTGCTTGATAAGCCAAAAGAACACTTCGAACTCAATCTAAAGTATTCAAAGGTTTGCACAAGGCACAAGAGAAACTCTCTCAATTGCTGAAATTTGATGTATGATTCAATTGTATTAAACGTTTGAGAAGAAGGGCCTATTTATAGGCTTACAAACAAAATCCTACTAAACTAAGGAAATCTAGTGACATAAGGAGTCACTTACTAACTATAAACGAAAATAAATTCTTGAGGAGACCATTAGGCGGCACGCCTAACTAACGCAACGCTTGCCAAACTACTCTTTAAGTGACCATTGGCGCTGGCACGCTAACTGGTGGCAACACTTCTGCCAAGCTACTCCTTAGGCGTGACCATTGGGCGCGGGCACGTCTAACTGGTGGCAACGCTTCTGCCATAGCCAAATGTTGCAGCTAATTATCAAAAATCAAAATGACATAGAATAATTAACTAAAAACTGGAATTAACATCCGAACTAGCCCTCATATGACTCGGTTTGTACTTGAAGCACATTGATGAATGCTTGGCTTTCTTGGAAAATCCCAACGCCTTCATGAGTAGCACAAATGAATGCTTGAATTGACTCTCACATCCTTCGAGTACGTGCACGAGTCATTGGCCCAATACTCACAAGTGGAGCTAGTGTAGAGGTCGGCCCTTTTCCTTGGACTTATTCTTCACTTTGTTCATTGGTCTCCAACGAACTTGGCATGGAATTTGTTGAACACATACCACTCAATGAGACCTTGATTCATGAGGATCTTGCATTCGTATCAGGGAGCTTGAGGATGTTTGCACTTCTTAATAAATCCCTAAGAAGATAGGGTCAAGTTAGAAAATATACCTGCGGTAAAGGAATATCCGGAAGTATTTCTCGAGAAATTAACATTTTTACCTCCAGAAAGGGATGTAGAATTTAAGATTGAACCCACTCTATAGGTAGCGCTTATTTTTGAAACTCCTTATTGGATAGCACCTGCAGAACTTAAGGAACTAAGGATACAGATTCATGATCTACTATCGAGATTTGTTGCAAACGATTGAGTCTCCTTGGGAAGCTCTGGTAGTGTTTGTTAAAAAGAAAGACATGAGTTTAAGAATGTGTATTGACTACTGATGATGTGAGCATGGATGCCAACGTGTGCTTACAAATTCGTATCAAATTCAAATGCCCCGAGTTGATTCATTCCAAGTTGTTTTATTCAGAAATTGGTTCTAAGATGGTCAGCAAACTTGGAAAACGTTGGTCAAGCGCGCGAAGGAAGAAGCGTGAAGCTGAAATGAGGAGAAGGTGCAAGATGCGCGATCCGCGGATCAAGCCGCGACCCAACACCCCGCGGATCCTCTTCTCGCGGATCCTAGTCAAAAGTGAATTTTCTGAGATCCGCGGACCTATCCGCGAACCATGACTCGCGGATCCAACTTGCGAATCCCAGTCGTGAATTTTTGTGATTTTTCCACTTTTTGCATATTTTCTTTAGTTTATTGTTTTCATTGGTTCAATATCCTAATTAGGGTAATTACAATAATTAGTTTTAGTTATTTGGTAGTTTCCTAAGAAACAAGGGTCCATATTAGCCAAATCCATTAGTATTAGGTTTAGTTATTTTAAGTCCAAGTTGGACTAGGTTTTGAGTCTTTGTAAAGGCTATAAATAAGCCTTCTTCTCCAATATTTTTCATAAGACTTTGATTAATGAAAATTGAGAGTTTCTCTTTTCTTGTTCCTTGGGAACGACCCTTGATACAAAGTGAATGAGTTCCTTTGTTCAAGTTTAGGCTTATCAATTCAAGAACGCGTTGAGTTGTGGCGCCTTTCTACCAAATTCCTTGGTTCGCTAATTCGCTAGATTGTGGGTTGAGATTCAATTCATAGGTTCGCAATCTCGAGGGTTAGAGGGGTTGTAGGATTTCCATCCCTTTTGTACCCATAACCTGTTCAAGATAGATCATTCCGCTGCGTCGCCAATTCGTTTCTTCAAGAGTGGGAGTTTGGAGATTCGGGTTCTCATCAACTGAGGGTTGAATAATGTCACCATTAAGAATAATTATTTGACCAATTGCACGGAGCGGTAAGATAAATCTCAGACAGGGATATTATCAGTTGAGAATGAAAAGAAAAGACATCCTAAAGACTGCCTTTAACTCTAGATATGGGCATTATGTATTTTTGGTTATATCATTTGGGTTAACTAATGCCCCGACAGCATTCATGGACCTGATGTATCGAGTGTTTAAGTTACATTTGAATCAATTTGTGGTGATATTTATGAATGATATTTTGATTTACTTTATGTCCAAAGAAGATCATGACCGACATTTGAGGATAGATTTACAGACTTTGAAGAAGCAACCATTGCAATTCTTAGACCGAAGAGCGAAGATCTTGAGAAAGAAGCAAATTCCCTTAGTAAAAGTCTTATGGAAACATCATGATTCTGAAGAGGCCACCTGAGAGTTAGAAAAAGAAATAATAAAGAAATATTTAGAACTCCAGGACTAGAGGTGAGAAAATTTCGAGGACAAAATTTATTTTAAGGAGGAAAGGGTGTAAAAGCCAGACAATCCCTCATTCCTTCTCAATTTATTATTTTACAAAGTAATGCTTTGCCCTATTTTGCTTATGTATATGCGATTTATGTTGAATGCCGAACAAGTTGATTTTACTCAAAATATGCACTTGTCAATTATATTTAAGCGAACCTAGAAATTATTTAGGGTATTAAATAAATTTACCCTAAAAGGCGGGGATGAATTTTGAGACGATTTTGTATCGTGCCATTCTACTAAAAATAGAAGCACGATGTGGCAAACATTTTTCCAACTTGTCACGTGAAAACTCGACACATGGCAATCTTGGCCACCTGTCTTATGATGGAAGCTTGAGGTGGCATTAATGCCACTTGTCAACCCTTGATGCATTAAGGTGGCAAATTTTGCTAACTCATCATAAGCTTCTCAATTGTATATATATACTCAATCCTTGATACAAATGCATTTGCTGCCAATTCAATTCAATTCTACTACTACTACTATAACTAAGAACACAAAAACAATTCCACTACTACTACTATTCCAACTGAGAGTACAAAGACAATTCTAGCTACTACTTTTACTACCACGGACTGCTACTACTTGCTAGCTTCATCGGCCAAGAAAGGGAAGCTCAAAAACTAGTTTTGTTTGGCTGCAATTTTTCAGAAATTTCAGCACTTCTTAAGGAGGTATATAAGCTCTTATTATCCTCTTAAATTTAAGCTTTTACCGTGTGTTTAAAGTGAGGAATTTGGTGATGAATTCAAGCTGAAAATTTTCAGCTTTAAAGCTGTGGATGATTAGTGAATTTCCAGCTTTGTTGCATCATCTTTTCATGATGAATTTGGCTAGAAAAGTTGCTGAAATGAACCATGCTACTTGAATAAAACTATCTTGCTTGATATGTGAGCGATTTGAGTAGGAAAACTAAGCTTTTATGGTGAAAATTTCACCTAAACAATCATTATAACAAGTTGAAAATTGCTGGAAATTTTTGGTATGCTGTCCGAAGTTGTAGTTTGTTTAATGGCCATGGATTTTTAATTTTTGTGGTAAAATTTTGGTTAAAAAGATTCTCTAGATGTTAAATCATATGTGTGGTTGGTTGTGTAACAATTTTGGGTCAAAACAATAACATTTATAGGGGTAAAAGTCACAACTTTTGCGAGAACACTGTTCTCAGGTAGATCACAGAATGCCAAAACCAACGATGGGAAAATTTTCATAACTTGGTGTAGGAGAGTCGAAATTAAGTGCCGTTTGTGGCATTTGAAACTAAACTCATAGGGATTTCTAACGGTATAAAATATCTGCTCTGGTTCTTTCTCTACAAATTGCAGCAAGTCCACAAATTTTCTTGATTTTTGAAACCTGCAAATCTATGATCCCAGAAGCTGTAGTAGGTTGATGCTAAAATCAAGCTATCTAATGAATCGAGTTTGGAAACGATGCCTTCTGGACATTTTTAGTACTTCGAATCTAATTTCCAATAGTATAAATTAAGTATAAATTGGACTTGTATAACCTGATTTATGAGGTGTGAAAAAAACTACGACAGTTAGGTTATAACCTGGTTCTTAGCCGACACTTGCTAGAAAAATGTCAGAGTGCTGGCCGTACGTTATAGCTTAATTTGTGCTGGAAAAACTGACCCTTAAACAATGATAACTTCAGAAAATGGGTCTACAGTTTCAATGTAGGAACGGGTGGATGTTTGGTGTAGAAAATTTAGTGAATTTTGACTAAACGATGGACAGATGGCAAGTAAACCTTTCAATCAAGCCAAGCCGAACCTAGCCATTTTCGTTAACTAGGTTGACGATCGTTTCAAGCTTGTGACTGACGGGTGTGAGTACACAAGAAGTTAGGTGAAGGCACGAGATAGAGTTAAGCCTAAACGACATTCAAAACGGTAGCACGAAACTCACGCAGGGTTGGTCAACACCTAGTTGTCAAATCAACACCCAACCATTAGGCATCACCTAACCGTCAACCGGCACCTGACCATTATGATTACCCGCTGTCAATCGGCACCCGACCGCTAAGTATTGCCCTGCCCTTAGTCGGCACACAACTATTAATCCGTGTCCAACCAATGAGCACTGCCTACCACTAGATGACACCCAACTTGAAAACGGAACTCGCCAACATGTCGGCACCTAGCCATTAGTCGGCCTTGACTGTCAGCCATCTTCCCGACCGTTAACCATTAGTTGTTAACCGATACCAATAAACGGAACTAATTATTGACCCACTGGTACTAATAAATGGTCAGAAGACAGAAAATACTATTTTGGGTTAAAACTTATTTCAATTAATAAAATTTAATAAATAACACTATTTTCTTATAAATTAATTGATTTAGAGAAAATTAACACTAATTGTCTTCTGGATAAAAATTTATTATTTCTTAGAGTACTTAGAAAAATAAATATACTAAATAATTAAATCTTTGTCTAATCTCAGAATCCAACAGTGAGACAGAGATGCCTATCAGGTTCGAGACTCAAGTTTAGCTTCACAGAGGTGAGTGTCCAAGTGCATGTTAATTGTACTTGACTTGTTGTGAGTAAACTTGTTTGAATTTGTTATGCCCTTGAGAAGGCAAGCATGTACTTTATCATGCTTGCACTCCTTGGAGCAAGTAAATGGTCATTGAACATGTTTGATTGAAATTGTTTGAACTTGTGAACTTGTACTTGAATTGTTGATTGGTTGGAGTGTTGACTCGCCAACTTAAACTTGAAATTGTGGTGATGCCCAAACTCATTGATAGGTCATTTAACTGGGGCTGGCAAGGGCTTGGTTGAGGAACTTGACAAGTCATGAAATTGATTGTTTGTTGGTCGGAGCGTATCTCGCCGACTCGGTATACTCGAGTATTATCAAAATTTGACGTGCGGGCCCGGTAGGGGGAGCAACGGTGGATGGATAATGGAGTGAAGTGCAGTTCTACGGAAATTGTTATTGCTTAGTTGATGGAGTGTCAACGATTGAAATGATATTCCAAGATCGTACGAAAAGATTCAGCTATGGATTAGCTCTTGAGAGCTTTTGTATCCTTTAAAATGTGTGTTTACTTCTTTCTTGGGGTTTATTTGAACTTTATTGCTATCATATTTGTTTAAAATAGTTGGCACTTTTATTATCGTACTTGTTCGCTTGCATGGTTTCTTCGCCTCACTGGGATTTGGCTCATCTCTTTAAGTTGTTATTCCTTAACAGGGACTTGAAGTGAAGAATTTGGTGGCACTAGTCATGATCATGTCTTGTTTAAGCATTATTGTATCGTTTAAGTTACTTTTGATTGTAAGGATGTACTCTTGTTTAAGTATTATTGTATCGTTTTAAGCTACTTTTGATTGTAAGGATGTACTTAAAGTACTTTAGTTTAGTAAATGAAATACTGTACCCAAATAGTGGAATTTGTTATATTAAGCATTTCTTTGTTTTGATGATCTCGTCTATATTTTGAGTTTTTTAGTGAGTCCTGGTGAAAGGTGGACAGGTGGTCTACTGATAACTAGGGTTCGCCCTTGAAGGAGGTGGGGTCGTCACATTCATGCCCTTGCATCAATCTTATGTATCTTAACTCTCTCTTTTCTTATTTTATCTCATCTTAATCTTCATTCTTATTAACTATTGAAAGAAAAATGTGTGCTTTGTGAACAGTGCCATTTGTCTCTGTTTTGGTAATTAGGTCCTTTTTGTATTTGCTTTGGTTAGATTAGTAATTTTACCCTCTGTTTGGCACCTTGAGTTTTTTACTAGTTTGTATAAAACTCATTTTTTCCTATTTTAACTACAAGAACCCAAAAAAACCTCTTACTCTCGGTGTACTGTTCCAAAAAACTCTCACAAAAACCTAACTGAACTCCCTGCACAACTACCCTCGAACAGGTCAACACGCGGATCCTATCCAAGTAAAAAATGAAAATCGAGTCAAGTGCAAAACGCCTCTACCGCAGCGTCCTTCTCAGCGTCTCTGCCTATCCAATTTCACATCATTTCCTCAGCCGCAGGTGTTCCACCTCCTCCAGCCGCAGGTGTTCCTCCTCCAGCCACAGGTGTTCCACCTTAGGTCGTATAACTCCACACTTTCTCTTCCCTCTCTTGAATTTGTCATCAGCAAAAAACATTTTTGTCTCTCTCTCTAATTTTTTTTCTCCTCCATTTCCTGACATACAACTGGTGGGGTTTTGTCTCTCTTTCATTCTTTAATTAATCTGGGGTGGTTTTTATCTCATGAGGTTGGTGTATTTTTCTTAAGCGATCTAATTGCTGCTAGATGACAGGTTTTTTGGGAGTGGCAGTGGAGGGAAACATTTTCGGGTGGCTCATTCGATCTAAGAAATTGCAAAGTCTCCACAGGTAAGGTTTTGTGTCTGCTTTGTTTGATTAATTTTGGGGGTTCTGTGGGCAGATAAGTGGGGTGGTAAAACTGAGAGTTATGGCCAGAACAAACCTGGGAAGAAGGACCTTGATTCTTAAGGGCTGTCAGATGTTTTCCCTAATTTTTTTGGTTTTTTTTTTTTTGGCTTTGTGTAGTGCACATATACAATGCCTGTTGATATTTATGTTTTTTGTTTATAGGTTTGTGTCGGTCAGGATAGGCGGTTTCTGAATTAGGGTTCTCTGTTGTAATATTTGATATTTGTTATTGGGATTAAATTTTTGGTGAACTTATTTCTGTTCCCATTTAAATGGACCTTAACGAGCTTCTGAAAGTCTTGCTATTTTTCTTGGGGTATTTAACTATAAGGAATTCATAAGGAAAATTAGAAAATGAGTTCTCTAGTTTAATGGTATCTGTCTTCATGTTTGTTGATGTGGCAGAGTTATCTTTCGATGGGAAGCGTTTTACTGCTCTAGGTAAAATAATTTTGCCATTAGGGGTTTGGATTTTGAGTGATAGTTCACATCATGTCCTATTTTGTTGCTTCCCTGTAGTTTTTTGTTTTCTTGTTTAGGTTACCTCCTTGTAGTTTATTAGTCCTTAGGAATACTTTGACACATGGAACCAACATTTCTGCTTTTCTTCAGAATTCTGATTGCTATTGATGCTTCATAGCATCAGGATATTTGATTATTTGCTCACAAGGTTGGTATGAACTAGAGATGCATGCTTCTTGGAGTATGTCGAGTGCAAACTAAGCGCAATCTAGTCACAGTTGATATGTGGGCTTTTCTTTGTCCAGTTTTGAAACTTCTCAAGCTGAATTTTTGGTTAAATTTTGGCTTGTTTTCTATCAGAAAGATTCTGTAGCATTCTAGTTTATTTTAAGCTGTTTGTTGTAATTGGAGGTTACACACATGACATTTTGTGTTCCACCGTATAAATGCAGGTTTTACGACTGCCTTGGTGACTGTGGCTCAAGATATAGGCAATATTTCTTTGTATGATAAATGCTCGTGAAGGGTTGCCAACAATTATTCTAAAAGTCGCATAAAGCATCTTTGACTTTTGATTTGCTAACTCTGATCAATTTCATAAGAATCAGAAGCTACCAGCAAAGAAAAACTCAGTGCCTTTACTTGGTGAGTATATATGCAATAAATGCTAATGCTTACTCATTTCTTGAAGTTGATTGAATTTTGATATGTAAAGTAATTGCATAGCTTATGTTGATTGCCCTAGTGTGCCATGGTTGTATTATGGTTTGGTTGAGGCAGGTTTCATTTGATTTTAGCAAATAGATTAGGTTAATTTACCAGAGATTAATAAAACAATTTGATAGTAGATTTGAATTGACTTTGTATGATTCTTGAAGTTTTCTATTCCTATCTTGTTTAGGAACCTGTAGATTATTAATGTATTAGTGTCCAGTTTTGAAATGTGATGTTTTTGTGCTCTAGTCGGTTGATTTATTTCTGGTAATGCTCTCCTTTCTTTACCCATTGCATGTCCTTGACTGGTTTTAAGTATTTCTACATCATTTACTGTGTAAGTACAAATAAGGAGCTGGTTTCAAATTTTGTAGTTTGATTGCAAGTAGAAATGTAAGTACAATCTGCTTCTTATTGTCACAATTACCCATAGCAACACCCAAGCACAGAACCTTCTTAAGCTAGAATTTCACTGTTGCTTTAGTCTCCTTAACTTTTGACTCCAAAGATTCCTGATGTGTCACCAGTGTCCTTTTCAGGAAAATTCTGAATAGTATCACCAATATGGGTTTCAAGAACACAAGTGCCATTAGAAATCTTCATTCCAAGAAAATTGATTTCCTTTTGGCATAAAATCATTTTCTTCTCAGAAAGCATGATGCCAAATTTTTCAACAAGTTCAGCAAACTTGTAAAGCAAAGAAATATGCTCTTCAAATGTTAGGGTTCCTTCCAGATTTTCACTACCATTGATATCAATCAGAGATAGGCTTCACCAGAGTTTCATCTACTTTTTTTGCCTCCTGCTACTTCTTTCGATTACTTTTGAGGTTAGCCTAAATCAAGAAGGACAAACAACAGAAGCGTTTTAATCTTTTTAGAATCTTGGCTGATGATCTTCACCAATATTTGTAAAGCTCAAGGGATAAGATAATTGGGTTGCCTGAATGAGAAACTAATAAGTCATTGTTTTGAGAAAACACTTCTCGACACTAGAATTTTATTGCAACAAAACTTTGATGATCCTAAATGATCTTCGAGGCCTTCTTATATAGGAGTTACAAATGACTCTTCAAGCCTTCCAAGGAGCAGATTGTCCTTTGGAAAAAGTAAAAACAGTAACTTGACCTTTCGGTCATTACAAGATACCTTACTTATTGGCAAACAAAGACCAAGACTAGGCATAAAGCATAAAGTAAAATACTTGACATAAAGCAGACATAAACATATCACACTTTTCATGACATAAAGAACAAGTGGACAGACATCAATCTGACATGAAATCTGATGGAGTATCTGAAGGAGTGGAGGTTGGGTCAGTGATGTTCATTTCTTCAATCCACATTTGATGCTTTTCTTGATTTCTTCTTTTGTTCAACTGACGCCTTTTCTCACTTCTGGATTTTCATTTTGGTTTGGGCTTTGAAGTATTGGGCTCTTCATCTGGAATTTGGGAATCTTGCATCATTGAGTTTTCCATCATTTCTTTGTATTCTTGCTGGGCTTTTCGAATCGCTGTGAAATGAGGATGGCTTCGTTGATAATTCCATGGACCATGAAAACCGGGCCAAATAACTTCTGGAATAACTCGATTGGCTTGGAAGATATATCTCTGGGCTTCATCATAAATATCCTCATCTTCATGAACAGAAAATCCTAAAGCTTTGTATATCAACACTGAAGGTAAAGCCGTAAGATCATTGCCTTGGATATTCACCGGTCTATGAAAATGTAAAACAACATAACCAAGGTGAGTTTTGAACAAATCATTCCACCATTCTTTTGGTTTGAACCATTTGAAAAAGGTTTGGAGATTTGGGGCTAAAGTACCAATATTCTGGAAAGATAGAGATTGGAACTCGATAAGAATATGGTAGGAATGGCATAGGTACCATAATACCCAAAGTAATGGTTCAGGGAAAAATAATGTCTGAGCAATGAAAATCTGGGAGAATGGATATTCTGGATTGATTCCAAAAGGATTCGAATAGAGCCTCCATAATTAGCAAAAACTGAAATCTCATGGTTTCTTCTTGCATTTTCAAGAGCTTCCTTTTCCCAAGGTTGAGGTAAGGACAGAATTTCAGGGGGATTTGGAAAAGAAGGATTGATACCGAAATACATTAGAATTGAGGGTATGGGATCTTTAGAAGGATTTTGGAAAGAAATCAGCTACAATGTTGGACTTTCCCTTAATATGAACAACTGTGAAGGAAAACTGAGAAAACCAGTTTGACCATCTGAGCAATTGGGAATTGGAAATTTTCTTATTTTTGAAAGTAATCAGTTTTGGAAAACTTCCCATATCTATCTCAATTGTAAAGTGACATGGTCTGAGATAGAATTCAAATTTTTCAATTGCATTTTTCACAGCAAGAATCTCTTTGTAAGAAGAATGATAATGCAATTGTCCATTCTTAAAACTACCACTGGAAAATCCACAACCTTTTCTTTCTTTCCCTTGTTTTTCAAGAAGAACAGCACCCCAGTACAAATCACTGGCATCAGTTTGGAGAATGAAATTTTCTGAGGATGGTATGTGCAAAATTGGAAGGTTTCTCAGAATATGTTTGAGAGTTAGAACAGAATCAGTTTGTTCAGAACTCCAAGGAATTGGGTTCTTCTTGAGAAGGTTGTTCAAAAGTTGAGTGTGTTAGGAAACATTAGCGATGAAATCCCTAACATAGTTTACAATGCCCAAGAACTGTCGAATTTGCTTTACAGAAAGATCCTTTTCAGGAAAATTCTGAATAGTATCACCAATATGGGTACAGGAACACAAGTGCCATTAGAAATCTTCATTCCAAGAAAACTGATTTCATTTTGGCATAAAATCATTTTTTTTCTCAGAAAGCATGATGCCAAATTTTTCAACAAGTTCAGCAAACTTGTAAAGTAAAGAAATATGCTCTTCAAATGTTTCAGAAAACAAGAGAATGTCATCAATGTAAACAAGACATGTATGAAGAATAGGTTCAAATACACGAATCATTGCTTTTTGAAAGAGAAAAGGTGCAGTTTTTAATCCAAAAGGCATCATCTTCCACTGATAATGATGATTTGGTATACAGAAAGCAGTTTTGTACCTATCTTCGATACAAATTCCAAGTTGCCAAAATCCTGATTTCAAATCAAATTTGGAAAACCATCTTGCTGTAGCAAATCAAATTTGGAAAACCATCAAATTTGGAAAACTAGTTTTTTGGTTCTTGAACCTGCAAAGCAAAAACAGTTGCATCAGTAGGTTCTTCTTCTTCAGAAAAAAAATATTCTAATTCAGTAAGAACAGGGATTTTGAGTTCATCCTGGACTTTCTGAATTAAATTGAGACTCTTCTTCTTCTGAGGGCATTTTGAGGCATAGTGTCCTTTCTGGCCACAAATGAAACATTTATCGGAAGACGTATTCATTCGTTTCTTTTTCTCGAAGAATTTCCATTTTCTTCCTCTCTTGTAAGAACTTTCCTGCTGTTTTGATTTTTCTGAATTTTTGTTTTGAAAACTTAGAAAACCTCTCTTTCTTCTTTGTAGAGCAAGCCTTGCATTTGCTTTTGATTATCAATTCAAGTTTCTTGCAAGTTTGATCCACGCAAGCATCTCCTTTCATGTATTCTCTGATCACTTTTCTTTTATTGCAAATTTCTTCAAGTGATAGGAACACAGCTTGTCGAATTTGACCCACAGTGAGATTTAAAATAGAACCATAACGGTTATGAATATAAATTTCAGCACTGCTAGATAAAATATGAGGAAGAGATGTCAAAAAGGCTTGTTTTAAATCAATATCTGCACCAAGAACATAAAAGAGTTGAGTCATTCTTTTGAAATGTCGACTAAGATCTTTTCTTTCATAATACTGACACTTCATTTGGAAAAACTCTTTTCTTTTAAGTTCCTTATTTTCATTAGAACTTCCCAAAAATTTCATGTTCAGAATTTCAATTGCTTGGGAAAAATCTTGTCTAGTGAGGAAAATCATTTTACCATTATCTCCAAGAGAATTCCACCAATCTTTTAAAACTCCTACAAGGTAGGCAGTAAATTCACTTAAAGTATCAAATGCAGAATCAACTATAAGATTTCTAACAGTCATCCATGCATGAAATTCTTGGAATCTATTTTCCCATTGTGAAGATGGAATATCATCTATTGTAAAGATGGAGATACTCCCTTTTCCATTTTTCTTGGGCTATTGTCTTCTTGGTTCTTCATTGATAATTTCCTCTTCATCAGAAGGGAAATGAACTTCACCTTCTGTTTCTGTTTCACGAGTCATAAGAACTCGTGGAAGCATTTCATTTGACTCTGAACTTGATTCAGAAAGACTTTCTTCTATTTCTGAAACATCTTCTGATGAATTTGTTTCAGACATATTTTCTTCAGATGAATTTTCTTCAGAGGATTCTGATTCAGAAGCATTTTCCATGATATTAATCTTTGGAAAACTGTTTTCAACTTGTTCCTGTAAGAAAGAAGTAATAGGATTAGTCTTATGTGAAAACATGAAAACATCTTTTACCTCTTCTATTCCTTCTTTTGAAGCTTCAACCTTTTCTTTGCCTTTTTCTTTTCTCTTTTGTTCTTGTTTCAGCCTTTCTTTTTCTTCCTTTTCAGCTTGTCTCCTGATTTCTCTTTGTTCACAGATCCACTTGGCATAATTCTGGGAGGATGCTGGCTTTTCTTGCTGGACAGGAGTCGGAGATAAGATGGAATGGCTCCAAAAAGAAAAAGAGAAGTCATTTCTCTTAATGGATTTGCTGCAAAATGGGATAAGTAGTCATCATCTGGCTGTTGAACTGGCTTTTGAACTTGTTCTGTTGAAAACTTTACAGTTTCTTTCAAACTGTTAATCTGTTGGGTGAGATAATCAATATCCTTCTCTTTCTGTTCTTTGAACTGGTACAACGGTTTACCAATCTCAGGAATCCTATGATAGACTTCATCAAGTCTTTTTTGTAAGACTTTGATCATCTTTTGAGTTTCAGAATTCTAAGCTTGGATGACATCTCTAAAAGAATCAATCTTTGTAGAGATTTGGGTAACCTTTTCATGGATCAAAGAAAGAGCATGATTCTGACAGATTGCATTTTCAGATTGTCAAGTTAGAACTTCTTCAGTTCTATCACGTGGAGCAATTTGGCCTGAAGGTAGAACAGTGGTCTGAGCATTTTCAAATTTGGGAATATGACCAGCGTTGTTTTTGATAAATGGTGTCAAAGGAGGAAAATCCTCAGCTTTGAAAATATAAATTTGGGGAATTGGCTCTGGGGTTTTTGGTTGAATTCTTAAACCTTCTTGGTCAAGAATATCCAAACATTTCTAGTAATATGGAGAAAGTTGGGACTTTGGCTTTGGTTTTTCAAACCAATCAGTAGGAATTGTAAAACCATCAAAAGTACTTCTGGATGAAGTAAATGGTGGTTCTTTCTTTTCTAGATCTGGATCCTTTTCATCTGGACAACAACTTGATATCTTTTCAGGACATTTTTTCTTATGCATTTCCTGCAATAACAAACATCAAAATAAGTATGTCCGGAAAATGGATCTTGAAAGAAATAAACAGGTTTCCCTTCTTTATCAAAATGAGAAATAAGATCAATTAGAGACTCTGGGTTTTCTCCATGGAATTGGTTGGCTCATTGGAATATCAACAAAAATTGACATGATCCTGAGAACATCTTTTGATTTTTTTAAATGAGAATGATCAAAAGAAATAGAAACAGAACCATCTGGCCTAGATGCAATTTTCGAGTTGGTAGACTCAACCGGACGGTTGGTTAACTGGTTCAGATTTTCATAGTCAGTAATCCAAGTGTTTGGTAAAAGTTTTATCAACTCTTCTCTTAGGATCTGTCTAGGAATATTTGTGCACGTAGTAGTGTTTTGCTCATCAACTCTTATGAGTAAAGCATCTTCTCCTCTTGGGAGAGTAAGATCAAGAGCATGAATTTGAACACGGTAAGCCATCTGATAATGGAGTGTTGCTGCAATGGCTTCAGGAACCTGTTCTGCACCTGCTATCTGAACCTGAATCTTAAGAGCACTCAACAGATATGGATCATCAAGAGACATATTAAAATTAGGAAACAAGGTAATAAATACAGTACCAACATTTAAGATTGTTTCAACTGTACCAATACACGCATGCTGATATCTAACAAAATGGCTATCTAACAAAGCAAGACGGGCATGAACTGGAAGACCTTTTCTACCATGAAAAGATAAGGAAAATCGGAAAGCACCAAAGTGAATATGAGTGTAACCTTATTGTTTCCATAGATTTGGAAAATCAGAGGGAATATGCAAAGTTATGAACTGTTCTTTTCCTGTTGCCGGGATTCTATGTTGATCCAACTTGGAAGATTAAACATATTCCTTAACACCTTTTGGTCTATGCTTGATCAACGACCTAATTGTGCCTAAAGGAGAAATATTCTTCTTTGCAAATGATGAATAAGGATCCAACAAAGGTAGATCAGTAGGACTAACCTGTTCTGGCTCAATAGAGACTTCATATAAATAATCTAACTTATTAACAGAAGAAGACCTTGGTAGACTCATCTTGTGTAGATTTGGTACTGGAGCAGTGACGTAGGTTTGTGCAATGGGTTACTATATTCACCCTTATGCCACAGTGTACTTTTTTCAATGTACCAAAATTTACAGATCAGCCTCACACTGAATGGTATAAATCCTCTGTTACAAAAGATCAATATAGATCTGACACTTACTCACAAGATCAGACCGTTGATCAAAACCTCTATCTAATAACTGAGCACAATATGATTGTAACTTAAAAATATAATTATATGCTTCTTCAATATCTAAATGCTGAAAAATCACACAAAGTGGCTAATACTCGTCTGGATGAGAAGGACCAAACAAATGCTGAGAATGATAAATATTTTCTTATTGGGACTTATAATAAGATGAAGGTAAAGGAATGGTAATACGAGAATCAGGGGTTCTTTGAACTAATGGACGATTAGGATGAAGATGAAAATCAAAATCGTGACCACAACGATGGGTGTGAGAATCAAATGACATAATTTCAGACAAACCACAATTACCTCCTCCCTAAGAAGATATCAGTTTGGCTCTGATACCAAATTTCTTCAATCCTTCAACATCCATACCCAATTTCTTATTCTTATTGAGCATCTTCAATCCTTAAACATCCATATATTTCAGACCAATCTTCTCTACCTCTTCAATATGCTAAGCATCACTAAGCATGCAAACCTGTATCTTAGGTCGGGAAATGGATGGTAACTTAATAGAGCCACTAAAACGCATGCTCTTCTGACTGCCTCATAGTTATTCAAACCAATCTGAATCTCAATAGTCTTCGTGAAGTTTGTTTTTTATCACCCTTAGCATCGGTCATAATTTGGCTGATTGCCTCTCTAACATCATCACTCTGTAACTTACTCATGGTCAGAAATATTGTTGTCTTTCACATTTTTGTACAGTTTTCAAAACTTGGACTGCTGTCTATTTGTCCTCTTTCCCCTTACTTAAATAATTATAATTTATAAGCTAGTCCTCTTTCATATTTCCTCACTGGAAATAAGTTACTTGTTTAAATAAGTTGGAGTGCTGTCTATTTGTCCTAAAGACATATTTGTTTAAATAAGTTATAAGTTTTAAGTTGGACTGCTGTCCATTTGTCCTCTTTCATATTTGTCCTGTAAGTTGCTTTTCCTCAAAGCCATTTACTTAAGTTATAAGTTGTCTGTCTCTTTCCCCTCCTCAATGAAGCTCCATGATTTTGTCATCTGCTTTCTTTTTTAAGGTACATGCTAGCAGAAGGAGTTGTTGAAGTGCTAGTATTATTTCTATATTGTTGACTGGACTTGGAAGTACAATCTGATTTTTCTTTTGTCTTTGATCCTGAACTTAACAATGTATTAAGTGATGAATACAATAGGTACTTGGCAGGTTTATGCCTCTGTGCCCTTATTCCTTAGTAAGAGATCAGCACTTTTTTACTAGAAATTGTGTGCTTAGGCCTTTTAAATTGTGTGATCTGATTTGTTTTACATTTTGTATCAGCCCGAAAACTCATACTTTGATACGAACGTCGCCAATCGTGTGACGAAACCCGTACAAACTACCACGGATCTAGAAGGTTAAAAACGCGCTTGACTCGATGAACGTAGTGGAAAGATCAAGAACCCGTTGATCACGCGGCCAATGATCCCTTGATATAGTAGAGGACGCCACAATCTAGCATGTTCCTAGATTGATAAGTCGAATTGAATATTCTAGAACAATCTAAGATACTCAAGAGCGCTTCAATGAAGCAAGAGAGAGACTCTTAAAGGTGTTTTTTTTTATTTCTTCAAAAATGATGAATGAATCGTTCCAGACAATTGGCTAAAAATACTAAAGCTAATCAAAGAACAAACCCTAGTTAACACTACTAACCAAGGGTTCGGCCATGGGCTCTCTAAGGACGACCCATGGGCTAGCTCACATTAAATAAAAGACTAAATAACTTAACTAATAAACTAGGGTCGAACCACAGGTCGTCGTACCCTTTATTCAACTTATAACAATAAATAGGCAACTAACGCGCCCCCGCGGCTGAGCCATGTCACTGACCACCACGGGGTCCTCGACTCGAAGCACGTTCACACACATGACTAGATCAATGCCCTCAATCTTGGTAGGCGTGCCATTGGTGTCTTGACACGCACGGACCAACGTTTGTAACGCCTGGTTCATCTGCTTGACTCGTGCACGGGTGATCGGATCCAAAGGCACCTTCACCTGTTGGACTTGCATAACTGGCTCGCCTTTGTCATCATACTTGCTGCTCCTTTGCCTACTTTCCGTTCGGAGTGTGGGGAGAACGACTTACAACTTTGCAGTACAAATTATTTTAGGGTATGAGCAAAATAAACATGGCTTCTTATTGTCAAGTATATTCATTTATTATTTGTGTTAAATGCATCTAAAACAATTGCATGCATACGAATGTTTTACTTTTTCGTAAAGGTAAGAAAGACATTGCATAAATTGTGTGCATTTACCACCACATATGGTTTATACATGTGAATACGAAGCAAAAAAAGCGAATGGAACATCAGCCTAGGACATCAAGGCTAGGCCGAGCCCAATTTCTAGTTGAGAGGGAGCGCGAGTTTGCGGAGTGTTTGGTGGAACTGAAGCTGCAAAATAGACTTCACAAAGGCAACCTAAAGAGTGAGGTTTTCCCCGCGATAGTTGACATGTTTGTTAAAAAGGGCTGTAGATTCCACGTCTCCCAAATCAAGGCAAAGTATTATGCAATGCGAACCCAAACACTTGAATACAATTGCCTGCGTTTAAGGGTAAGCGATGCCGGATGGAATCCTGTCCTAAAGACAATAACCATGGATGATGAGAAATGGAAAGCCGTAGTAAAGGTTATCGATTTCTAAAATATTTTGGGCTATTTTTCCAATATGTTGTTATAAGGATAAATTTTACTTATGCAGTTTAAACTTGTGTTCATTTTTTGGATTGTACAGGACCATCCAGATTTTTTACAGTTTAAGGACAAGAACTGTGAGGTCTTTTACATGTTATCCGATGTCTTTGATGGAATGGATGCACAAGGGAGATACTCAAGGGATTCTAGTCAACCTGCCATCAATATCAATGAGGAGATAAGTGAGAGGCAAAGCAAGGCAGCCCAAGAGATTGAGGCTGAGGCTGAGGCTGAAATCCCACATGTGCACACAGCTCCAAAGTCTACTAATAAACGGTCAAAGGTCAAAGGAAAGCGCAAAATGCCTGATTCTTCATCCGCCCAAGGACATGGTCTCCCACCTGGCCTAAGCCAAAGTTCTTATGACAGCGCAATTGCATGGATGGATGCCACTTTTGCCTCTAGCCGTAGCACGTCTCATCCTGTAGATGCCCCCTCCCCCTCCACCCCCCTTCCTCTCCCCAAGTAAACATTGATGATGGCCCCTACTCGGTAACCAAGGCAATGGAAGTGTTAGACAAAATTGAATTGCCGGACAACGTCTATGTCACAGCATCCACAGTCTTAACTGATTTTGAGACCCATCGATTCGTTTTTTTGACTTGAAAAGTGAGGTGCGTAGAAGGTTGTATGCATTGAAAATCGGTGGGGGAACTTTGGACGATCTAGCTATTCACAACGAGGGATTGTCCACTATTTAGATGGCTTAAGACTGCTTTGTGGAATTTGATAATCTTTTATTAATGTATTAGTTGTTTAGACAAATATGAATGCTTTGGTTGTGCCTTGAATTGCTTCGACTTCTTTTTTCGTGTGGCCAAGGTCTTTGTTGGATATAGTTATTGTTGCAAAGCCTTGGTCTGGGAATGAGATGGCTTGAAAAAGTCTTGAGAAATTATTTTCCTTTTAATGACACTTATTTTCTAGAATGTGTCTTCATATTGCATATTACAACTTTTTACGGGATATCCTCATTATTTATCTATTCAGGTTTTACTATAGTGTATAATCTCTATCGGTTTGGGATATCGACATTGTTTCTCCATCCAGGTTTAATTGTAGTACATTTTTTATGCCCTTTCGGAATATCTGCATTGCTTATTTATTTGGAATTCACTATATTACACACTGTATGCTTGTTTTAATGGCACTTTTAACTTGCCTTCTTGGGTTGACATATTAAACTTCCTTCTGGCTTGTTTGTATGTAGGTACATGATGAAAGTATGAATTGTAAATGGTAGGGGGTTATCCAAATTTTGGAATCAATCTAGATGACCCGGATGATGCAAGAAATGCAGCTACAACTCTTTTTATACTTTCTTGGAACTTTCAAAGGGGGCAGGAAGCAATTACGAGGCCACGAGTTTGAGCGAGTGCATTGACCGGGTAACAATAGGTGCAGGAGCTGCTTCATGGACATAACATTAGAATGTTAGAGAATATGAGTATGAATGTGCCCACATTCATACGACTTTGTCAAGTACTACGAGATGGTGGATATATTGTTAAGGGACCCAGTGATAATGTGACCTTGGAAGAAGGAGTAGCAATTGGGTTATACGGTCTTACACAAAGGACATTAAGTGAGCGTTTTCAACACTCCACTGAGACCATTCATCGACATGTTTGCCGAACTTGCAATGCCTTGGTCCACTTGGTGCATGTTAATATCCGACATAGGGACACAAATGCTACTCACCCTAGAATTCTAAATAATAGACAATTCTACCCATGGTTTAAGGTATTTATCATTTTTACTTTATGAGTATTGCCATTAGAATCACAATTTCATATGCCTTATGGAATCGTCTCATTCTACTATTAGGACTGCATTGGGACAATTGATGGAACCCATGTCTCAGCTAGTGTCTTAAGGGAAGAACAGGATGCATTTTGTAACAGGAAAGGCACTCTCTCCCAAAATGTTCTAGCAGCTTGTGATTATGATATGAGGTTCGTATATGTTAGAGTTGGTTAGAAAGGCACTACCCATGATAGTCGTGTGTTGATGGATGCCATTTATAATCCTGATGCGGCGTTTCCTAAATTACCATAGGTAAATACTATGTGGTAGATGCAACATACAGACATATGCTTGGTTTCATGGCCCCTTTCAAGAGTGGGTTGGGGGGAGATCGCATTCAGGGCCAAAGGGACTATTTAATCGCCGTCATGCTTCGGTTCGAAATGTTATAGAGAGGACATTTGGGGTATGGAAAATGCGTTTCAAGATTTTAGGGAGCGGGGCCAATAAAGAACTACCCAATTGAGGCACAAAGGAATATTGTAATTGCTACTTGTGTCTTACACAATTTCATCAGGGAAATGCAGCCATATGATGAATATTTTGTGGACGATACTGTAGGCCAAAAATACGGATGCTATAATGGTGCCCAGGAACCTCAACTAACTCGGTTCAATATGACACCAAAATCACTTTGTGAATGGAAGACACTTCAACATGCAATGGCTGATCATATGTGGTTGCATCGAACTGATTAATTTTAGGAAATGTGTTGTCTGTAAGAATTTTCCTTTTGGCTTTTGGAATTCTGAGAACTTGTGTAGCTGTAACTGTTGTTAAATCACTCTACATGTTTTTTAGCTACAAAAGTTAACACTTGTCATTTGGGTAAGCACATAACTAATGCCAACATATGTGCTAATTTAAATCCCATGAATCGAATAGTATTCCAATATTTCAGTAAATTTGAAATAAATAAATTTAAAATAACTTTAAATTAATTTAAATTTCAAAAATTTACATTAATCCAAATAATAAAATTGACAATTAAGTGATAAAAAAATCACATATTTGCTACAGTAAAGTTTTTAAAAAAATCAAGGGCCTGTTTGGTTAGCGTGTTTTTTGCCCAATTTGTATAAAATTTGTTTTTTTCCTACTTTAGTTACAGGAATCTCAAAAAACTTCCAAAATTTTTAACCTACAAACCTAAAAAACTACACAAAATTTTTTTTTTACTCCATCCCTTTCCTTTTTCTTACACAAAAAATACATACAAAAAACACTTTACCATAGGCCACTTCGTGACCCTTTTTTTTTCCTTCTTCTTCTTCTCTTCCTCCCTCCTCTCCTCCTCTCCTCCCCCCACCTCCCAGTCTCAGTCGGTCACCGACCGATGGATCTGTGGAGGGAAGGAGAGGGAGGAGGAGGGAGGAGAGGAGAGGGAGGAGAAGGAGGAAGGAAGGAAAAGAAGGAAAAGAAAAAAGAAAAGGAAAAAAGAAAAAGAAAAAGGAAAAAACGAAATCTATCAAAATTTTTTTCTAAAACTTCTACACTGGATTAGATAAAGTTCTAAAATATCAAAAAAAATGGCACATGTGAAAAGTTTGTTTTATATTTATATATATTACAATTTTATCAAAAACTCAACTCAAACATTCTACATTTGGTATTGCCTTGGAGCTTTTTGTAGTGTGAAAGGAGCGGCTCTTTTTTTTTTTTTTTTGTTGCGATTTTGATCTGACTTTGTGGCGTTACCGCCAGATTTACTTCCCCTTTCTGGATGAACTGAGGATTCCGTGAACCAAACAGGTCTAATTCAAACAATCCTCAGTTCCTTCACTCCTGACTACCTCTGCGCCCATGGTGAATTCCTTTATCTCACCGCTGTAGCTTTTCATTTTTTTTGCACAATTGTTTGCAGCTTTTTTTTTCTATTTATAGTTACAATTGCTTTCCTAATTTCTTCGTTCTCATTTGTAGAATTCGATAATTTTGTTTTTTTCTTTGGTAAGAGATAAATTTTTTGCTAGGGTTTAGAAGAAAAAAATGCAATTCAATTGTAATTATGTGGTTTTTCAGGATTTATTCAGGAATGCGATAGTGAATCCTGGCCCGCCTGAAGATTTTGCCCTTCAGACAGTGCAAGAAGCTATAAAACCTCAGGTAAAATCATGCGTCATAAATTTCTCTTCTTGATATTGTTCTATCGACTGATTAATAATCGTGCTTTTTGTGTGTGTGTGTGTTTTTTTTTTCTTTTTCCTTATTTTTCCCCCCACTACTGCAGAAGCAAACAAAATTAGCTCAAGATGAGAATCAATTGCTGGAAAATATATTGCGCACGCTACTGCAGGAACTAGTGGTATGCTGATGTTGGTTTTCAGTGTAAAATTGTCTGTTATTTGCGTTTTGTATGGTGGATTTAGCTGTCACGTCTACCCATCACTGCAACGCTGATAGGAAACATTTGTTGTTGAAGCACCGGATATGCATTTAAAATTTTTTAGCTCTATATGCCTTTGTTTTGGATTTGAAATTTGAATGTCAAAGCGTTGGCCATGTTTTACTACGTCTAATAAGAAGAATGAGAAGATGACAAAAAATTTGGAAAACTAGTCCATGCTGCATGGACTTCACTTGCATTCTTGTGGGGTATGGTGTTGTTTGTGCCTATTTTTTGAGTTTATAAAAAAAGTTGTTGTTTTAGAATATTCAAGGAGAAATTTTAAAATATTTTGAAATTTACAAAAACAATTAGCTTGCTATGTTTGTTATAGGTTTGTTTGTTCTGTAAGGACTTCATTTGCATTCTTGTGGGGTATGGCGTTGTTTGTGCCTATTTTTTGAGTTTAAAAAAAAAAAGTTATTGTTTTAGAATATTCAAGGAGAATTTTTAAACTATTTTGATGTTTACAAAAACAATTAAGCTTTGTCATCCTGAGTTCCAAAAACTTTGTCTGGATAGGTAACTGTTATGTGAAGTACTTCTTGAAGATTTTCCAGACCAACTTCTGGTATTAGAATATATCAGAAGAATTGTGAAACCGTCTTTGAAATTTCTAAAGCCTTTGAGTATTGGAGTTTTGTGATTTCTTTGTTTCAAACCTGTTCAGTTTGAAGGCTATGATAAAGTTTTAGTCTTGATTTCAACCGATCATTTGAAAAAATTAGACTGATTTGAATGGAAGGTTTTTGTCTTTCGAGGATGGAAGAATGCTATATGTTTGAATCTTCACTCATTATTGAAGCATTACACAATCTTGTGCATGTATAGGACATTAACTTGGTGTTTGCAGAAAATTTATTGTTCCTTGCCTTTGGTAGTCAGCTGCAGTTCAGTCAGGGGAGAAAGTCATTCAGTATGGGCAATCTATCACTGAAGTGGAAAGTAGTCCAGGACAAATTCCACGCCTTCTTGGTGAGTGCATACTCCTCTACTCTGGAACTTATTAAGCATTCTTGGCTTCGGCAATTTTGCTCTCCTTCTCTCTCTTTTTCAACCACACTCTCTCTTGTACTTATCTTACTTATCTTTCTGTGTCAGATTTACTGAATTTGTGACAACTGCTCTCTGTGTGTGTGTGTGTGTCTCAGACATTGTCCTCTATCTTTGTGAGAATGATCATATTGAAGGTGGCATGATTTTTCAACTATTGGAAGATTTGACCGAGATGTCCACTATGAGAAATTGTGAAGACATCTTCGGGTACATCGAGAGCAAACAAGAAATATTAGGGAAGGCATGTCAAGAATTTCTAAATTTCTGTATTACTAATATTGAACAGTTTTGTTTGTTGATATGCATGTCCAGTACTGCATTACTGCATATGCAGGATACCCAAATTATGCACCTCTGCTTTGATTTTGTTGTTTAGGATTAACACTTATTTTTTCATGTATTATGTGATGCTTTCACTTATATTTGGACTTTGGCTTTATCTCATTGTTAGTTGCATGTGTGTGTCCTGAATTTGCATGGGTGCAATTTGGATGAATTATCTTTTCTTGGTTAGTACAGGAACCATGGTCATTGGTCCTTTTTTATGTTTCAAAGAGTCTAAATTTGTATACCTTCCATGTTGGATTGTGGACAACGTATCAAATAAACAGTTATTATTTGATAATTATAATTTTGATTTATTTATGCTTTAAGAAGCCCAGTTTCTAGGTAAAATCTTTGAGTGATGAAACTACGTGAGGGGTTATGAGAGTTAGCAACTTGGAGTGGCTTTAGATGGGTAACTGCATCTAATTGGGTTTAGAGTGACTTATGATGACTTAGATCCATGCTCTGATGGCCATGTGGTTGTCATCACGTATTTGCTGTTCATAGGCACATCATTGGTGCATTGCATTTGATTGGTAATTTTCATATTGACATAGACTCTTCCTATTAATAACTGAATATTTGTTTTAATAACCTATTACTCAGAGAATCCTAGTCATATATAATTTTCATTTTTATGCACGTACTAGAATAAGGATGATCAGACGTTTAGATCATATTAAGTGTAAGCGAAGATATTATTCCCTGCTTGGTAGAATAAGTTTTGACATGCTAAAACACAAAAACCACTATAAACTAATTGCATCAAAATTAATTGAGTTAAAACAAATTTGAAATAGTTCAAAAAGGAGTTTATATCTAGAAACTCAGTTTGAGGCTTTCGAGATCCAATAAGGACGGAAAACTTGATCTCATGGATGTTGAGCTCTTGATGACTGAAGGGCTATTGTGTGCTGACTACAGGTCATCAAAGCTACTGATATTATACAATTTTTATCTGTTGCGGCACCCAAGGTGGCTGATCTAAAAATATTTTCTGGCCATTTTAATTTCTGGACTAATGCATGATTGCATTTATATAACAAGTAGTATGTTTTATCTAAGTAAGCTGTTCCAAAAAAAAATAAAAAATTAGATAACCTATTTGCAGCATTTATGGTACTTGCTATTCAATTTGGTCACATGTGAGCCTGGCTCCTCTAACCAATGAACACTCAATCCTACGATTTTAATTAAAATTGCACATCTTCACAATCGTTCTCATAACAAGTTTATTTTGGACATTTAATCTTCTGCATGCAAGTGTGTGTCTCATTAAACTTTGCCAGCTATTGAGATGAGCCTTGTTTAAAATGATCAGATCCCTATAACTTTGCTACATGTACAAAGAAGAATGCAAAATATCCGCTAAATTCCCTAAAAAATTAGTGCAAAATGGAATATCTATCATTATATCTTTTGACGTCATTATATGTTGTCCATTTCTTAAAACTATCTTTGTTTTATTCTTGAATCTTGTAGCCAGAATTGTTTGCTCGAGGAAAGCTTGTTATGTTGAGAACATGCAATCAGCTTCTTCGGCGACTGTCAAAGGTAGAGAGTGGTTTGGTGCCCTTTATAACTTTTTTATCCTGTTTTGTTTTCAGTTATTGCCGATCTCCAATATGTGTTAGTCATCTCTATGCAGTTTCATTATTGCTTTCCTTCTGAAAACTTTTCTTTTTTAAGTTTTGTTCTATGGAGACAGTTTTTCTAATCAATTATGAGTTTCTATTTGTTCATTTAAATTCATAAAAACTGGTCTTGATATAATTCAGTTTCTTCTAGAATTGACTTAGAATAGTTTTTGACTTCTGACGTCTTGTCTTCCAAAGTGTACTTATGGTTCTTCTGGTTAACTGTCTCTGCAAATGACCTTGAGACTGGAAATGATTGTCAACTATCATAGTTTTTGCTTGAACTTTTGCTTGCTAGTTGGTTATGTTGCTTCGTTGAAGCAGCAAAGGTTTACTAGATATTCTCTTTGCTACCTTGTTTTGATTAAGAAAACGGACTTAGTATGCGGTGGACAATTGTATGCGAGTTTCACTTGAGCTTAAATCTGATTTTCCAGGCAAATGATGTGGTGTTCTGTGGACGAATTATTATGTTTCTTGCTCATTTCTTTCCATTGTCTGAACGTTCAGGTAGTTTCTACACACAATTTTTTGACATTTACATTTCATGTCACTTTTGCATGTGCCATCTTTGATGTCATGTAATCTATTGCAGCTGTTAATATAAAAGGAGTATTTAATACATCAAATGAGACAAAGTATGCGACAGAGGACCCTGATGGTAAATTTAATCCTCAATGTCTTGTATATTTTCCTATAAGTCTATTTATTAAAACCAGTGTAAAATACGAGCATACTTATGTCTTTCTTTGGTTTTCAGGTATTTCTATTGATATGAATTTCTATAAAACCCTCTGGAGTTTACAGGTCAGTAAATCACATCAAACCTTGATTTTTTAATAGGTGTCTAACATGTCTAAATCAATTCTTTGCTTTTAATGCTTGTTCTCAAGTAAGAGGCATTTTTTGTATCTGGTTGATTACATTTAGATTTTGTTACATGCAAGTGAAGATTTTTAAATTGAAGCACCCTAGCAAGCAGGCTGACTATCATATTAGTTTGTCAAATTAGTCAAGTCTTTGAAGCATCTTCGCCACAACTTTCCTCGAAACATTATTAGCCCTTTTAGTTTCTAGTGAGGTTCTCCCTCCTCCAACAGAAACAGCTATGTTCTACTTGTTTCCATTAATTATTCTTAATTGAATATCTTTGTACCTATATGTATTTAGATATGATTAGGTTCATTCTTTTGGAATTGGGAAAGAGCTATGCTTTTTCTATTTACGAAAGTATATATTAGAACTGATCTTGATTATTGATTGGAACCTGAGGTGTACTGGGGACTCGTGAAAGAAATGCTTTTATGGAACTGAGTGACTTTTCCATGTATTCTGGTCCTGGTTATTGGAATTGGTGGTAGAGTCAATTAGTAGTGGTTGATGTTGTAGTGACCTGAGTATGAAGGGTAGACAAGCAGTTTCGGGAAGGCAATATCAGTAGAACACCAAAGCCTCTGAATGTGCTAGTACTTATAACATATATGATTTGGAATGGTGCATTCCTTTGATTCCATGGACTGTAGCATCCTACATGGTTGTCTACTTGGTCCATGGTCTAGGATACCCTAGGCCGTGTAGAATTTAAAGGCGGCAATGAGTTGTGTCTCTTTGTGAGAGTTGAATGTTGAACACCATGATCTGAAGTTGAAATTTTTAAGTTGTGTAATGGAGTTTCTAATAGCATTTGTGTTTTTAAATTTAGTGAAAATTGGGTCGTGACTTCAGATATCTTTCTAAATTTTTGTTCTATTTGTCATCTTGACAGGCTCTTCTATTTATTCCTCCAATTCATATGATCAATAATTATTACATTTTTCATTCATTTTTTTTTGCATTGGTGCCATGCAAATCTGATCAAGAGTATAAATGAGAAAATGAAGAGAACTTTTAACAAAGTAAACATCTATTGTGTGACTCTAAAGTAAATCATATTGCAAGTACCCAAATGGTATAGGTCATCCGTGAATCATTTGTTTACAGATGGAAGGTCCATGGGTACTCACAGACCTTTTTTTGTTGACTTTTGCTTCTGTAAGTTAATGTTGATTTTGAGGAGAACAAGAGAGAGAAATGAAAACCAACTAGCAGAATTGTTAATTTTCTCAGTTTTGGAAGTTGAAAGAAGTATTAAATATAAGTCTAATTCATCAAATATTGTGATTTTAAATTTTGAACAAAGATTAACAAGAAACAGAATCAGATTTTGTTGATTTTTTTCCTCTACCATGACTTCAAGGAAAATTTTTTTAAAGTACAGAACAGTTTTTGTTTGTTCTAAAAGGAAACACTGGGACAGAGGTGGTAAGTGAACGCAATCTTAATTATAGCTGCCCTGCCTCTTCCATCTTCTACAAAACATTTTTTATTTGTTCTAAAAGGAAACACTGGGACAGAGGTGGTAAATAAACCCAATCTTAATCATAGCTGCCCTGCCTCTTCCCATCTTAAATATAGCTGATATATTCAGAGCATTGAGATGCATGGTCGCTTTATTTTGGGGGCAATTGAAACTCTAAAAATCATAAAAGGTCCGAGTAAAGCTGGAGCTAGTACTTTCAATAGATGAGTCGTCTCCAGATGGAATGGACATATGACTGAGAACTGACCTGAGTCCACAGTTTTGTCATTTAGCGGCTGAATGTCCTTTTATCTCTCTCTCTCTCTCTCTCTCTCTCTCTCTCTCTCTTTTGTGTTCTAATGGGCAATGGCATTTAAACTATTATTTAATGATTCGTTAGAAGTTAAATGGACTCTTTGATAGAGGTCTTACTAAAACTTCTTTAGAAAAATTTTTATTGATCTATATCTATCTATAAAAGGAGTATAGAGTACGACGTCAATGCACTAATTGAACCAATGACTATTCATGATTCCATAGTTGAATCAATTCCATACCGGTTCCAAATTAGAGGAATGTTGTGCTAAAACTTCATTTGAAACGATGTGGTAGAAAGCAACGTGGTGGAGATAAAAATACCTGGGATATTGTGTCATTGGTTAGTATTCAAAAGATTAGTTGGTATTCAAAATATCGGATTCAAGTCGACAAAGAGATGGTTGAATAAAAAATACATATCTCATTGAATTTGATCTTCTTCTGTATGCCTTCATGTTCCATTTGTGGTCAGTGTATCAACTTTGTTGATTGTGGTTTTCAGGAATACTTTTCCAATCCAGCTTCCCTATCTTTGACACCATCCAAATGGCTCAAGTTTAACTCTAGTTTAATGGTAAATCATCCTCAGTGTAGAGTTTCAGTCGGGCATTATTTGATTCGATTTTACTTTGTAATGTTGGGTACTGTCTTTATGGCAAAATGTGTTTTAAGTTTAGTTGTATTGCTTTGCAAACTATCTTGCAGATTGTGTTGAGCACCTTTGAGGCTCAGCCTTTGAGTGATGATGAGGGCAATGCCATTAACCTTGAGGATGAGGCTGCAAATTTCAGCATAAAATATCTGACAAGCACTAAACTTATGGGTCTAGAAGTAAGGATATTTGAAGTTCCTGATAATTTGGAATTTTATGTCTTAATGTTCAGTGGCTTATTAAATTTCTATGTATATATATATTTTTGTATCACAGCTGAAGGATCCAAATTTTCGACGTCACATTTTGGTTCAATGCCTCATTTTGTTTGATTATTTGAAGGTAAGATATTTTTATGTCAAAATATAAAATGAAAGACTCAATCTTCTCTTGCTATTTTTAGATTTTTTATGAGGCTTTAACTCATTATGATATCAGTACTCACTACTCCTTATTTGCAATGTGTTGTACCCATAAAACAAAAAACTAAAACCAAATATCTTCTTGCTGTGGACACGTGTGGTTTTGCTGCTGATAAGATTTACCATCTTACAACTTACAGGCATTTATCTATGGCCTATGCACGGGTCATTAACTTTATAATGTGAAACATTAATTTGGTTTTATTGAAGGCTTTAGGTAGATGCTTATGTTCGGCAATGTGGGCTTATACTTCTCAGAACCTTATAATTTTTCTCTTTTTGGTTCACTCAAAAATTGAGATTGAAATTGAAATTGTGGTGATGGACATGATAGTATCCAGATTGGCTAGTGGGTCTGGAATAGGGCTACAAACGAGTCGAGTCGAGTCGAGCTTCATTGATTTTTCACTAAGCTCGAGCTCTCAAAATAAAGCTCGAGCTTGAGCTTGAATTTGATTTGAGCCTAATTGAGCTCGAGTTTGATTCGAGCCTAATCGAGCTCGAGCTCGAGCCTACTCGAGCTCGAAAAAATAAAAAATAATTATTTTATTTTTTTTAAAAAATAAATAAAATAATTATTTTTCTTAATAAATAATAAAAAATTAGGGATATATATGTAATTTCACTATTAAAATAAAAAATAAAAAAATAATATATATATATATTCGAGCCGGCTCGCGAGCTATCGAGCCTGAGGGAAGGTTGCTCGAGCTCGACTCGAACATGTAAACGATCTGCTCGAGCTCGACTCGAGCAATGTCGAGCTCGAACTTCGAGGCTTCATGGCGGCTCGAATCGTTTGCATCCCTAGTCTGGAATTGCAATAACACAGATTCACTGTTAGTAGTATCCAAAGTTTCCTGAATAGTATACACCTGTGATTTTTCTTTGTTCAGCATATTTATCCTAGACTTTATCTACCAGACCTGGTTTAAGATGAGGAGGTTCAAAAGGTCTTTTGTGTGAAGGATGGATTGTAGAGGTGGTGGTGTTCATAACAATGGTGGAGACTTGTAGGTGGCTATCCTAGGCTGGTGTTGGAAACACATTCTGGGATAGAAATTTTCTTGGTCTTGGGTGGGCAGGTACTGGGATCTTCTCCAAAGGGGTGACTTCGGCTTAGTATGTAGGTGGAGCCTGAGGCTTCTAAAAATGGGATATGAAATAGCTGATGTGATACTACTCAAGTGGTTGTTTTGAAGACAAGGTAGTGGCCAATGAGCTTTTGAAAATGGAATGAAGGGAAAACTTTTTATATAATGTTGAATTCTTGATCTAGGACAGCCTGTTGTATTTTTATGGGCCTTTTTTCATTTGGCCTTTTTTCATTTAGCACGGGAGTTAGTATGAGTTGAAGTGCCTGGTAATCAAAGAAGAAATGAGGCAGAATATGCTTTAGAATATAAAATTCGAGGATGCATCTCTCTCTTTCTCTCTGAATATGCTTCTTGTCCTTCCCTCAAAATTCTTAGTTTCCTTGAAGACCTTACTATAGATCTGAGGGCCAAATGCTTTGTTGATGCCATAGATTTGGTGGTGGCAAAACGTGGAAGGCGAGTGACTGAACCCAAGTTCTTAGACTTCTACACTGGATCTTGAACATATTCTTTTACAGCAAAAGCTGGATAAAATAGTAGGCTGCTTTTCAATATGAAAAATGTTGGCTTTGAGCATGAGTGGTTGGGGGGTTAAAGGTACAAGAGCCCAGCTTATTTTCTGGTGTACAAGTTTAACAAACTCAATTTATGTGGTGTTTTCCTCTTTTATGATTTTACAGTCTTAAGCTTGGATTTTTGAGTTTAACAGCATTTTCAGACAAAGTACAGATTCCTAACATATATTGGGGCACTCTTCTCTTTTATCCTCTTTCTAAATTGATGTTTATTGACTTTGCACTCTTAAATCATTTTTCATTTTTTTGTACTTAAAATTAATAATAAGAATTCTAGACAATATTTGGATTTCATCATTAAAGTTTTCCTTCTGTATTGATGGTGCACTTACATCTCTGTGGGGCTTTCCAGAAGGTTATATTGTTGATTATAGTACTAAGGCATGCAGAATGTTTTGTTTTCTAGAATTCTCACCATGCACTCCTAAATATATATTTTATATTTCCATGAGAGTGATTATTTCCCACTTTTCTTGCAGGCACCAGGAAAAAATGATAAGGATTTGCCCTCTGAAACAATGGTTTGTGATCTGTGATGTTTTTTTCTTGCCAATATAACTGCTGTTATCTCTCTCTCTTTGCATGAATGCATTCCCCCTACAGCCAGGGTCTATTAGCAGCTACTATCTTTTATTGAAGAAGAAAAATGATCTCTTTTGATTATTTTTTGAAAAATCTAGAGAGTGAGTATAAAGGAAGTCCTTGGAAAGAACAAGAAATGAAACTGAGAATCCTAAAAAAAAGGTAAATGCAACTCTTTGAAACAGACTCACTTTTACAGTGGGCAGACATTACGGGGAAGTATTGAGTTTGGATAAGAGCTTAATTGCAAAAATTATTTGATTACATCACAAACACGTTTTTCAATGTGCTTTTTATCTTCCCAACAACCTTTTTATCTCACATGCATCACATCACAAAAACTGCTACAGTAACTCTTCCAAATAATATCTCAAATAATACTCTATCCAAACACACATTTTTTGTTGTTGGAATCTCTTAGCTGCACCATTAGCATTGGTTGGAAGCCTGCCTATAGGCACTCATGCTCCTATATTGCCATCTAAAACTATCTTTCGAAGCTGCCATCATTATGATAGACAGCAGACCTCTATCTAATATGTGGCCTTGCATGTGAACAAGTATGTGTTTGTTTCTCAAGGTAGGGGGAAGATAAAGTATAATGACTGCAACTATTTTCATGAGATGGATGGGCATGCAGAAAATGGAGATAGGAATAGGCTAAAATTGTCGAGTTGTATATGATCTATTAAAATTGGGTCCTTTAATGACAATCTCAAACGCAAGGTGGTTTTATATTCCCATTCCTCTACCAACAACCAGGTATTGGGACTCTATTCTATCTGAAATTACATGCCAAAATCAAATCCTGTGACTTTCTGTGAAAGTTGATCTGTCGAAACACAGGAAACAGCAAAAGAGTAGGTTGTTGGTTTTCATGTAAACAAAATGCAAAGCTGGAGCATAATGGAAAGAAAATTAATGTGCTCGCATTTATATCAGATATAGTTGTGCTTTTATGCTGGCGGTCTTTTACTGTTTATTTTGGTTTGAAGAAAGAAACGATATACTGGCATCATTTAACTGCAGATAAATATACTAACATAGAGATGCAATAGAAAAAGAATGAATAGATTGATAAACAATCAAGCCTGCAATTTAATAAAGCTTCTGGAAGATGTCTCCTAAAGGTAGAACTAGTTGCCCTTCGTAATCCCTCCCAATTGAGGCCAAATTCGAGCTAGTATAAGCTTATGATTTGAAGAGGTTTGACGTTCTTCGTTTTTGTCGTGGAGGAGATTTAGATAATTATGAATTGGTGAGTTCCAGAAGATTAAAAATGTTATTCTGATAGGTGTGGAATGTACTGGTTCAAGAAAGGTAGAATTACTTGCATGGTGAATTAATGAGTTTTTGTTAGCCTTTGTAGGAGTAGGACTGGCTTTTGTACAGTCCTTGACTGCAAAGGCTTGCATATCCTTTTGTTGTTTCTAATTTAGCTTTTATGTTGCATTCTATTTACCTACCTTTCTTTGTATCATATTAACTAATTTCAGTTGCTAATCTAGAAAGAAGAAATTAAAAATTCTGAAGAAAGGGTCAAAAAAGCTTCTTGAGATGACTCCACCTAAAGGCAAAGAATTTCTCAGAAGTATTGAGCATATATTAGAACGTGAAAGGAACTGGGTGAGCAATCTGAACCCCCCTTTCAAGCTTTCTTTGTGAATTACTCCCCCTTTTTGCCGTTACTTGTAATTCACTTGCACTCTGTTAACTACTCATTAGTGTTGCTCTAATTTGTTTCTCTTGGAACTTTCAAGGTATGGTGGAAACGTGATGGCTGCCCTCCATTTGAGAAGCAACCACTAGAAAAGAAACTGATTCAAGATGGTCTGAAAAAAGGGTAAGTAGTGCATAATCTTTGTGACTTAAGGAAATATGAGCTGGAGATCATCTCTAAACCTTGTATGACTTCTCAACTATATTGGACGTGGGATCTGAAGGTGGTGATCAAACTTGAAGACTGAATGTCATTAAAGTGCCTAATGTAGCTAAATTGGCAAGGTGTTCTGCACTTTGTGCTTTTATAATTAGAAATTTTAATTTCATTTTGCCTTCGCTTTATGTCAAACTTTTTAGGTGCAAATTGATGCTGAATTTGGAATTCTGGTGATTTTTTTTTTAAAAATTTTGCTGTAAATACGTCATCTAATCAGTAAGAAACTGTATATTGTAGTGAGCAAATGTCCACATATATCTATGAAACCAATGATAGTTCCGTGAAAAGGGTCTTTCCATCCTATATTGTGGTTAATGTTTATATCTTATTTAGCTAAGGTAGGGCTAAGTCATTGTTTACTTTGTTAACAAAACAGAGAGAGAGCAAAAATGGAATAATGAGATAAGAATGGTAATTTGTAAACATACAAATAATTTAATTGTCAAAGTATATTATCCCACATTTCTGATTTGAATGGATATTTGCAGTCAATACCCTCCTTGTCTTGTTGCAACTATCCTTTATTTGTCTTCTGAACCTCGTAATAGAACTCTGTGGTGCATGATCTTGTTGCTCAGCTTTCAGTTTGAAATTAGCTGGATAGACATCTAAGTGTATTCAAGTCTTTGGTTGATAAATATGGCAGAATGACACTTTCACTGATTAAAATGCATGCATGTGAAATAGTCATTGCCATAATGCTGCCTTAAGAACAAATCAATAAACTTCACTAAAAGGATATCATGTCAGAAGCTTTTTTTGAGTAGTAGATAACTGGCTAGCACAATGTAGTGGATTTCTGTTGAATTATTTAAAAGGAGACTGGGGAACTTTTAGCCTGAAACTTTGAAACTTAAATTCAGAGACCTTGTCTTTTGACAACAGAGATTTTGCTGGTATGAAATCATTTGCAGCAGAGCAAGTAAAAGGAGACTAGTGAATTTTACATCAAAATGTGAAAACTTGTCTTGGAAGACCATAAATCAGGCAGCTGCAGTAAAGCATTACCAGACATTATACAATGATTTTCTGGCAAAATTGGTGTCAGTTGCTCAAGATTTTGAGTGTGGAGATTGAAAATAGTTCTGTGGATGAATAAGAAAACATTTACTTAATCTGAATGTAAAAAGAACTCCTTGATACTGTCCTTAAAGCAAATCAATGTTTACACAAGGATTAGAAAGGATATGATAGGTGATCCGCATAATTGTTGTGAAGGGGTCTACTTCCTTGTTGTGAGGTTGGCTTGGCATCCAAGTTGGTGGCATATTATCTGGATTTTATACCTTGCTAAATACCTTCCTGAGTTTATCGTTGGTTGTTGGGCATTGAAGCAGGAATGCTTGTAACCTTCTCCTTAGTATAAATGATGAGGGGCAGGATGGAGGATTGATGGTAGATATGTGAGATGTTTACTAGCATGACAGAATTGAGAGATGTCAGTCAAAAGATGCCCTTGAGGGAGGAGGATGGATGGCAGCAGAGGTGAAGTAAAAAGGCTTTGCAGAGGTGAAGTAAAAAGGCTTTGTGTTTTGAGGTGCACGAGGGGCTGGAGAAGATTCTGTTTCTTATTAATTGGATTGTCATGACAGAAACATATAGGATTGTTAGTATTGTTATACTGATTGGAAGAACAAAGGCTGTTGTTAGCATTGCACTGAAAATAAGGGAGATAGTATTTTGATGGGATGGTCTGGCAACCTTTCGTCAGAAGAAAACCTCGAGATTGGGATATGAATTTTGAAAAGCTTCATTAAAAGCCTTACACTGCTGATATAGGTCGTTTTCTCTGAATGGGCTGGAGATAAGGGAATTATACACTTTCAGAACGTCATGTTATTGTGAAGGCATATCACCATTGAAAATGGATGTTGGGGAGTGTTATTTAGAGGCATTTCAATATTATATTGTCTAAAAGCAAATGGGGATGCGTCTGCATCAGGCACAGCAACTCCCCCACCCCCTCTTTTTTAGGAGTATGGGGAGTAATTCATGATTTTGGAAACAGAATGACCAAAAAAAAGGAGTTGGTGTTAGACTGAATGTTAGCTGTCTAGGATCTATTTATTTGCAGACTTGCATACATAGGATAGAGTTTGAATGGTTCTTAAATCTATTTCTGCAGCCAAGCGAGTCCTTTGAATTGTTTTTTTTTTTTTTTTCAATAGTTTCCTTCCTTGAAGTCATAACTTAGGCTAGAATGCAATCTATTAATTTTGATTCCTGAATTTTCATGTTATTCTGCTTCAGGAGTTTGGGTGCCTTGCATGAAATTGTAGAGTTTTTGTAATTGGGTTTCCTTTCAAGGTTGGAATCTTATCCATTTGGATGGGTGTTTTAAGAAAATCTTTTACTGTAGGAAAACATTTTATAATGTCTGTTTATCATAGCTCCAAACAGGTTGTGGGTGCTTGAGATTCCGGGTTAATTACTGGTAAGTGGTGAAATGAGGGTAGATAGTTTCTCAACTAGGTAATTGAGTCTTGAGTCTCCCTATATATCAGATCTTTATGAATGAAGCCTGGCAAGGGGAAGGTGAATGCCAAAGGGAGGGGTGGAGGCTACAGGAATGGGACTGCGTGAGGGAGGAGAGGAGGGTGAAGAAAAAGGGGGAGGTGCGGGGGGTGGGGGGCTGTGGTTGATGGGGAGGATGTTGATATGTATGTGCTGGTGTGTTTTTCTGGATTTTTCTATTGTGTTTTTTGGGCGTTATTGGTTGGATTTTAGATGTTCTTGGAGAATTTTTTATTGTATATGTATTTGATGGAAACAAGTTTTTGATAGTTAGCTCCATCTGAAACTGATAGTTTTGTAATTAGACAAGGTTAAAGTTATTTTTGTTGGCATTCATTAGGGACTGTTGTTCTAGTAGGACAAGGATTAGCTTTTATGAGCTTTTTATGAAAAAATAATTGTCTACTCCTTAAAAGCGAGCGACTTGAGCATATCATCCGATGAATTTTGAAATTGTACTGTGTATGGAGAATGACCTTTTCCAAAGCTATTCCATAAGGAAATTTGAGGAGGATTACTAGATTTTCTTCTCCTCTTTATCTTTGTAATTGTGTTCAAATTTCATCTCCTTTAAGGCAAGCAGTGACGAAGCAGCGCGGAGTTGAAAGGTTTTGGAATTTGTTTTTCATAGAAAAGAAAAATAGTATACTGAAAAGTATGAATATTGGAAATGCCTACCTGGTAAGCGTGCATGCCTGTTTACTGAGAATCGTGCATAGAGTGCAGAGTTGATGGTTTTTGGAATTTTTTTTCATATAAAAGAAAAATAGTCTACTGAAAATGATGAATATTGCAAAACACCCACCGGGAAGCATGCCTGTTTACTGTGAATTGCACAGGGTAAGGCCTATTCAGAAGAAATACTTGTGGAATCCCTCTTATATTCCCCATGTGCTTCGTTGAATTGTGTCTCACAGTCATAAATTAAATTATGAACAGCTAAGCATTAGTGCTATGTTTGTCAAATTTTATATTGATGGAACACAGCATAATATATAAAATAAATTATGAAACACCTCTTACAATTATTCCTAATGACGTGGAATTGTGTGTGGGTGTGATGTAAGAAAAAAATCCGAATTTTGGCATAACACAGAAACTACTGTTGCAAGTATTGGTTTCACGACCACCTCTGAGTATTGAGGGTGAGAGAGAGGCAGATGAAAGTAATTCAAATTCAGTAGCCCTTCCTTTCTGATGAAGGTTTTTTTATCAGGTGATTAGGAAGCTATTTTGCTCGTCCACTGAGGGTAGAATGTGAATTAACCTATTTTCTGTTGGATCATTGTTCTTTGAAGAAGTTATTTTCTTCTTACACTCTATTTATATGACAGGCATTTAAATTAACAATAAAAACACTAGATCATCTGAAATTTGAGTTAAAAAACATACACAATTGCATTTTGTGGCTTGCAATGTGTATGCTGTACATTGAAAGAATGTGAAGGTATTTGCTTTGTGTCTTGTCAACTTTTAGTTGCTGTTTTGACCTATCTTTTTGCTGTTTTGACTATCTTTTGTCTAATAATGGCAGTCGTCCACGGTGGAGATTAGGAAACAAAGAACTTTCTCAATTGTGGAAATGGGCTGACCAGAATCCGGTGTGTTCCGTATCCTTTTTGCGAATTTTTATTGTGGAGCATTATCAGCAAGATCTTTGGCTTTTTCATATTGTTACTCAATATTATTATCATTTGTTGGTTGCAAGGCTTCATTCTTGGCCCTGGTGCTGAGAACATAAATACTGTTGTTCTGTATAAGCTATTTGTGATGCATGCACCAATGAACATGACCATTACATAAAGGATTTCGTGTAACCATAAGGCTTTCTCCTGGCAAGACAGACAGACTGAAGAGATCAAATTTTTGTTATTGTTGTGCCACTTATTCTCTCTACCTGCGGAATATGTATAGCAGCTGCACAACTATGTCTAACTAGACAACTGAAAAACTCAGTTGGCTTGATGCAACCACTTGGAAATTCTCTCCAAACAACTGCCTGCCAACCACCTGTCAATCAGAGATGTATCAGCCCTTCATGCTGTCAGCATTTCTTTTTATATCCTTCTTTCTGTGCCTGCTGGATGGCAGCATGTATCCATCCTTTATCCACTTCAACTTCTGCCACCACCTGCTAATTCCAAATCTGAATCACCCACTTCCTTTCACTAATACTTCCTTCATTAAAGCAGTCACTCACCACCATTGCTGGTGATATTGACTCCTTTTACAGTGAGTATGTGATTCACTATTTAGCTACTCTATTATCAAAGTTTGAGATTCCTCCTGAGTTATGATGCAGGTCAAGCTGTTGGTTGGCTCACGAGTTTATAGCACCATGTTTTGGCCTAAAAATTTCTGGTAAATTTCAATTTTGTGGGCAAAATGACAGGGGAAAAATATAAATATAAAACATAACAGAATACTTGAAGAAAATTGCAAAAAACATGGAAATCAGGATACCAGATTAGGATACTCTAAGAATCACTCCTAGAGATCTCTTGGCATCACACCCCATGCTAGATTGCATTACACAACCTCAAAAAGGCGATAAGTCTGTGCAGGAATTTTATTAATGTAGAAATCTGTCTTTCCTTTGTGGAGATGTACAATGTTTGTAGACCTCCAGACTGAATCAGATTCCAATTAAGATTCAGTTAACTAGAATTGAAACAAGACTCTTTTCATTGCAGTCAGAAGAGAGTCCTTATTTGATTCCTTGGTGAATGACCAAATATTAATTACTAAAACAAATATTAAAATTAATTACCAAAAAAGAAATTCTATGCAACAACTAAACTACTGAAATGCCCCTAACAATTCAAATTCAGAAAATCTCAAATAAAATTAAATGGCTACTTAAAAGTCTATAAGAGGCGTGCAAGGATGTTGTAGAGTGCAAGCTTTCATTGGCATGCTTTGGAAACCTACTTTGGAGTTGGTGTAAATCCCTAACAATTCTGAATTTGGGTTGTTTGCAGTAAATCAGTAATTTAGCTTGTGTACGAAATTTCTGTTTTGGCAATTAATTTTCTGTTTTAGTAATTAATAGTTGGTAATATCAAGAGAAGGTTCTTGTATCTATTGTAGTTAAGTGAATCTTAATTGGAATTCGACTCGGCCTATGAGTCTATGAATATTGTAATAATCCAAAGAGAAGACTGATTTCTATGTCAATAAAGTTCCTATAGACTTATCGTCATTTGAGGTTGTGTAATGCAATCTAGCTTTCAATGTGATGCCTAAAGTTTTCTATAGAGTTTTCTGATCTAGTTTCCTTATTTGCTCATCTCCTGCAATTTTCTTCAAGATTTTGTTCTGTTTTTTCTTGATCTTTTGTATCTATGATTCTGCATCCAATATTAAGATCTCCTCCAAAGTCTAAGGTGAATAAACAGTGCTATTGGCACTAGCCTATTAATAGCTTGTGCTGGGTCAATTGGTTTACTAATATTCTAGAAGTTAATATGAAGTGAAAGATGTGCATCTAAGTTGGTGGGCCGATTTCAACTTTGACATTAAACTTCTGTTGAATGAAAATGTGCGTTGGGTGAGATGATGAACTGCTGATAACATTTTGTGCTTCTTTTTAATATTCGTTTAGATTTTTTGTAATGTTATGTTGGCACACATGCTCTTAAACTGCAAGTTACATGATTGTCTCATTCCTTGTCATGTCTAATTCAATGGTACAAACTCACAGATAAACTAAATATAGCAGGCCAAATGTTGTAGTGACTTTTGAGGTTGTTTTAATAGTGATCAGAACTCTAAATACAAGGCTAGTTTAATGGTGATTTGGATTTTTAATATCTTACAGTGATAGATCAACCACTGAACAAATGTATACTAGCATCTTTGTGGATATATCTAACTTCACTTTGGATCATGCATACGTTGTCAGCGTGCTTATTTACAGACCACTACAAGTTCATCACATGTTATTTGCAGTAGAAAATACACAAGGCTTGTCAGCATTCATCTAAAGCGAGTTGGATATAGTTTTTCGTATTAATTTTGAGGTGTTTGCATTTGCTTAATTTTTGCCTTTTTAAACTTCTTTGGACAAAAAGATCTTTACGAAGATTATTGTAGATTATCTTGGTACTTCATTTTGGCTTTTTCAATTGCGATAATTTTTTGGAATTTTTTCAGTTCAAGTATTGCTTTCCTTGAGCGATCTTATTGTATGTTTTCTCTGTTGGTAAGCTTGATTATTTACTATTCTTAGGTGCCTCAATTTTTCATCAGTCAGGTAATTGATTTCATGAACTGAAGCATTCTAGTCTTTTCTCTTGATAAAATATTGAAGAGTGCATGAAATAAAGGGGAGTCTACAAGTCATTTTGGCTTGTTAACAACTCATAATACATTGCCTGCAATTCATTGATGGCAATGAGATAGGGTTGACAAGCACTGATGAGTTGTGGTAGAAAAAGTATTTTTATGGAAATTTAATAAGCAAATTATTGCATCTCATTTATCTGCATCTTGGACAGTTTTTTCAACTTCTACATTAGATGGCTTCTTCTCAACTCATATTGTACAAGAAATGTAAGGTGAACATTCCAATAAAAAGCTTTTTTTGTAAAGCAAGAAGTTGGATTAGCAAATATTAAGCAAACAAAGATTTGGCCCCTAATATTGTTATGATGGGTTGAAATTTATTGTTTGTCTCCGAAAATTGCAATAAAATGTTGAACTTTGCTGCTTAACCAACCTGCTTTGCGATTTCTATGTTTGGGAGCAGTTAGTAACTATACTCTTTGGCTGAAAGCTCTAAAACCTCGATGAACATCAAGATCAATGGAGATTTTGGGTCTTGCTTTAACAAATGCTGAATTTTTGCGACTCATTAAACTTCTTTTGATTTTGCAGAATGCTTTGACTGATCCTCAGCGTGTGCGGACTCCTGCCATCAGTGAGTACTGGAAACCCCTGGCTGAGGATGTAAGCTTGTCAAAATACTGCTTTCGCTGTAGAATATGCCAAAAGTTTATATAGACTTCATCTCAATGAGAATTACCTATTTTCAAAATTGCAGATGGATGAATCTGCTGGAATTGAAGCGGAATATCATCACAAGAACAATCGAGTATGTTTGCTCATTTCCCTTTTATTTGCATTCTTTGGCTGCAAAAGAATCAGTTTCAGCTCATTCCAATTTGTGTTACAAGTAATAGTCATGATTAGCTTACAGTTCACATGACATGCACAGTAGAAACAATTTATTGCTGTTTATTTTCTGTTACTACTGGTACTTAAAGATTTACTATGCATTTTGGTGAAGAAAACTAGAATGAGTTTAGGTAGCAATGCTGAATTATTAGGAATTTATGAAGCCAAATCTCAAAATTTGTAAAGAGAATAGCTTATCAGCTATGTGAAACCCAAAGGGATCGTAGACAAACCTTAGATAATAGTTAAAAATGGAAATTGGCTGCTGTACATGAGATGTATATATGTTAGGCTTCAATCACATTCTTTCCCTAAGTGACAAAAGATACAAATACACTTGATGGGGCACACGCCTAGTGCATGTGAACCAGCTACATGAAACAATTTCTTAAATTAACGGCAAAAGTTAGCATAACTAACAATGTACTTTAACAATAAAATCCAATATCTAACATAATCCTGCATCACATTTGTTCTATTTAATTGGTGTAATTTGGTTACAGTTGTGACCAGTGATAGTTTCTGGTTTTCTTTTATAATTTCATGATTAACCACTGGCAACCTAATTTGCAACCTTTTATGTTTTGGAATGAAATAATGATTGCTTCATGTGCATGTTCACAGCTTTAAATGCCCCCTTATGCAAAAGAATGCTGCACTTGATAAACAATTATTACGCATCCATTTTGGTTCATTGAAGGGCAATATGTTTTGGTCATTAGTGCAATTTTAATTATCAATAGATCCAATAGTAAATTACTTTAAATGCCTTTTACATTCATGATCATCTCTTCATTCTCCCATTTCATGTAATTCTTTGAAGCAAGCAATTTAATGCTTCTGTGCTGCAGGTTTACTGCTGGAAAGGGCTACGGTTCTCAGCTCGTCAAGATCTGGAGGGATTTTCTAGAGTACAGTATTATTTAAAGCTCTTATGCTAATAGCTCAGAGCTACAGGCATTCAATAGTTGTTACTAAACTCATCTTTGTGGTTTCTATGCAGTTCACTGAACATGGAATTGAGGGTGTGGTGCCCTTGGAACTGCTGCCACCTGATGTGAGGTCCAAATATCAAGCTAAAACAAATGATAGGTCCAAGCGTGCAAAGAAAGAAGAAGCGAAAAGCATTATTCAACCGGAAGAAAATCTGGTACTCGTATAGTGCTATGATTTTGGTCAGTGTTGTTAAGTACATTGTAACTATGGTGGTGAGAATGTGAACTAAACTTAAGCTGAACTGCCTGATGCATCCAAAAATTTAGAGGCAAATCTTTTGCCTCTACCTTGCTGACTTTATGTTTTCTTTAGCCATATAGTTTTTACTACTTTTGGAAAACTTTTGATCCTTTGCCAGTCATGCAGACAATCTTTCTATATGGTTCCTCGTTTTGATGGTATCAAGATATATGTATTAAAAGGATGCTCTAAGTAATGACTTGTTTTCTTCCATGTGTTCTTGCAGTTTTCCTCCCAAATTCTATTCTATTGCTTCCTCTCATTAAACCTATTATTTCAGTAACGTGGATATTTCTTACTTGTCATTCTTATAAACCGTCTAATACTTTTCATTTGCTAATTATTCTTGTTAGTTTTTCTAAGAAAAAAATGTATACATTATATGCAGGTCAAATGTTGGCATTCTTGCTTTATTAGAGGGTAAAAAATGCCTGATCTCTCTGGTTGGAGGTGTGTGGATGATGAATATGGTGTTAATTTGATCAATTTGTAGTGGAATAAAGAGTTATTTGGGTGTGTGTGTGATTGGAACCATATACACTCATATTAGTAATGAGATCATATGCAGTCGATAGTAATAAGAAATTGCTACTGGACTTGGTTCATTTCACAGAACTTGCTTTAGTTTATTTTGCAATAGCTTGTTGAATTTGTGAAAACTAAAGAAGGCAAAGAATTTACGGGCTTATACAAGTCAGTGGCATATTCACGAGAATTAAAACAAGAGTTCTTATGTTTTTTTTCTTGGAGGTAAAGAAGATATGGGGAAACTTCATCTACTGTCAAAGAACTTGTAAATTGAGCACAACCTTTGAAACTTGAGAATGCAGTAATCCTGTTTGAGACCCAAACCTTTTGGATTTAATTTCTTAGTGACCATGCTGAACACTAGTCAATCATAAAATTTCGGGTAAGTATGCTACTTCGATTGCACACACCTTAGAGGATCATCTGTCTTCATATCTGGTGGTCACACCAGCCTGATCCTCTTCAGCTTTAAGCGTGTAGAACTAATCAAAAGCTGTCAAATTAAAGAGTAATTAATGCACAATATGGCCAAAAAAAATTTTGTTTGAGGGTTGATAAATATAGTTTCTTATACTAGTGAGAGTCATTCGGCAGGCTTCGTCATGTACCATATTAAAAGATTAAATTGTGTGATCATAAGGCAAAACTTTACGCTAGACATTCCTTGTTGCACCAATCAATCACGACCATATACTGTGTAACCCCATTATAAAGAGCCCATCTCCGCCATAGAATGCTACTGTCCTGGTAAAATGTCTGTTCTAGCCTTCCTTTCATGTAACAAGTGGTGCATTGAGGATTATCTAGCATACTCGATCATTGGGAATGATAATTTATCGTGTTGATATCATTGACCTGAAATTGTATCTTGTAAGAAATCTGCAAGTTGGTACTGATGATATTTGTTTTGCCCTTTCTCAATCTGTTACCTGCTTTAACCACCCCTTTTTCTTTTCCTACTGCTTTGGCAAGATTGCAACATCTGCAGCCGATGTTGATATTGAAGGAAGCAAAGCCAATCTTGAAACATCAGGAGCTCCAGTAGACACAGATGACACCATTGCAGCAGCTAGTACTTCTCAAGGTGGAACGCCTGATGAAATTCAGAAGCAAAGCTCCGAGACTGATGTTGCTCAAGATGTACGGATGGAAGCTGATGTAGATGCAGATGCAGATGGTGAAGCAGATACTGAAACAGGGACAGTAGATGGAGAGACAGACGCAGAGGCTGATTTAGAAGCAGGTAGCTGAGGAGTACTTGGATCTAAATTTCGTTGATTACTGTCATTTGAAGGCCAAAACCTTATTGTAGGGGCTAGTTTACAGGTTTGGACTAGATAACAGCAATAGCCTAGTTCATATTTTACATGCTGTTTTAAGTTCACTTTGTCCTAATATGAAACCTTTCCTTGTAGCATTGGGCTCTCGCTATGGGATATTTTAGCATAGGTATAAATTTTTTATTGATCATGGGAAACTCGTTCCCTTGCGGTTGTAGCTTATTGTAAATTATCAAACATCAAATCTTCTGTAGTAATATTGACCCTATTTTTACCTATTCGGTGACATTTCATGTCCGCTAGTGTCAAATTGTGTTGGAATTGAGGATAAACGTAAACAAACTCTAAAATTCTTGCCTAAAATTAAGTATTGTATGATCTTTGATAGACTATTAATTACAACATTGTATGATCTCTAATAGACTATTAATTACAATTGTGATTATTATGCGGTCATACAGTTTTGGAAGTAGATTTAAGCAAGGTTGCGGTTGAGCTGTTGGGATTTATAATTAACTCGTAACATGCCGTAACAGTTGGTAGTTTACTACTACTCCTGTCCTATTAAAACTTTTTATTTTGGAATGTCCTAAAATATTTGTCAACTTACTAAAATTAAAATCACTTTTGATCTCTTTTTTCAATGGTATCCCCACCTTTATCTATATTGCAAGGTTAATATAAACTTGTATGCAATGGTGAATAGGATCATCTTTACAAGGATTGGGATGATTTATTTCTTCAAAAGCAATGAATAATAAGTGGGGGATTTTGAAGATTAACTAACTAATTAATTTAAAGACAAAATAAACATACAAAAATTAACTAAAATTAAATTAATAATAATAATGGAGCTCTAGCCAAAGGAATAATATCAACAATGGTTCATGCAACCAATCATTGATGTAAAAATAAATTCAAAAATCTATTGATAAACTGGTTATAACTGTCAACAAGTTTTGATAATCACATTTTCTAACACCCCTGACTAATATTATTCCACAGTTAACCACCCTGAAGGTCATGGGTTTTGTTCCTGGAGGTGGGGTTATATCCCACAACAAGTGAAGAGCATAAACTCGCAGATCAAGAAACCCATCACCCCTCTAAAAGGTCTCGGTCAGGTGGGGGTTCACCCAGATCTGGTTATATAGTGGCCAGAATCCTCCTCCTTAACCGATGTGGGATCGTTACACCTTTTCCTTACTTTTTCGATAATTAAGGTACGACCATTAACAACTTCTCCCATAAACTATTCATTGATGCAAAAATAAATTCAAATATCCATTGATAAACTGGTTATGACTGTCAACAAACTTTGATAACCACATCTTCCTTAATTTTTTGATAGTTAAGATACGACCATTAACCATTTTCCTAATTGAAAGATAGCCATAGGTACAACCATAGGATTTGATCTTACAATCATATTAAGAATTAGAAAAGTCTATGTCACGCCCAGGACTACAGTTCTGAGATGCGACCTGAGTCTTAGTACCTAAGTTCAACTACTTGGGCTCCATTCTCACCAGTCTAAAATGGATTTCCCAAATTGAACTTGAGTGCTTAAACTCTACTTAAGTATTGGTCCATAGCACTTTACTTTTTCGACGTGAGATGGGGTATCATATTCACCCCTCCTTTTTGGACTTTGTGTTCTCAGAAAACCCCATCCAATATCATGATTCGGACTGTTCACTCAGTTGTGTCAGATTCTAGAGGTGACTCTTGTCCTTGAGTCGACGTAGCACTTAGTTCCTCCAGTCCCTTGTGTAGTTCGGTCCAATATCACTGACCCAATTTCACCCCTTGCAGAGACCACACAGGGTTTATTCTGATACTACAATGTCACATCCTGGGCCCACGGCCCAACACGTGACCTGAGTCTCAGCAGTCAAGTCCAACTACTTGAATTCCATCCTTGTTAGCCTAAAATGGATATCTCAAGTTGAACTTTAGTGCCTAAACTCAAGTATTGGTTCATAGCACTTTATTTTTTTGATGTGGGATGAGGTATCACAGTCCAGTTCTAACCAATAAATATGCTATGAGATATCATAGTCCAATCGTGCCAGTCACCATAGATAATGAAATCATCAAACAATTATAGATTTAATTATTTAATTGGTCGTAGATTATTATGAATAATCAAATATTGGCTATCTATTTAATCATAAACAATAATCATAAGATGAGAAAAGCAAAAAACATACAACTACCAATGAATGAGAGAAACAGTTAAAATAAATTTGACCTTACTAGAAACAAATATTCAATTTATTCTTCAATTAGAGAGGAAAAGTCTAACCACTCCTTATGGAGAAAGTAGCAAAAAAATTAGGGTTTTTGTATTGAGAGAAGAAGAGAGAAAAACTACTATCTATGATATGTTCAAAGAATGAGAGTGAATTAGGAATATATCAATGTTTCCCAACTAATTATTCTTCTAGATAAATCTAAAGTTAGAATAAAAATCCTAACTAATTATCTTAAATAAAAATAGAGCTTTTCAAAGAGAACTGGACTTTTGGTCTCTTTTCAAAATTGAGAAAATAATCCATCGATCTTCTGATATTAGTTCTGGGTCTAACATTTTTGAAATTTTCAATTTCTTTAAGACGCGCCCGTGTTTTACATTAAATAATTTTCTCAATAACTCTTTTCGAGCTCCTTTTATTTCAAATTCCTAACACACCAATAAAACACAAAACTTATTTAGAATCTGTACAATGACACGAGAATATATTACAATAGAATGACAATTGACATAAAATACATATCAATTTAACACCCTATCAATATATTGCTTGTTGAAATAAGGTGGTTTTTTCAAAGAATTTGAACTTCCTCTCTTGATGATGAAATAGTAGTTGAATTCGGATTGCCACGACGGAACCACCTACAAGTGCTTGGAAGGGAACTTGGGCTTCTTCAACTTCTCCAAATTTTTCTTCCCTTGAACTCTTCTTTTCAACTCCCATTTCTATATAAGTTAAATTCTGCCTTGCTCTTGTCTTAACGTTCTTTCGTGAGTTCCTATCTTCTTGAATCTCTATGAATTTTCTTGTTACAAAAGTGGGTCCTTTCTTGAATGTTCAAGGTCGTAAAAGCATCTCATTAATTTCTTCAACTATGCAGCAGGACTCATTTCCTTTGCTTTCTCATGGAATTTTTTTTGTGCTCAAATAGTAGTGCTGATTGCATTTTTCTTTAATATACTATGTCATCTTCTAGTAGAAATTAGAGTGAAAATGGTAGTAATAGTTGTTGTTGTAATTGTAAAGAGAGATATTCTCACGAGGACAATAAATCTTATAACATGGAAGCAAAGCATTGACTAATGTCTAAATTCTCACAAAATTTCTCAAAGGGTATGCCTTGGAATTGAGAACCATTATCAGCATCTAATACTTTGGTGATTCCAAAAAGACACATGATATATTTTTAAAAAGAATTGAATGACCTACTGATTGGTGATCCCAGTAAGGGCATTAGTTTCTGTGACAGCCCCACCATCCCCAGAGGCGAACCAGAGGGGTTAGCGGACTGCCTGCCTAACTCTCGCCAGGACTCAAGAGATAAACTATCGAACCATAGAAAAGAGATACCGGCGACTCACGTAATATATGAACTCCAAAGTTACACCAAGATTATGTTGTAAACAACTCCAACATAGTACAAACCATCCAAGATAAACCCTAACCTCAAACTTATACAAAAAAGAAAGAAAAACCACAAAACTAGCCTCTCGATTTCAAGGCCCCTTCCACACACAGTAAGGAAAACAAATCTTATGGGTGAGCAAAGCTCAAGAGGCCAAGAATTCATGCAAAAACAAGACAGAGCAATAACGTACTTGAATGTAGTAACAACAATAGAAAACAGGAAAAACATACAAAGAGATATAAATAGTCACTAAAATAAAAGGATACAGTTTGCCGCTCCACCGTTCATCTTCAGGCCAGTCTTCAACAGAAATGTTGACACTCCGTCAACCACAATCTCACCGAGAATCACTTTACTCTCACCCGTCTACTTACACCCCACTGGCCCGCTTCAAAACCATTTCATTAAACCAAGTCGGATGATGGCACCTCCCGCCATAGAGCGTGGTACATACCTACCGCTTGGTAAGGTGAGTCGAGACTACGCCCGATCGACTTAATCAAAACCAGACCAAAACGGGAGGAGAGGTACCTCCCACTCTCTTGAGTGTGGTACATACAACCGTTTGGCTTTAACATGTCAATATCAAGCACACGCTTTACAAGCATTTAATGATTCAAGTAAATACAAGTAGGGGTGAAGCGATAAAGTACACGCTCACCGAGTCAAGTAGGCATGCTTAGCAGATATTCGAGCACTAAATTTACAAGCACTTGAACACTCACCACAGCTGAGCAAGCAAGCAATGCAGAAGTTTAACCTTGCCTTCCACGCCCACAAGATCACCCGAGACGGAAAGTGATAGATGACTTTCGATTTTCAATTCATTGTTCAATCACACGCAAAATGATTCAAACGAAGTGGTGAACTCGATGCATGAAACTCTTAAGAATTGCTCTAAACACTTAATATGATAAAAGAAAGTACACGCATACGCCGTTGGACGAAACGGGTGAACACATAACGAAAACGGAAAACACACAGTGAAGGTGCAGAAAAACAGTTTTAGCGCTCTGTACGCCATCGCTCATAACTCGAGCTACAGTATCGGATTAGGGTGTATGAGACGCCGTTTCGAAGCTAAGAGAACGAGCTACAACTTTTATGAAGGAAGATTTTGCCCAGATTGTCTCGTTTAAGGTCAAAAACGCAGAAACAGTTCCCAGAAATTTTCCGTCAGAAATGCCGACAGGCTTACTTCAAACGGACATAACTCCGCGCTCACAAATTGAAATCAGGAAATTCCAAGTGCGTTGGAAAGCTAAGATGAAAGGCTAAAATTTTCGTGCTTTGGCCAGAAGCAAACTCACAGTAGATCAACACGAAAAACGAGGTCCAAACTGCAGGTTCGACAACCCTGTTTTGCTGTTTTGTGCCCGTCTACGTCCATATGACCAAAACGCACGCAAGCGACTCGAATGCAACAACAAAGAGGTAATTGCAGCGCCATGTACACTCGACACACACACACACACACTCACACACCTGCACGCACACACACACCTACACACACCCACACACACATATTCACCTAGGCGATCACTAGTACATCACAAATCCACCTAATGTACTTCTTGTTCACCAAAATCGATGCCGATGCATTTCATCGAACATCTAATATTCATCATCGAAAAGTCCAGCAATAACCAATAAACTAACCCTAACCCTAGCCAATTCAAGACCAAGAAAGCAACACAATTAATCTATAACATCAATTGCTCTACTTCCCTTAAGCATCAACAACCGAAAATACGAGCACGATGCATCAATACAACACACAAATTCAGCATTTGAAACTCAAAGATGAAGTGGCAAAAATGAAGTATACCTCTTAGAAAACCTCTTGCAACCAAGAGTTCAAATGTTCTACTTCTCAAGAAATAATTGCAAGCTTGAGCAAGAAACAATTCCTCCAAGTTTTTCCTTTCTTTTTTTTCCTCTCTTTTCCCTCTTCTTTCTCCTTTCTTTCTCATGGTTTTATTTCCTTTCTTTCCTTCCTTGGAATTATAGCTCTTGAAATGAGCTAGGTGAAGCTTCAAGATTTTATCCCTTTCTTGGTCAAAGTGGTCAACTTTCTCAAGCTACACTATGGCCCCCAACTCCACTTATTTCTATCTTTGCCCCAAAGGATTTTCTTCCTTGTCAAATTAGTCCATAGGTTCACAAATTAACTTAAGCCACCAAAACTTAAACACACTACCTTAGCCTACTAATCACCTAGAAACATTAATCTCACTTCCTAATCATACATTTACACACATAAAATCAACAAAATAGCAAACTTGTAATCAAACATAAAATTGGTAGTTATTTTCAAATTTAGGGTTTAAGAAACCAAAATTAGAGTTTTCGATGTCGGGATAAAAGTTGTCTCGAAATTTAGGGTTTTCAAATTTAAATGTAGGGTTTTCAGAAGAACTAGGGTTTATCGGTCAATTTAGGGTTTTTGCTTTGAAAATCAAAATAATTCAAACGACACCCCATGAAAGTATGAATGATCTCGACGCTGAAATTTATAGGAAAATAAATAACTAAGGTAAACAAATAAATAAAAATAAATAAATAAAAAAAAAAAAATGCAAATGGTGTGGTCCCTCACAACCTTCCTCTTAAAAGAATTCTCTCTAAATTCATACACCAATAACAAACAACTCGTATTTTTATATCTTCTTCAACTTCCCATGTAGCTTCCTCGATGTCATGATTCCTCCACAAAACTTTCACTAAAGGGATTCGCTTATTCCTCAATTCTCCTTGATTTTGTGGTCTAAAAGCTTTACTGTGTTTCTCTTCATAGGTTAAAGCTTCACGAAGTTCTATATCCTCTGGTTGAAGTATATGAGACGGATCCGGTGATACTTCTTCAGAAACGATACATGGAACACGTTGTGAATACGGGATAGGCTAGCTGGTAAATCCAACTTATACTTACCTTCCAACCTGCTCAAGAATGTCTATGGTCCCATGATCTGGCTGTAATTTCTTTCCTTTTCCAGCCATCAAACTCGCCTTTAAAGGAGTAATTCTCAGAAATACTTGATCTCCACCTCAAACTCCAAATCCTTTCTCCTATTGTCCGATAACTCTTTGACGGCTTTTTAAAATTTTGTCGGATTAACTTGACCTTGTCTCGAGCTTCTTCCATCCAAGGGATTGTAGCTGGATCTAAGGCCTTCTTCTCCCTAGTTCATCCCAAGAATTGGTGATCGGCACTTACGACCGTAAAGTGCTTCAGAGCCATTTGTATGGATCTAATGAAAACTGCTATTATAAGCAAATTCCACCAAAGTCGGTATTGGCTCCACCCACCCCAAAATCCAAAACACAAGTTCTTAACATGTCCTCAAGAGTTTGAATTGTTCTTTCTGACCGTCGGTTTGGGGATGATAAGTAGTGCTAAGGTTTAACTTTGTTCCTAATGTCTCTTGCATCTTTTGCCAGAATCTCGACACAAACCGCGGATCTCGGTCTGACACTATGCTCACGGGAATACCATGTAACCTTATGATCTCATCCATATACAAGTGGGCCAATTTCTCCATCGAATATTTCATGCTTATGGGTAGAAAATGCGCGGACTTAGTCAGACGGTCGACAATAACCCATATCGCATCATGACCTCTTTGTGTTTTTGGTAGTCCCGATACAAAATCCATGGTGATATCTTCCCACTTCCATACAGGTATCTCCAATGGTTGCAACAATCCAGAGGGTTTCTGATGTTCCGCTTTAATCCTTTGGCATACCAGGCATGTCCGAACAAATTGAGCTATTTCCTTTTTCATGCCTTCCCACCAATACAAACTTTTCAAATCTTGGTACATCTTTGTTCCTCCAGGGTGTACTGTATATTTAGATCGATGGGCTTCCTCCAATATTTCCCTTTTGAGTTCCTCATTCTTCGGTACCACTATTCGATTTCGATACCTAAGAACTCCTTCTGCCCGAGTATTAAAGTCTGAAGCTCTTTTCAACTCTCCAACGCTTTGTACTTGGAGATGTCTTTTGCCTTTAATCCTATCCAGAATGTAGACCTTAGTACTATGTTTCCCAAGATCACCTTGTTAGATTGCATGGGGATTCCAAACACTAATCTCCTCCAACATATGCCATTCCTTTATCATTAAGCCAGCTATTTGCACCTTTCGGCTTAAAGCATCTGCTACTACGTTGGCTTTCCCAGGATGGTACTTAATCGTGCAATCATAATCCTCTAGAAACTCCACCCACCTACGCTGTCTCAGATTCAATTCTTCGGGAAAACAGATACTTAAGGCTCTTATGATCAAGAAAACCTCAAAGCGTTACCCCATACAAATAATGTCTCCACTTACGCAAAGGTAAACACTACTGGCGACTAATTCCATATCATGGGTTGGGTAATTCTGCTCGTGGAGGTTTTAACTTCCTGAAGCATAGGCTATAACTCGTCCGCTCAGACACACACAGCCTCAATCCTTCCTTTGAAGCATCCAGAACACTACGTATCCATCCTTCCCATTAGGCAATGCCAACACTGGTGCCTCGGTCAACCGTTTCTTCAACTCCTGAAAACTTCGTTCACACTTGACGTTCCATATGAACTTGCTCTGCTTCTTGGTCAACTCAGTCATAGGTCCCGCGATTTTGGAAAAATCTTGAATGAACCGGCGGTAATAACCAGCCAAACCCAAGAAACTCCGAACCTCTGTTGGATTCCCAGGTTGTTTCCATTTGGACACCGCTTCCACCTTTGTGGGGTCCACAGTGAGTCCATCCTTCGAAATAATATGGCCCAAAAATGCTACCTCCTTCAGCCAAAATTCACACTTACTGAATTTCGCGTACAGCTGATGCTCTCTTAGAGTTTGCAACACCAGTCTCAAATGTTGCTCATGATCCTCTCGAGTCTTAGAAAATACGAGGATATCATCAATAAACACCACTACAAACTGATCGAGATAAGGCTTAAAGACTCGATGCATCAAATCCATAAATGCAGCTGGTGCGTTAGTCAATCCAAAAGGCATCACTGCAAACTCAAAATGCCCGTATCGTGAATTAAAGGCTGTCTTTGGTATGTCCTCCTCCCGGATCCTTAATTGATAGTAACCCTGTCTGAGGTCCAACTTAGAGTACACCTCTGCCCCCTGTAACTGATCGAAAAGCTCATCAATGAGCGGTAAAGGATACTTATTCTTAATGGTAACGTCATTCAAGCCTCGATAGTCTATACAAAGTCTTAGGGTTCCATCCTTCTTTTTAACAAATAATACCGGCGCACCCCACGGTGAATCACTCTCTTTAATGAAACCCCGTTCCAGCAAATCCTGTAACTGAAGCTTTAGTTCTTTCAATTCAGCTGGAGCCATCCTATAAGGCGACTTAGAAATAGGTGTTGTACCCGGAGTCACCTCAATTTTAAAAGCAATTTCCCTCTCAGGTGGTAGAGATTTTAGGTCTTGAAAAACATCAATTCTCTCACCCAGACGCGTCTTCCAACTTTACTTTATCCCTGTAAGGTATTGATCAAAAGGCTAAGAACCCTTTTGCCCCTTACTCAACAATTTCCTAGCTCGATTCCCGAGATCGGTCAAGAGGCTAATCTACCCCTTACATCTAACCTTAGGTTGGTTCTCCCGGCACATGCAATTCTACTACCTTTGTTTTACAGTCAAGTTGGGCATGATAACGAGCCAACCAATCCATTCCTAAAATAACATCATAACCCCTAATGGCTAGACTCATCAAGTCGGCAATTTTCGCCTCCAACCCAAACGCGTCACAATTTCTATAAATCGCTAGATAATAACCTCCGGTTTCCTGAGGTGTACAAACCTCTAGGTCATATGGGAGGGTTTCAGGGTTAACATCTACGCCCTTCATGAACATAGGGTTTACAAAAGAATGGGTTGCCCCGGGGTCAATTAAAACTTTTGCAAAACGGTGAAATATAGGAATCGTACCTTCAACCACCTCTGTAGAATCAGGAATCTGATGCTGGTCCATTGCATATACTCTAGCGGGTACCCTCGGGCGATTGTCCCCTACACTGGACTGTTTAGTGGTCGACTTAGCAGACGATTGGGAACTACCCCCGGCACGCCGAGCTGTCGGACAGTTGGCAATTTGGTGCTCGGTACTCCCACAACTTAAACATTTGCCTGCTTTCCTCCAACATTCATCTGTGGTGTGGTTTGGTTTTCCACAATATCCACACTCAACCTGAGGAGTGGATACAGAACCCCCTTGGGTTGTAGTTCGAGTCGGCCCACGCCCACCAGTAGTTCCTCTTCCCGTAGACCCCCTAGACGCTCCCGCAAAGCGTACTCCTCCTGCACCTCTCCCAACTTTAGGAGCCATCACTTTTCTATCCACTGGCCCTACACCGCTCCCACTCGGGGCATTCCTTTTCTTAGCATGAAAGGCTCTCACTTGAAGCCTAGCACTTTCCACCCTTTGAGCCTTTTCTAAGGCCTCAGTAAAAGTAGTAATTTGGGCTGCGGCTAGAGCCTCTTGAATTTCCACATTAAGCCCTTGCACGAATCGTCTAATCCGTCTACGATCCGTAGCCACTAACTCCGGTGCAAACTTGGAGAGTTTTGTGAACTGGGTCTCGTAGTCAGCCACACTCATCGTTCCCTGCCTCAGTCTAATAAAATCATCCTCCCTTTTCTCTTGAATCATCGGAGGCAAGAACTTCACATCAAATTCCCTTTTAAAATTTGCCCAAGTCCACGGGGTCTGTTCTCTTTCCCATTTAGCTCTAATAACATTCCACCATGACCTAGCTGGACCTTCGAATTGGAAAGTAGCGAACATCACCCGTCTTTCCTCGGTGTAATTCAAAACAGCAAAAATATCAGCCATTCGCTCAAACCAACCCTCCGCTACATCGGAGTCTGCCCCACCTAGAAACTTAGGCGGTGAGAACTTAAGAAAACGTTCCAGGGCTCTATCTTCTCCCCGCCGGGCCTGAGTGGGTTTTGCTGTCCGGGACCTTGGTTGTTAGCTAGACGCTCAAGAATATCAGTCATCTTATTGATAGTCAGTAGCATCCGGTCTACATCTCCACCACCCTGTCCCCTTCCGGTCCTATCTCCGAAGACCGTGCGCTCTCTGAGGGTTGAGGCTGTCTACGCCCACGCCCTCTTCCCCGACCTCTACCTCGACCTCGACCTTGGGCTTCCATGATCTTAACAATGTCTAAATGCAACATGAAAGTCATTACTCGAGAGAAAATGGAAATGAAATTGTAAAACAACATTGAAACAGGAGGTAATCTCAATAATTCACATTTATACACATAATCAGAGTGTACAAGTACAAGTAGTTAGCAAGTTACGGGGCACGTTCAAAAAATTGCCCACACATGTCAACTAGTAAGGCACGAAACTTGCTCAAAAGCAAAAGATAGCACACACGTGCCAACAAAAGGTGATATAGGTAAAATTACTGGCTTCATGAGCCTCACCCCAACTAACCCTTAGACAAAACCAAAGTCAAAACATCGTACTCCTAATCTAGCTCTCGAAGCACTAGAGAGCCTCCTCAATCTTCCTCCTCCGGCTTTCCTCTAAGGATCTCAACTGTTCCTCTCAACTGCTCTCACTGAAGATTCTCCTGCTCCTCCTCCTCCGACTTTTCGCCTTCTCATGAACCGAACCCCCCTCTCCGACTGACGCTTCCTCCTCCTCAACTCCTCGTATAGGGCCGACTGTTTCACTGACCACTCTAGTCAACCTGCTCTAAGCCTCAGACTCTTGAGCTGATCAGCCCTCGCTCACTATCACCTCATCCTCCAGCTCCATGATCCTAATCCCCACCATCTTCCCAAATCCGTAAGTCTCGTTTCATTGCAACGATTATGATTCAAGAGGTGCCGACGCCATCCAATGGGACAAGACTAGCTCATTAGGTAAGAGAATGTCTCCCTGGGGACAACGGGTGAGGATAAGGCCCGGCCCGAGCACTCGAAGCGATCGCCCTAACAGCGCTACATGACCATTCGCCTCACCATTAGCCTCACTATGACCATTGGCCCCATGCTCAGTCCACCATTACCACCTTCCATACCTACAAAACAACCATAAACCCATGGTTAGAAACTTAAACACTCACTATTCTTGGTAACAAATCCCTGGTTCCACACAAATCTTAAACCTAGGCTCGAGCACCAATGACAGCCCCACCGTCCCCTGTGAGGCGAACTGCAGGGTTAGCTCTAGCTCTCGGGGACTCAAGAGATAAACATCAAACCATAGAAAAGAGATACCGGCACTCAATTAATATATGAACTCCAAAGTTACACCAAGATTATGTTGTAAACAACTCCAACATAGTACAAACCATCCAAGATAAACCCTAACCTCAAACTTATACAAAAAAAGAAAGAAAACCACAAAACTAGCCTTCTCGATTTCGGCCCCTTCCACACCAAGGAAAACAAATCTTATGGGTGAGCAAAGCTCTGAGGCCAAGAATTCATGCAAAACAAGACAGAGTAATAACGCACTTGAATGTAGTAACAACAATAGAAAACAGGAAAACATACAAAGAGATATAAATAGTCACTAAAATAAAAGGATACATTGCTCCACCGCTCATCTTCAGGTCTTCATGAAATGTTGACACCACAACCACAATCTCGACCGTAGAATCACTTTACTCTCACCCGCCTACTTACACCCCTGTACCGGGCCACAAAACCATTTCATTAAACTAAGTCGGGATGAGCGGCACCTCCCGGCTCATAGAGGCGTGGTACATACTACCGCAGGTGAGTCGACGACTACCTCGATCGACTTAATCAAAACCAGACCAAAACGGGAGGAGAGGTACCTCCCACTCTCTTGAGTGTGGTACATACAACCGTTTGGCTTTAACATGTCAATATCAAGCACACGCACAAGCATTTAATGATTCAAGTAAATACAAGTAGGGTGGAGCGAGCAAAGTACACGCCACCGAGTCAAGTAGGCATGCTTAGCAGATATTCGAGCACTAAATTTACAAGCACTTGAACACTCACCACAGCTGAGCAAGCAAGCAATGCAGAAGTTTAACCTTGCCTTTCCACGTCCACAAGATCACCTGAGACGTGAAAGTGATAGTGTGACTTTCGATTTTCAATTCATTGTTCAATCACACGCAAAATGATTCAAACGAAAGTGGTGAACTCGATGCATGAAACTCTTAAGAATTGCTCCTAAACACTTAATATGATAAAAGAAAGTACACGCACGGCCGTTGGACGCAAAACGGGTGAACACATAACGAAAACGGAAAACACACAGTGAAGGTGCAGAAAAACAGTTTTGGCGCTCTGTACGCCATCGCTCATAACTCGAAGCCTACAGTATCGGATTAGGTGTATGAGACGCCGTTTCGAAGCTAAGAGAACGAGCTACAACTTTTATGAAGGAAGATTTTGCCCAGATTGTCTCGTTTAAGGTCAAAAACGCAGAAACAGTTCCCAGAAATTTTCCGTCAGAAATGCCGACAGGCTTACTTCAAACGGACATAACTCAGCCACAAATTGAAATCAGGAAATTCCAAGTGCGTTGGAAAGCTAAGATGAAAGGCTAAAATTTTCGTGCTTTGGCCAGAAGCAAACTCACAGTAGATCAACACGAAAAACGAGGTCCAAACTGCAGGTTCGACAACCCTGTTTTGCTGTTTTGTGCCCGTCTACGTCCATATGACCAAAACGCACGCAAGCGACTCGAATGCAACAACAAAGAGGTAATTGCAGCGCCATGTACACTCAACACACACACACACACACTCACACACCTGCACGCACACACACACCTACACACACCCACACACACACATATTCACCTAGGCGATCACTAGTACATCACAAATCCACCTAATGTACTTCTTGTTCACCAAAATCGATGCCGATGCATTTCATCGAACATCTAATATTCATCATCGAAAAGTCCAGCAATAACCAATAAACTAACCCTAACCCTAGCCAATTCAAGACCAAGAAAGCAACACAATTAATCTATAACATCAATTGCTCTACTCCTTAAGCATCAACAACCAAAAATACTGAAAGTACGATGCATCAATACAACACACAAATTCAGCATTTGAAACTCAAAGATGAAGTGGCAAAAATGAAGTATACCTCTTAGAAAACCTCTTGCAACCAAGAGTTCAAATGTTCTACTTCTCAAGAAATAATTGCAAGCTTGAGCAAGAAACAATTCCTCCAAGTTTTTCCCTTTCTTTTTTCCTCTCTTTTCCCTCTTCTTTCTCCTTTCTTTCTCACGGTTTTATTTCCTTTCTTTCCTTCCTTGGTTGGCCGACTATAGCTCTTGAAATGAGCTAGGTGAAGCTTCAAGATTTTATCCCTTTCTTGGTCAAAGTGGTCAACTTTCTCAAGCTACACTATGGTTCCCTTAACCCACTTATTTCTATCTTTGCCCCAAATGATTTTCTTCCTTGTCAAATTAGTCCATAGGTTCACAAATTAACTTAAGCCACCAAAACTTAAACACACTACCTTAGCCTACTAATCACCTAGAAACATTAATCTCACTTCCTAATCATACATTTACACACATAAAATCAACAAAATAGCAAACTTGTAATCAAACATAAAATTATAGTTATTTTCAAATTTAGGGTTTAAGAAACCAAAATTAGAGTTTTCATGTCGGATAAAAGTTGTCTCAAATTTAGGGTTTTCAAATTTAAATGTAGGGTTTTCAAAAGAACTAGGGTTTGCTCGGTCAATTTAGGGTTTTGCTTTGAAAATCAAAATAATTCAAACGACACCCCCTGAAAGCATGAATGATCTCGACGTTGAAATTTATAGGAAAATAAATAACTAAGGTAAACAAATAAATAAAAATAAATAAATAAATTTAAAAAAAAAAAATGCAAATGGTGTGGGTCCTCACAGTTTCCACCCACTTTGTGAAGTTGTTGACGGCCTATAGGAAGAGACAAGTGGAAGATGAAGGTGGAAAGCCATTGGTGGGTGGCCAGAGCTGATAGTGATAACAAAGGATGATTGACACTAATGGATGGAGTTTGCCACAGAATATGTTGTACACAATAGTTTGTTGCATGTAAGATGCGGCCGCGCTACATAAAAAGAAGTTTTTTGATTATTTAACTTCAAAATTGTGAATGTAACGGTCTCGAAAAAAAAAAATTTAATTTTTAAATTCCAAAAATTCAAAGTTTTATTTATTTATTTATATAATTATTTCTTTAATTATTTTGTGAAATCCGATTTTTCCCTCTTTTACAATTTCTTATTTAATTTTAACCCTATTCCCCTGTTAATATCGTCTCATAGCATTTATTAGCGGTAAAATGTTAAAGGCACGTTTTTCAAGGTAAATTCGGACTGTGAGTAGACTAGTGAAGATAAGTATGGATGATCACTGATAAGTTGGAAGTGTAATTAAATGACTGCATTTGGGTCATTGAAGGTGATTAATTAGGGTTTTAAAAATTTTAGTTAAGATTTGGATTAACCTCATTAAACTTAGAATTTCAACCAATTATTTCTTTCAACCAATTCCTTCTAGCTCTTACTTAAAATTTTCCTACTCTTCTTCCCCTCCTAGCGAAAACTAGCCCCTTAATTTCAAGCAAAATTAAGCCATTTATTTTCCCTCAAATAGATAAGAATGGCATTAATGAAGTTTGATCTATTAAGACAAGACTTGTGTCTTGTCTTCCTTTCTTTCTTACTTTATAAAAAAAAAAAATGCTTAAAATTTGTTCATTTTCTTCTTCCCTTCAATCCGAACTTCCTCTTCTTCCTTCTTCATTTTCCATCAATTTTCCTCTTTTATTTCTTGTAAAAATCACCAACAAAACTTCATCACTCTTGGTTTGAACTTGAACTTGGTGGAGAAGTCTGACTAGGAGCATTTGGAAGCTTTTGTTTGGCATTTCCTTGGAGAACTTTCACTTGTTTCTTGTAAGAGGTAAAACTAGAAGCTTGAACTTCATTTCATCCATTCCATTCTGAAGCATGTTGATAGTTGGGATGTTGAAAGGTTTTAGAAAACCTTGACTTATGTGTTTATAACTTTGTATGTGTTAAGCCTTATGGATTTGATTTGTGGAATTTGATGATTATGGAAAAATCGGTGGGCTCTTGAATTCCCACTAAATGTGTGTAATTGATTGCTAGATGGTTAGATGATACTATCTAAGTGCATTATGTATAATGATGGTTGTTAAAAGTTGGAGGAAAACCCTAAGGAGAAAACTGGCTAGAGGAAGAAATTTGGGGAATGAATTTTCTGATTTTTCCTTGAATTTCGTGGCTGTATTTTTGGCTAGTTTAAGGGCTGAATTTGATGTTTAAATGTTGAATGTTAGGCTGTTATTTTTACCCACAAAAAGTCCTTCAAGAGTTGATGTTTTTAGGGTTGCTAATTTGGAAGTGAAAGCTGGAAAAAAAAGGAGGGGTTATGCTGTCCGAATTTTGAGGATTATTTTGTGATATTCTTGCCAAAAGATGTGACCATTTTTTTATCATCATTAGGCATAGGAAGTTCAATACTAGCTTGGTTTCTAAAATTAGGCAAATTGGTGATAATTTGAGGCATAATCTAAGTATATGAAATGAAGGAAATGAACTTTGTCGGTTTGGATAATTTCGATGGATGAACTTGAGTCACGTAGAAAACTGCCTTCCCATTTGAATTTTAAGTTGAAATTTGGTATGAATCTAGTTGATATATGGAAGTATTAGTGTACCAAATTTGACAATTTTTGGACTTGAATTCGTCACTCAAACAATGTCTTGAAAACTGCCCTGTATCTTCGCATTTCCAGAAATTCCAGAATTGCGAACTGCCCTTGTTTGAACTGTTGTCATTTCATGCTCGGATGTCGGAATTGAGTTCTGTCAGTGGATGTTGAAACTCCTTATGTAGTACTATATTGTGTATGAATTTTAGAGGTTAACTAATTTTCTGTAATTTTTGGCGAATTTTCAAAGTTCTCTGGATGTCCAGCCTGATAAGCACTGTCTTTTTTACTGTAGCAGACTGTTTAACGAAAATATGGGTTAATTTCGTCCATAATTTTAATTTGATGTCTTCTGAAATGTTTTAGAGCTTTCAAAGAGGTTTCCAACGGTACCAAATGAGCAAAATTCCGACTTATATAACTTGAGTTATGATTTTTCAAAGTTTTCAGCTCAATTTAGGAAATTGTCAAACTTTCGACTTTTTGAACTAAACTTGGCCGGTGATTAGGAGAACTCATTTTTGTTCTCTTTTAATTATTTTAGGGCAAAGTGCTGATTTTGCAACTGATCAAAACTTGGACTCCGACCCCTATTTTGTCGGTGAGTTTTCCAATGCATGTTTACTGCTTTAATTTACGAACTTAATGCCTGAATGTGCCATGTGACTGTCGTGTGATTTTGTGAAACTGTTAAACCACTCACTTAAAGGAGAGTATACTTTATTGCTCCTTTTTTGTAGAGTTGGAAATTTAGTTGTTGCATGTATTGAACTTGGGAGATGGAAACGTGATATGTAATAACTCTTGGCCGTGTGCCTTGAGTAAAAATTACTGTTTACTGTTTACTGTTGAATTATGTGGGGTGCGGGCCCGGTAGGGGGAGTTAGGTGGATGGAGTTGGCGTGAAGAGTCGTCTGTTAGGAATTGAAGAAATAAAGCAGCGGATAAAATTAAAATTTTCAATTCCAAGAGAGGATCAATCCTTGATAAAAACATGCAATTTGTACAAGGGTGTTTATTGAGAATACCTTAAACAATGGAGTACTAACAACGACGTAGAGGTAGGTGACTAATCCACGTAGCCAAGCTGCACGGCCTCTAACGGTGATCCACACAATTCCTTTTGCCAAACCTCCAAGGCTATTCAACCCTTGCTTGTGTTAGTGCTAGCTAACCTTTATTGACACAAGTGAATGAGATAATCACTCTATCTCACAACTAGGGTTGCTCGAATGTCAAGTAGGAAGAAGAAACAATTTTTCTCCTCTTAACACTCTAAAATAAAACCCTAGCCCAACTTTCTAATTTTGGGTAATTTTTCCAAACGAATTTTCAGAGATAAAAACCCTCAAAATTGTGTCTTGTCTTGTATCTTTAAGCAAGAGTAATATGAGGTATTTATAGACCATTAGGTTGTTCCAAAACCGTATGGAAATCGGAGTTAGTTTGCTTAAGGATTCAGTTTCCTAATCCAAGCATAACTTAGTTTCCTTAAGGATCCACTTCCTAATCCAAGTACAACTCCTTGTCTTGGAAGAAACAACCATAATTACACCATAAGTCCTCAATGTTTAATTTGTCTCACAAATTAAACCATAAATAGTCCAATTCAATAATTTTAAATCATTATTTGAATCACATTTAATTCGACCAAAGGAATTCTTAAAGTGTGTGACCCATTAGGTTCTCAATTACTTGGCACAAGAATAAATCATAATTCTCACTTAATAAGAGTTAGATAAATTAAAAACCCTTTTAATTTATCATTGATTCAATCAATCAATTGACTCATTCTTATAGATCAAGATTGGCATCTAGCAATGCATCATGACCACCCAAGTAATGAGAAAAGTCAAGTGGATGACTTCACCTTTCAATGAACATTTACTATGTAATTTATATCCTTTCACCATACTTATCTCACATTAATCATGGAACATGTACCAATTCCATACATGATTAATGTATCTTTCTTGTACCAAAATATAACTCTAAAAGAACAAGTACTTAAAACCAGCTTTTAAGACTCATTCACTTAGTACTAAGATTTCTTGAGTCATATTTCACAAGAGGCCAACAATGAGATAACTCCTCTTCCACAAGAGGTGGTGAATCCTTATAGATTATTCACTACCTTTCCATACTTCAAATGTATATACCCAAACGTTAATGATGTGAGCATTCCCTTTACAGAGCAATCATATAACAATTGAAACATACACATCCATATTCAAGATACTATGAAAATCTTAAGTCCAAGAATCATTTACATAAATGTCATTTAGAGATTAACCTTTGGCACAAAAGTAATCTCTAAGTGGATCAATCTAGTGAACTTGATCATATCATCAAGCACCCATATACTTGCTTAGGTGTCTCATACACCATAGTAGATGAGATCTACTATTTTATTAACAAAAGCGGCATAGTATATGCTAGTCTAACCGTATTAGTAATGTCCCTTCTTATTAATACTTTGACTAGAGATATTTAAGAATAAACTTTATAATTAATCGAATGAGTCTCATCATCATAACACTTATAATCTCATTGATCAAGTTTATTCTAGGGACTTTATCACACAAGTATTAACATACAAGCAATCAATGTGATAAATATGTCATTTATTAATGCATAAATAATTCAAGTACATATAAGGGACCCTAAAAGTGATTGTCTTTAGGGCATATATACTAACAATCTCCCACTTGCACTAAAACCAATCACTCACATGCCTAAGGCCATATGAGCTTACATGATTATCATGTAATTTTTGAGACAAAGGCTTAGTCAACGGATCAGCTATATTCTTATCCGTGGGGACTCTTTCTATCTTTACATCATTTCTCCCAATGATCTCTCGATCAAATGGTATCGCCTTAATACATGTTTGGACCGTTGATGAGACCTTGGTTCCTTTGTTCGTGCAATTGCTCCATTATTGTCACAATACAAAGTTATTGGATCATTAATGGAAGGAACCACACCAAGTTCGAGATGAACTTCTTGATCCAAACGGCCTCTTTGGCTCGCTTCGATGTATTCAGCTTCAGTTGTAGAATCCGCTGTGGTCTCCTGCTTGGAACTCTTCCAAGTCACAACTCCACCATATAATGTGAACACGCACCGAGACCGACTATCATCTTTATCAGTTGGAAGTCGGCATCGTGTATCCTTCGATTTGCAAATTGGCACCTCCATATACCAAGACCATGTCTTTCGTTCTTCTCAAATATTTGAGAATATTTTTGACAGCCACCCAGTGTTTGTCACCAGGATTAGCTTGGTATCTGCTTGTAACACTTAAAGCATATGAGACATCGGGTCTAGTACACAACATAGAGTACATGATAGAACCTATCGCCGAAGCATAAGGTGTTCTAATCATGCGCCCTTTCCTCTTCAGTTTTAGGGCACATATCCTTAGAAAGGTAAATGCCATGAGATATTGGCAACAAGCCTTTCTTAGAATTTTCCATGTTAAATCTCTTTAACATTTTATCTATGTATGTGGATTGTGAAAGGCCCAACAATCTTTTCGATCTATCTCTATAGATCCTCATTCCTAATGTAGATTGCTTCTCCTAGATCTTTCATGGAGAAATTCTTGGACAACCATACCTTTACTGCTTGAAGCATGGGTATGTCATTTCCCATAATTAATATGTCATCCACATATAACACAAGGAAACATATTGAGCTCCCACTGACCTTCTTATATACACATGATTCGTCTTGATTTTGTAAGAAACCAAACCCTTTGATTACTTCATCAAAACGAATGTTCCAACTCCTAGAAGCTTGCTTTAGACCATAAATAGATCTTTGCGCTTGCATACTTTGTTGGCATTTCTAGATGTAAACCCCTCAGGTTGTGTCATATACACTTCTTCTTGAAGGTTTCCGTTAAGGAAAGCTGTTTTAACATCCATTTGCCAAATTTCATAATCATAGTACGCAGCTATAGCAAGCATTATTCGAATGGATTTAAGCATGGCTACAAAAGGTCTCCCTCAAAGTCAACACCTTGTCTTTGATTATAACCCTTAGCCACTAGCCTTGCTTTATAGGTAACAACCTTACCTTCCATGTCGGTCTTCTTTTTGAAGACCCATTTGCACCCTATAGGCTTTATCCCTTCAGGTGGTTCGACTAAAGTCCATACCTTATTATCATACATGGAATCCATTTCCGATTTCATAGCTTCAAGCCATTTCTTGGAGTCTTTATTTTCTAGAACCTCTTCGTAGGTCGTCGGAGTATCATCTTCTTCTAAGATGAATATGTCATCATACCTCTTAGGTGCATGGCGTAGTCTATTAGACCTACTAAGATCCCTGTATCTGAGCTTCTTGTCGCCTCATGAGAAGCTAGCTCCAGCCCATCGAATGTTCTTTGTCTATTTGTTTATCTTGAACCTCTTCAAGATCTATCTTACTCCCACTACTCTCCTCTAGAATAAACTCTTTTCTAGAAAGGTAGCATGTCTTGAGATAAACACTTTGATTCAATTGGATGATAGAAGTAATATCCAATTGTTTCTTTTGATATCCCACAAATAGACATTTGTCAGATCTTGGTTCAAGTTTATCTGACACATCCCGCTTTACATAAGTTGGACATCCCCAAATCTTCATATGTGAAAGATTTGGTCTTCTACCTCCATATCTCATATGGAGTAGAAGGAACAGTCTTTGATGGAACACGATTCAAAGTATAGGAAGTCTGCAGGCATGCCCCAAAACGATTTTGGCAAATTTGCACGACTCATCATGGATCGTACCATATCCAATAGGGTGCATTTCTCCTTTCGAAACTCCATTCATTTGTGGTGTTTTTGAGGTGTCCTTGATCAAGAATACCATGATCCCTCGATATGCGTTCAAACTCTTGGTCCAAGTATTCTCCACCTCTATCGGATCTTAAGGTTTTAATACTTTTACCAAGTTGTTTCTCCACTTCATTCTTAAACTCTATAAACTTTCCAAAGGTATCGGATTTGTGTTTCATTAAGTAGACAAAACCATACCTTGAAAAGTCATCAGTGAAAGTTACGAAGTAGGAGAAACCACCTCTAGCTTGAATTGTCATTGGACCACATACATCACTATGTATCAATCCTAACAACTCACTTGCTCTCTCGCCTTTCCCAAGAAAGGGAGTTTTGGTCAATTTTCCTTGCAAACAAGATTCACATGTTTCAAATGATTCATAATCAAATGAGTCCAAATAACCATTTTGGTATAATTTGGATATGCTTCTCATTTACATGACCCAATCTACAATGCCAAAGGTACGCTTGATTAACACCATCCAATTTACTTTTAGTGTTTACATTGAGGATTGGATTTGTTATATCTAGAATGTATAAACCATTTTTCATAGGAGCATTCCCATAAAAAATTCCATTACGTGAAAAAGAACAACATTTATTCTTAATACTAATGGAAAAACCTTCCATGTCCAAACATGAAATAGAAATTATGTTTGCTAATCGGAACATAATAACAATTGTTTAATTCTAAAACAAGTCCACTAGGTAAAGATAAATGATATGTTCCTACAGCTATGGCCACAACTCTTGCTCCATTGCCTACTCGTAGGATCACTTCATTTTTCTTCAACGTTCTACTTTCCTTTAGTCCCTGCATATTCAAACAAATATGAGAACCACTTCCGTATCCAATACCCGGAATTATTAGAAGTAGACAGATTAACCTCAATCATATACACACCTTGAGTAGCAGCTTCATTAAGCTTCTTCTCTTTAAGGTCGTCGAGATAGTCCTTGCAATTCCGCTTCCAATGTCCATCTTTGCCACAATGGAAGCATTTGCCCTTGCCTTGTTCTTATTCTTGTTTATGCCCCGTAAGGTTTGGTTATCTTCTTGTTCTTCTTGGACTTAGATTTTGACTTTTAGTCTTAGTCCTTGAGGAATTTGAAGAAACCACTAAAACTGGCCCTTGTCCCTTTAAGATTGGCCTCGGCTTCCTTGAGCATATTCAACAATTCAGTAACGTAGTCTCCACTTTATTCATGTGGTATGCTAACACGACGTATGAATATGTGTCGTAGTGACTGCAAAACCAGGTCAACACTTAACTCATGGTCCATGACAAAGCCTAATTGGCCTAATTTTTCAATATGGCCAATCATCTTTAGCACATGTTCGCCATCAAGAGCCTTCGCCATTCGACACCGGCAGCTTCTTTGAAACTGCATATCTCGGTTCTAGACCGCACCAAACAACTCTTGTAGGTGAAACATTATATCATAAGCATTCATGTGTTCATGTTGCTTTTGAAGCTCAAAGACATGGATGCTAACATGACACATACAATCAGATCATTGTCCGCATGATGTTTGTTGAACTGCTCAACAATCTCAATTGGGGCATTAGGTAGCGGTGGTTCCAAGGGGAGGGTGCATCAAGAACATAGACAAGACGCTCATGCTTGAGAACAATTCTCAAATTACGCTGCTACCCAAGAAATTAGATCCGGTCAATTTGCAATTGTCAAGGATAGCACGTAAATTAATGTTGGAAGACATTCTACAACAAAGTAAAAATAGAATGAATATTGATATTTATGCTAAACAAAACCAAATTAAATGACATAAATAAATTTTGATTTTGCTCCCACTATTTTAATACAAATTTCATAACCCTCATATATGAATTTGGGAATTTAACAATTCCTAGTGGGTCTAGAATCCCATTTAGTTATTTTGACCTTGAATGTACTCAACAAATCAAAATAATTTCAAAAGGTAGGTACATTTTACCAATTACAACCCTTGTAACTTCTAGATAGTTGGGTTATCAACTCTTGACAACACATCTTATGTGTTACCCAACCTTTGCCTCTCAAAAATTTTTTTTTTTTATGACTTTGAGTGTACTCAACAAGTCACAAAATTTTAGTTAAATCATACCCATTATTCAGAGATCTTATCTCATAGCAAAACTCCTCATGGTAAAGCAACCTTGAGTGTACTCAACAAGTTAACTTGAACATGATCATTTTACTATAATAATGGAAGGCAACTTCAACTTGATTTAATATTTAATTTGAGGGATTTTAACTAATAATTTAAATATATTATAAAGGTCTCATCAAATCAAACATAGTATGCATATTTATCTATAAATAAACAAACATACTATAAACGTGGATGATTATGGACTTTAATCCTAAGCTAGTTTCCCCGAGCCAAGAGGAGACTAGATGGTCAAACTAAGGGACAAAAACATCTCCATGCCCTCACACCTCAGATGTGCCGCCATGGTGGATGTAGTGCCATCTCCATCTTCATTGTACATTACAATTGTAAATTCTAATCTATACATTTGTATCCTTACCCTCTCCCTATCCTTAATGAATAAATAAAAAATACATTACATTTTTTTTTTTGAGAGAAACCTTGAGTTACATTCAAGGGGAGTGAGATGAGAAGAGAATTTACATCAAGAATATGAGAGAAAGGCAGGGTGCACAGACCCTATTTCAAAATACCATCAATCCATCCATTCACACATTCAACCATACACAATCACATTGGTCTTAGTCCATAATCATCCACCATGCAATCATATAATATATAATTAAATGAAAGCATAAAAAATTTTTATTTAGTTCTAGTCATATATCATTATATGCACAAGTCTTTAATCAATAAAAACTTTAATCCAAGGGGTTTTAAAAATTGATTGAATCAAATTCAATTAATTTCTGAAAAATAGCTTTAGTGACAGAAAACAGCTTTTAGCGACGAATATCCTTCACAAGAAATTTGTCGCTAAAAGTTTCAGCGACGCACAGTTCAATCAATTTCTAAAAACAGCTTTAGTGACAGAAAACAGGTTTTAGCGACGAATATCCTTCACAAGAAATCTGTCGCTAAAAGTTTCAGCGACGCACAGCCACCTTTTTCAGAATTATATTTGATATAATTTTATTTTATTCATAATAAATTTAGGCAATAATTCCAAAGATACTTTTGGAAAATAACCAAGATCAAATTTGGAAAATTAACTTAAATAAGAAATCTAGATTTCTTATTGTTTTAGGTTTCCTAAAACACAAGTTAGATTAGGAAATCTTTATTTCCTAATAAGTCATATCTATTTTCCAATTTTGATTTTGTTTCCTACTTGTTATCTAATTTCCAAAACTTTGGATTTCCAAGAACTATAAAATCTTTTGAGGACAAAATCCGGAAAACAAAAAAAAACCCTTTTTTTTTCAAAATTTTCAATTTTTAAACCACCATTGAATCGCATATAATTAATTCTTAATTAACATATATGACAACTAAATAAACTAATTGCATGTCTTATCAAGGTTGGCTCTGATACCACTGTTAGGAATTGAAGAAATAAAGCAGCGGATAAAATTAAAATTTTCAATTCCAAGAGAGGATCAATCCTTGATAAAACATGCAATTTGTACAAGGGTGTTTATTGAGAATACCTTAAACAATGGAGTACTAACAACGACGTAGAGGTAGGTGACTAATCCACGTGAGCCAAGCTGCACGGCCTCTAACGGTGATCCACACAATTCCTTTTGCCAAACCTCCAAGGCTATTCAACCCTTGCTTGTGTTAGTGCTAGCTAACCTTTATTGACACAAGTGAATGAGATAATCACTCTATCTCACAACTAGGGTTGCTCAATGTCAAGTAGGAAGAAGAAACAATTTTTCTCCTCTTAACACTCTAAAATAAAACCCCAGCCCAACTTTCTAATTTTTGGGTAATTTTTCCAAACGAATTTTCAGAGATAAAACCCTCAAAATTGTGTCTTGTCTTGTTTCTTTAAGCAAGAGTAATATGAGGTATTTATAGACCATTAGGTTGTTCCAAAACCGTATGGAAATCGGAGTTAGTTTGCTTAAGGATTCAGTTTCCTAATCCAAGCATAACTTAGTTTCCTTAAGGATCCACTTCCTAATCCAAGTACAACTCCTTGTCTTGGAAGAAACAACCATAATTACACCATAAGTCCTCAATGTTTAATTTGTCTCACAAATTAAACCATAAATAGTCCAATTCAATAATTTTAAATCATTATTTGAATCACATTTAATTCACCAAAGGAATTCTTAAAGTGTGTGACCCATTAGGTTCTCAATTACTTGGCAATAAGAATAAATCATAATTCTCACTTAATAAGAGTTAGATAAATTAAAAACCCTTTTAATTTATCATTGATTCAATCAATCAATTGACTCATTCTTATAGATCAAGATTGGCATCTAGCAATGCATCATGACCACCCAAGTAATGAGAAAAGTCAAGTGGATGACTTCACCTTTCAATGAACATTTACTATGTAATTTATATCCTTTCACCATACTTATCTCACATTAATCATGGAACATGTACCAATTCCATACATGATTAATGTATCTTTCTTGTACCAAAATATAACTCTAAAAGAACAAGTACTTAAAACCAGCTTTTAAGACTCATTCACTTAGTACTAAGATTTCTTGAGTCATATTTCACAAGAGGCCAACAATGAGATAACTCCTCTTCCACAAGAGGTGGTGAATCCTTATAGATTATTCACTACCTTTCCATACTTCAAATGTATATACCCAAACGCGTTAATGATGTGAGCATTCCCTTTACAGGAGCAATCATATAACAATTGAAACATACACATCCATATTCAAGATACTATGAAAATCTTAAGTCCAAGAATCATTTACATAAAATGTCATTTAGAGATTAACCTTTTGGCACAAAAGTAATCTCTAAGTGGATCAATCTAGTGAACTTGATCATATCATCAAGCACCCATATACTTGCTTAGGTGTCTCATACACCATAGTAGATGAGATCTACTATTTTATTAACAAAAGCGGCATAGTATATGCTAGTCTATACGTATTAGTAATGTCCCTTCTTATTAATACTTTGACTAGAGATATTTAAGAATAAACTTTATAATTAATCGAATGAGTCTCATCATCATAACACTTATAATCTCATTGATCAAGTTTATTCTAGGGACTTTATCACACAAGTATTAACATACAAGCAATCAATGTGATAAATATGTCATTTATTAATGCATATATAATTCAAGTACATATAAGGGACCCTAAAAGTGATTGTCTTTAGGGCATATATACTAACATCGTCTACTTGGATTGAAAGTCGACGGAGTGTCGACTACTATAATTGCTCGTGAAATGTGGAAATTGGCTCCTGAGAGCCCCCGTATCCTCAATGTGTGTTAATTGGATTTTTTATGTGTTTTAATTATTTACTTTTTGATTTTACCGCTTTAAAGTGCATGTGCATGAATTTTGGAAACTCACGAGCTTTTTTAGCTTACCCCGTTCCCTTTATTTTCCTTAACGGTGAAGAGAATCCGAAGTAGCTAGGGCTAAAGCGTCTTGATCTTTTGATTTTGGTCTCGATACGAAGATATATTTTGTATATTTGTTTGATCTTTGCGTGCACCTTAAGCTTATGGAAGTGTATGAGATTTGGCTCGAGGATTGTGATTGTTTTAAATGGATGACTGTAAATTTTAAGTTTAAATGCTCTTCTCAGTTTTAGTGTTAATGTTGTGTTAATTGGGGAAATCGCACATTTAAGTTAGTATTGATTTGAATGCTTGAGTCTGGCAGGCTGACCCTTAACCCTCAGTTGCCTTAGGGGAAGTGGGGCTGTTACAGGTGGTATCAGAGCCCTAGGTTGCCGATTTCTGTAGTGTATCCTAGGCTTAAAATTGTTTAGGATACCGGCCTGTGGTGTTAGAGTGTTTCTTGACTAAAAAGATGAGCTTGGTACACGATGATTCGATGAGAGAAATGGAAACTGGTAGGAACTGATATGGAGGGACTAAGACTTTAATTCTAGATGTGTGCTAGCAAGAGATCTTCTTAAGAATATGAATAACTATAACCCCTTCCTAATGGTGGTTGGTATTGAATCGAGAGTCTCTATTGTGGCTAGTACTTAAGAAATCTTAGACCGGGGAGATATTAAATTTCCAGTGAACCAATTGATGGATGGTTAAGAGATACCCTTCTTAAGCTCTATTTGTTATTATGTGATGTGTGACTTTGAGATCCAATGAGAATTAGCGAGGAAGTGTTCTACTCGATGCTTCCTTGTTTGTTTTCCATGAAGTTTTAAATTTTGTATCTTCGGTCTATTCTGAACATTCTTTTATTTAACCTCATCACGCATGTTGAGTTTTCATGATTTGGACAAGAAACGGGGGCGGTTTTGGAAGACAAGAAGTGTTTTAATTTTGAAAATTTTGGCAACTTTGCACCTGAGGTGTGAAGAGAGATTTACTAACTTTTAAACTCATCATTTGATAGAATTACAAAACATCTTACACCTTATTTTTGTACTAAAACAATCTGAGTATGCACAAGGCATATTACTCTATTTACTCGAAGAAAACTTAATGAGTTTGAATGAAATTGAAGATTTTAACCTTGAAAGTTTTCGCCACTTGTAACTACATTAATTTTTATAACCTTTTATATACCTTATTACTTTACGTATGTTCTGGCTCGACAAGGGTCTTAGTTTGAGAATGAGAGTGCGAACCCGTAAGTTGGAACTCGTATCTAAGCATGAATATGTTACGAAATCAAGGTTGACTTTTAGAGTTGAAACCTCATGGAACACTGAAGTCAATTTATGACTGAGGGATTATGGAAGGGAAGATTGATAGATAGTCTTGTGTAATCTAATGGGACCCTAATACTTGATCTGAGCCGAAACTAAAGTAGGAGATTAGATCTACTAGTGTTATGATGATTGACCTAGTTGCGTACTTATAAGGTTCCCCCTAATAATTGTTTTATATACATTTTGTGATTGGTCTTATGGACATGTTTTAACCCTTTTTGTAAAGAGAAACTACTAGGGTGATTCTCGTCTCTGTGGGTGCATGTTTATTTATCGCTTTTATTATTGTGTTTTTGTTTAGTAAAATGGCTGTGAAAACGATTTTGTGTGTCCTTTTGTAATAAACATGCCACTGTGTGTACTTGATTTTCTCGGAGTATATATGTATGGCAATTTGGTTGATTCTAAGAAATTCTCTTGTTAGTTCCCAAAATTTAACTTGTTAGTTATTTATTTTATTTTGGTGTTATTTCAGTATATTTCATCCTCCCTTATTCTATTTTATTTTATTACATTTCATTTTCGTATCTCCTTTTAAAAATGTCCACTTTCTATAAAGATTATGGATGATAGACGAGACCAAGATCAGGTTGAGATCGAGGGACTAGGGCATGAGCTAGAGCAACCCCAAAACATGGGAGATAATCAAGAGTTGAAATTGAGGGTTAGTGAACGAGGGTCTTGCTTCATATTTTATTTTCATTCTTGTCTTCGTCTTTCCACAAAATCACCACCTGAATTTCCATTCTCCTCCTTCCTTGTAGCCGCCCCTATCGAGATTAGAGACGAGATTTTCAACAATTTTCTTCACCTTGTGCCCTTTTCTAGAGTTCTTCAAACTCCAAATAGAGGAGGAAGATTTCATCTTTTCTTCCACAAATTTTGCTCCAAGCCACTACCACGTCCAACTCCACTTGCCCTTGATTAAGTTTGAGAGAAAGGTAAATCCTGTGGTGAATCTCGAAGACCAAAGACTTATCTCGAATAGGATTGAAACTATGCTAGTGGGAAGAATTTGAATTCTTTAGACCTATAAGTTTTATGGTTTAAATCTAACGATTTATGGCTGAAGAGTTTAGGTTATTGAAGGGATCTCTTGAAACCGAACAGTTAGATGACTTGAAAATTTTCCATACTTTGTAGTGTAAACTTGTTGGTGAATCTTGATAGTTAATAGCCTAAAATATGTCGATTGTTATGTATTATGGTTATTTCATGAGATTGATGAATTATAGATGTGAGATTAGTGCAAGAATCTTGGTGGAACCTCTAGAAATACCCCCTGCTGGCCGAATCCGTTCAGGTACCTTTAGCCCTATTTTTCTTACAACTTTTTGGAAAAAATATTGCTCAATAATTTTTGTCTAATGTTGAATTTTAAATGTGATTTTAGAAGTTAAAAAGGGATAATTTCTTGAACTTTGTTTTGCTAGACATCTCCTTAGGGAGCGTTGTACAATTTTAGAAAAAATTTGATATCGCGGTGTAAAATGAAATTTTAATTTGGGTTTTGTTTATTAGATTTGAAACTAGACAAGAGTTTTCAACCTTGTAAATTTTAGATTTTTTGCTCACTCTTTATAAGCACCAATAAGACTCAGAAGTATCTTCTGTTGATGTTTCCTCTTCATCTGAAGCATTTTCCATAATAGAGATCTTTGGTATACTTGCTTCTACTTGTTCCTGCAGGAAAGAAGTAATAGGATTAGTTTTCTGAGAAAACATAAACATATCTTTGATTTCTTTTTCTTCTTCTTTTGCTCCTGAAGTTTCAACTTTTTCTTTTCCTTTATCCAACTTTTTCTTTTCCTGTCGAATCTTTTCTTTTTCTTCCTGTTCAGCCTTTCTTCGGATCTCCCTTTGTTCTCTAATCCATTTAGCATAATTTTGAGATGAGGCTGGTTTCTCTTGTTGGGCAGGTGTTGGAAGAAAAGATGGAATAACACCAAAGAGGAATGGTGAAGCCATTTCTCTTAGTGGTTTTGCTCCGAAATGGGACAAATAATCATCTTTTGGTTGTTGGACAGCTCAGATGATAATTTTCCAATTGTCTTCAAACTGTCAATATGTCTTTTTAAGTATTCAATGTCTTTCTCTTTTTGTTCCTGGAATTGGTACAATGGTTTTCCAATTCTGTGATGAACTTCATTAAGTCTTTTTTCTAAGACTTTGATCATTCTCTGAGCTTCTGAATTCTGAGTTTTGGATTCATTTCTAAAAGAATCGATCTTTGTAGACACTTGAGTAACCTTTTCATGAATCAATGAAAGAGCTTTGTTCTGGCAGATTGCATTCTCTGATTGCCAACTGAGAACTTCTTCAGTTCTATTAATTGGAGCAACTTGTCCTGAAGGAAGGATAGTTGTTTGTGTATTCTGGAATTTTGGAGCATGACTTGAGCTATTCTTGATGAAACTTTGAAGTGGGGGAAATCCTCTGGTTTGAACATACAAATCTGAGGAATGGGCTTTGGCTTTTCAGATTTAATTCTTAATCCTTCTTGATCAAGAATTTCCAAACACTTTTGGTAATATGGAGAAAGCTGTTTCTTTGGTTTAGGCTCCTCAATCCAATCGTGAACAAAGATAACCATCAAAATTACTTCTGGATGAAGTGAAAGATGGTTCTTTCTTTTCAGCATCAGGATCCTTTGTATCTGGACAGCAACTGGATCTCTTTTCAGGACATTTCCTTTTCATGCATTTCCTGCAATAACAAACATCAAAATAAATATGTCCAGAAAATGGATCTTGAAAAAAATAGACAGGTTGACCTTCAGAATCAAAGTGAGAAATAAGATCTATGAGAGACTTCCTTGGTTTTCTCCATGGGACAGGTGTGTCCATAGGAATTTGAACGGACATTGACATGATCTTGGGAGCATCTTTTGATTTCTTGTGATGTGAATGATCAAAAGATATAGCAACCGTTCCATCAGACCTAGATGTGATCTGAGAACTTGATTCAACAGGATGGTTGGTGGACTGATTCAGTCTTTCATAATCAGTTATCCATGTATCAGGCAAGAGCCTAATCAATTCTTCTCTAGGAGTTTGCCTGGGAATATTTGTACATGTAGCTGTGTTCTGTTCATCTACCCTAATTAATAGGGCATCCTCTCCTCCTAGGAGAGTGAGATCCAAAGCATGATTTTGTACTCGATAAGCCATCTGATAATGCAAAGTTGCAGCAATTGCTTCTGGGACTTTTTCTGCACCTGCTATCTATACTTGAATCTTGAGAGCACTCAACAAATATGGATCATCAAGAGACATATTAAAATTTGGAAACAAAGTAACAAACATAGTACCAGCATTCAAAGTTGTTTCCATTGTTCCTATACAAGCATGCTGATATTTAACAAATCTACTATCTAGCAGAGCAAGACGAGCATGAACTGGGAGATCTTTTCTATGAGTGTATCCTTGCTGTTTCCATAGATTAGGAATATGCAAAGTGATAAACTGTTCCTTTCTTGTGGCTGGAATTCTATGTTGATCCAACTTAGAAGACTGAACATACTCCTTAACATCTTTAGGTCTATGTTTGATTAAAGACTTAATTGTGCCTAAGGGAGAAATGTTCTTCTTGGCAAAAGATGAGTATGGATCTAACAAAGGCAGATCAGTAGGACTAACTTGCTCTGGTTCAATAGAAACTTCATATAAATAATCTAACTTATTAGTAGAAGATGTTCTAGAAAGACTCATCCTAGTAAATTTGGTACAGGAGCAGTGACTTAGGCTTGTGCAATGGGTTACTATGTTCACCCTTATGCCATAGTGTGCTTCTTCCGATATACCAAAATTTACAAACTCAACTCAGAGTTTATGGTAAAAATTCTTTGCCACAAAAGATCTAAATAAATACAACATTTGGAAACAAGATCAGAAGATTGGAGATATCCTATATCTAACAAGTAGGTACAATATTGTTCTAAGGTGGAAATGGCTTGTAACACCTTTTCTTTATCTAGATGTGAGAAAATTAAACAAGAGGGATAAAATTCAGAAGGATGATAAGGACCAAACAATCACTGAGAATGAGATAGATTTGATCAAGTTGATACTTGTAATAATCTGAGGGCAATGAAATTGTAATACGAGAAAGTAATGGCATATTTACAGACAAACCACAATTACCTCCTCCCTAAAAAGATATCAATATGGCTCTGATACCAACTAGGGTTCCTTCTAGATCCTTACTAACATTGATGATTTTCAGAGTTAAGGTTTGCCTGATTTTCGTCTATTTCTTTCGCCTCTTGCTACTTCTTTCAACTACTTTTAAGACTTGCACAGATCTCAGAAGGACAAGCAACGGAAGTTATTAGAAAACAATAGAGTGGGATAATTGGGCTCTCTGAATTGAAAATTTAGAAACACATGATTCTTGAGAAAAACTCTTTCTCATCTCTAAACTTTTATTTCCAAGTTTTCTTACAATACTTCCCGATGATCTGAAATGATCTTCGAGGCTCCTTAAATAAGGATTACAAGATGACCTTTCAAACCTACCAAAGGTCCAAACAACCTTTCAGAAAAGTAGAGGACACCAACAGTACCTAGCTTTTCGGAAAAGTAAACAAACATTACATGACAAACGACTGACATAAAGTTGACATAAAGTAAAGCACTCTTGACATAAAGTAAAAGATAACAGCTGGACTGATGAAAACTTTATTCAGACATATTTCCATAATCCGTGAGTGGATAAGACGGGGTGTCGATGGTGTCGAGTCAGGATCAGTGATATTCATTTCTTCAATCCAATCTTGATGACATCTGTGATTCCTTCTTTTGTTGAGCTGTCGTTGCCTGTCACTTCTGGACTTCCATTTGGACTTGGGATTTGAAGTATTGGGCTCATCTGGTTTTTTAGAATCTTGCATCATTGAGTCTTCCATCATTTGTTTATATTGCCTTTGGGCTTGGCATTGCCACCTAATGAGGATGGCTCCTTTGATAATTCCATGGACCTTGAAAACCTAGCCAAATTTTCGGGGGAATAACTCCATTGGCTTGGAAGATATACCTTTGGGCTTCATCATAGACTTCATCAATCTCCTGGATTGAGTAACTTAACACTTTATAAATTAATATCGAAGGAAGAGTTGAGATAGTCTTTCCTTGGATATTGACTCGTCTGTGCAAGTGCAAAATTACATAGTATTTGTGGTTTTGGAATAAATCTACCCACCAAGTTTTGGGCTTAAACCACTTAAGAAGGAATTGGAGATTTGGGGCCAATTTTTCAAACTTGATGAATAATGATGACTGGAATTCTATCAGAATATCATTTATCACATTTAGAAATTTCCAAATATAGCGAAAAACAGTAACAGTAGCAATAAAGGATACATTTCTCAGTTTGGAATGGCAGCTGCCTTAACACCATCTCTTGTCGCCATTCCTCTTTCACCCAACTTCAGACCCAATAACCTCAATCAATCAGTAGGCGGTAATACTCTAGAGCAAACCTTAAACATTGCCCAATATCTGTCAATTTATCCTGTTGCCAGTTCGGAATAAGTTGACTCGCCAGTGGAGTTTAGAATCTCGGAACAGTGTGGCCAATTGTGGTAAAGTACATAACGGCGTCAATCAATCATGCACAATTAATGGCAATAAATATAAACTGTATTTTACCCGGGTTAGGTGCGATAAAGTACACACTCAGCCCCTGGTTTGAAAATGTTTTGCAAGTTCAAAACATATTGCACATAGCAGGTAAACAAGAAACAACTAGCAATAAATTAATTAAATAGGTTGGAACCCTCACCTCAGTGAAGCTAAGGTCGGGTCTCAAATCCGATAGGCTCCTCGATCTCCCTGCCGAGTCCAGAGGTTATACAGAGTTTTAGTTATTTGGTATACTTATTTTTCAAGTATTTTAAAAGAAATGATAAATTTCGTCTAAAAGGCAATTATGGTAATTTTCTCCAAATTAGTTAATTTATAGTGTTATTTATCTAATATTATTTAATTAAAATCAATTTTGACTAAAAGTAGTATTTTCTATCTTCCGACTAATTATTGGTACTAATAGATCGGTAGTTAGTTCTCGTTTGTTGGTATCGATTAACAACTAACGGTTAGTGGACAGGCAATGATTACCGGTCATTTGTTAGCGGCTGCCGACTACAGTTAGTGAGTTATGGTCTGCGAGCACTGACTACCATTTAATGATCAGGATCGCTGGTTACCGACTAATAGCATTAACTATTGGCTGCAGATGGGTGACGGGTGACGGATGACCAGGGTCACGGTTACCTACAGGTGACTGGTTAACGTTAATGATCATGTACTGGTTACGGGGCGGAACGGTTGCTGTCATTGGTCGGTATGACTAGGGTCGACGGTCCGTTAACATCCCATGGCCAACGGCCGGCTACTGATTGGGTGATGGTCATGTAATGGCCATGTACGGGTGATGGTTGTCAGTTGGTGATGACTAACTGTTGGGTACGACTAACGGTCGGGAAACGACTAACGGTTGAGAAGACAGTCGATGACCAAGGCCAATTAATGGCTAGGCGCTGATGTGCCAGTGAGTTTTGTTTTCAGGTTGGATGTTGTCTAGCATACCACACTCGTTGGTTGGACATATTTAACGATCGTGTACCGAGTAAGGTGGGGCAATGCTTAATGGTTGGGTGCTGATTGACGGCAGGTGATACCTAACAGTCAGGGGTCGATTTAATGGCTGTCAACCTAGTTAACGAAAACGGCTAGGTTTGGCTTGGCCGTGCTGAGAGGTTTACTTTCCGTTCGTTCGTTGTTTAGTCAAAATTCACTAAACTTTCTACATAAAACCTCCACCCAACTGTGCAAATTGCCCTATGTGCAAACTACTATATATGGAAACTACTATTTTTGAAAACCCGCTATATATGGAAAGTTCTGAAATAAATATGTTTGACTGATTTTTCACTTAAGGGCTCTTACTGGGCATAAACTCACCCCCTTTATATTTTCCAATCCCAGGAGTTACGGACTTTAGCGTGGAAAGTGGACTCGAGGTTAACCTCTCTTTTGAATGTACATGTTGGATAGTTTTAGGAACTTAGAATGTTGTGAATATCTTTTGGTGTGCAGTTTTGATAGCTAGTTTAAGACTTGTGTAATTTAAGTTTGATTGAAAATGGCTTGTTATGTTATTCTATAAAATAAGATTTAAAGTGACTGAGTGAGTCCTGACGAGAGTTAGGCAGGTTGGCAGTGTACCCTAGGGTTTGCCCTTGGGAAACACCGGTCGGCCACAGTTGTGATCAATTTTACACTCCAAATATAATTTTTCTAGTAGGAAATTGTTCTGCAGTACAAAATTACACAATTTTGTGGCATTTAATTGACAAAAGTGTTCAAATGAACGAAAATTGTTCCTATCCTTTTTTTTAACTTTTCATTGGTACTTGTCAAATAAATCTTTCTGTATGGGGATTCTTTGTAACATTCAAAAAATCATTTTAAGCTACTAGATAGCAAAATTGCACTGTTACTCTACAAAAACGGCCCTATAATAAATAATTAACGACTTTTCCCTATTGAGATCATTTTTTCACTACAAATATAAATATATAGTCAAAAGTTTTGTAATAAGAAATTAAAAAATTTTGTGACATTTAATTGTGAAAAGTGTTCCAATTAATAACAAATCATCCCTTTTAATTTTAGAAACTTAATTATTGGTACTGATCAAATTATTTTGTCTTTTTTTTATTGGAAATTCTATTTTTTGACTAATTATTACTAAAAAATGAATATTAGGCCTTCAAAACACCATTTTATGTTATCAGATAGCAATGATGCACTGTCACTCTCTGTAAAAATACACTGTAGCAAAAAATTAACCGTTTTTCTCAATTTAATGGTTTACTTGTTTGTACTCATGCAACTTTTAAGTTTTTGACTAATTAATTGTGTTTTCACATTTTAATTACATGAGAATAGAAATTATAATTGTTTTAGACCACTTTTACACTCTAAATGTAAATATATTTTTAAGAAATAGTTTTACAATGTGAAATTACAAAACTTTGCAACAGTTAATTGAGAAAAGTATTCAAATGAAGAAGAAATCAATTCTTTCTCATTTTGGAAACTTAATCATTGGTAGTCAACCAACTATCTGGTCCTTTTGTATTGCAAAATTTTCTTTTTTGATAATTAACACTTTAAAAAAAAGATTATGACATTTAAGAAACCATTTCGCACTACCAGATAGAAATATTGTACTCTCACTCTCCAAAATTGCGCTACATTGAATAATTAACATTTTTTTCACAATTTATTTGTACAAATGAAATTTTAGAGTTTCTGGCCAATTAATTGCCTTTTAAGAAGTTAATTGTGTGAGATAGAAATTACTATGTTGAGATCACTTTTACACTCTAAACATAAATATACTACTAAGAAATATTTTTACGTTACAAAATTTTAAAATTTCATGACTTTTAGTTGAGAAAAGTTCCTTTCCCATTTTGAAAACTTAATCATTGGTACTTGTTGAATTATTTGACTTTATATATTGAAAATATTTTTTCACTAATTATTACTCAAAAATGAAGATTTTATATCTAAAAAACCAATTTATGCTACCACATCGCAAAATTGCACTGTCACTCTATAACAACTATACTACATTCAATAATGTACATTTTTTTTTTCTAATTTAATGATTTACTTATTTGTACATGTGAAACTTTTGAGTTTTCCACTAATTAACTATCTTTTCACTGATTAATTGCACGAGAATTGAAGTTATGACCGTTAAGATGACTTTTAAACTCTGAATACAAATATACTATCAATTAATAGTTTTCCAATATGAAATTCCCAAATTTTGTAGCATTATTATGTGAAAAGTATTCAAATGAATAAAAAAATAATTCCTTTCTTATTTTGGAAACTCAATCATTGATGCTCATCTAATTATTTTATCTTTTTATATTGAAAATTCCTTTTTTGCTAATTATTACTCAAAATTAAAATTTATAGCATTGAAAACACTAGTTTGTGCAATTAGATTGCAGAATTACACTGTCACTCGATAAAAATTGTGCTATAATGAGTCATTAACTTTTTTCCAATTTAACTATTCATATATTTGTACTAGTGAAATTTTTGAGTTTTGATTAATTAACTATCTTTTTACTTATCAATTGCAGGAGAATGGAAATTATTATGATTTGAGATCAATTTTACACTCTAAATATAAACTTTTGCCCAATAAATTGTTTGCAACATGAAATTACACAATTTTGTTACATTTAATTGAGAAAAGTGTTTAAATGAACAAAAACTTATTCCTTTCCTGTTTTTGGAACTTAGTTATTGGAAATCATCGAATAATTTTATCTTGTTGTATTGGAAATTCTTTCTTCACTAATTATTATAGGAAGATGAAGATTAAAGCATTCAAAAATGATTTTGAGCTACCAAATAGTAAAATTCCACTATCATTCTACAAAAACTATCTTACAATGATTAATTAACATTTTTATCCAACTGAATGGTTTGCTTATTTGTACTCATGAAATTTTTGAGCTTTTTTTTACTAGTTAATAGCCTTTCACTCGTTAATTGCATCAGAATGGAAATTATGTTCGATTGAGTTAATTTTACCCTACAACTATAAATATATTATTAAGAAATAATTTTACGATTCAAAATTACAAAATTTTGCAACATTTAATTGTGAAAAGTATTCAAATGAGCAAAAATAATTTTTCTTGTTTTGGAAATTAACCATTGGTCCTCGTCAAATTATTTTTCCTTTTGCTGTTAGAAAATTTTTTCACTAATTATTGTTCGATAAATAAGATTAGAGTGTTTAAAAAATCATTTTATGATATTAGATAGCAAAATTGCATTTTCACTCTAAAAAACGGTGCTGCAATAAACAATTAATATTTTTCTCCTAATTTAATGGTTTGATTCTTTATATTTCTGAAACTTTTAAGTTTTTTACTAATTAACTATCTTTTTGCTAATTAATTGCATAAGAGCAAATTACAATTTATAGAGATCATTGTTACACTCTAAATGCAAATATTCAGCTAAGAAATAGTTTTGCAATATGAAATTACAAAATTTTGCAATATTTGATTGAGATTAGTATTTGAATGAACAGAAAATTATTCCTTTCTCATTTTGGAAACTCAGTCATTGGCAGCCATCGAATTATTTTATCTTTTTTATTTGAAATTCTTCTTTTTTGGATAATATTACTTGAAAATGAAGGTTAGAGCAATCAAAAAACAATTTTATGCTATTAGATAGCAAAATCACATTGCCACTGTATAAAAACTATGCTACAGTGAATAATTAAGAATTTTCTAATTTAATGATTTACTGATTTGTAACCATGAAACATTTGTGATGCGAACCAGAGGGTTTGGCGGACCGCCTGCCTAACTCTCGCTAGGACTCACTCGCTCAAATAACTAATAACACTTCGACAGTAAACATAAATAACCATTCCAAATCAAACCACAACTAATAATATTACTAAATTCAACTTACAATCCCAACTTCTCAAATTACAGTCCAATATATTTAAGGTACAACCACAATTTCATCTTACAAACCCAAAATATCAAATTCAGCATTTCAAGGCAAAATTCAAAAGATAAGTTCCAACCCTAACTAATTATGTCTAACTAACATACAGTTCGACATCTCTTTTAGTGTTCTATTTTTCTTTTCAACTATCCCATTATATTCTGGTAAATAAGGAGATATTATTTTAGGTATTGTACATTCATGTTCACAAAAGTTGTGTAGCTCTAAATATTCACCTTTTTTATTAGATCCAACTCTTTTTATCTTCTTATTTAGTTAATTTTCTACTTCAAACTTATAAGATTGAAAAGCATTATAAGTATCATCTTTATTTCTGCAAAAGTAAAGTTCTGCATATCTAGAATAATCATCTATAAAAATTATATAATATATTTTACTACCTCTAGTCTTAGTTTGTTTCAAATCACCTAAATCTATGTGAATTAGACTTAGTAATTCAGTTTCTCTTTGGACAGTTACACAATTTGAGGATAGGGCCAACGACATCACCTTCATGAAAATAATCCACGCGACATGTCTCTCGCACAAGCGTAGGATCCACATGATTTTTGGCACAAAAGGCAACTCAAAAGAAACTGGTTTCAACTCACGATCATCCTTGAGGTAATAACTCAGCATATCACATGTAGGATGAGTTTGATGTTCCATTGTTGTGGCCAGCTTTGAGTTGATATACTTCAACGAAGTCAACCCGAGGAGATTCAACTCATAGAAAATCAATGTTGTGGAACTCCGTGTAGTGGACAAGGGTTGCTAAGGTTGCACCAAAGGTTGGTTTGTCCACTTGGATTGCCACTTGGGTTCCTTCCTCATAAACCTGACCAGTTTTAAATTCAAGTGCTTGGGCAAAGCGGCTCCACATAGATGTAACTCCAAATAGATAAATGCCATGGAAACTCTCGAACTGAACTAATGATTTGGGAATAGCACATTGTATTTCCAAGGTTACTTGCCCTTGCTCAACCTGCGTAAAACGTGAAGCGTTAAACGTAACAAAGGTCCAAGTGTTAGAACAAGAAGATTGCTCATGAATCCCCTCATTATGCACAATGACGCTCAAATCTTTCACTTCTTCACAAGGTGTGGTACACTCTTGTGGCAGCTCGTCAACCTTCAAATTCACCTCATTCTCAAGATTATCACTGGGCAAATCACACTTTTCCTCGTGCATAGACATTTCTTCAATCAACGTTGGACTAGAAGGAGCATCTTCCTTAGGACCGTTGGTTGGAGCACAATTTTTTTTAAATTAACCGCCACTCATATCTGGCGGGTGGGTTTGACTACCCCTTTTATTAAATACTCAATGATTTACAAGCTATGAGGGCAAAACCCCTCTCACCCCTTTAAGGGAAAAACGGAAATTACACATTTGAGCCTTATCCATTGCCAATAAACTATGAATACGAGGAGGGCAACTATCTAAAGATGAGAAAGCTTGTGACTGGCTAACCCCTATGCTTGCTAAAGCATCCGCCACCATGTTTGCTTGTCGAAGGCATTGATGAAAATCCACCACCATCTGAACCCCCCGAATCTGCCGTAGAATAGAACGAATCTTCAATGGAGCCACAAACTGTCCCCAAATCAAGTTAATTAGAACCTGTGAATCAGACTCGACAACAATGTGAGCATACCCTAGATCATGGCACACTTCCATCCCGTGCAGCATTGCTTTGGCCTTCGTTTTTCCAAGCTGCTGTACAAAGGCACATAAAAAATTCCCCTCCGCATCCCTCAAAACCCCTCCACCGCCACCTTGAGATGACATCATCGATCCATCTGTATTTAATTTTACCACCCCCTATGGAGGAAACTCCCAGATCACCCTTGTGACCACCACCTGCGGTCAGAAGCTACCAAGAGCCGAGCGTACCGAGAACCAATCCAAAGGCCCCTTGGCCATTGGGGATATTTAGACCTGCAAGCAATTTGAACATCATGCACTATAGACCACCGCACTTGTTCTGCTGAGAGGTAAACCCCCACAAACCTCCATTTGTTCCGTGCAATCCACAAACGCCATAATATTAATGCTGGCAGAATTTTAATAAGCCATCTACTGATATGAATCCAAATTCTCCAAGTGATGCGGACGTCCAAGCAAGGTCATGAATAGGAGCAACGGTTGAGCATCTCAACCTTCAAGGTCATTTCAAGTGCCCTCCAGGTCCAATGACACGTGCAAGAGCTAAAAGGCTCAAGAAAGAATTGGCCTTGTTAGTTAGTGATGTTCAAGAGAGTGTCAAACCATTAGCAACTTGGAGGATCAATGTTTGCCTTGTGTTACCTTACTACGAGTTGATCAAGACTTGGATGCATCGGATGGTTAATGGAATTTTGGTGCGCACAGCTTTCCTGCACCAGAAGACTACTTGTCGTCTGGACACGGGCAAGTCATCTGGGCACGTGGACTTTCCTGCGACCAGAAGACTAGTCCTTGTCTGGACGTGGGCGCGTGGAATTTTCTTAGTTTATTATTAGTACTTTTGTATCGTTAGTATTAGTAGGTTAAGTTTGCATTTTCCAAATTGGATTAGGGTTTGTGAAGGCTATAAAAAGGCCTTAAGCCACCGTTTTTAGGGGATCAATCATACAAGAATTATTTAGCAAATTGCTTTGAGTGTTTATCACTTCTCTTGCTTCTTTGAGGCGACTTGAATACCTTAGAGTTCTCTTTAGGTGTTCATTGACTTATCAATTCAAGAACGCGTTGAATTGTGGTGTCTTCTACCTTATACCAACGTTCGTTGTCCACGTGCTCAACGGGTGAAGGTCTTCCGCTGTGTGTTTTCTAACTTTGGTTACCAATATCCTAGATCCTAAAGCTTGTCGTGTGCGGGTTGCGTTATTTGTTAACGTAGTTCGTATCAGTTGGCCTCAGACCTAGTTGGAGGCAACAAAGTATAACTTTTTCTTGTTTTTGAGTCAATTGTTGTCGTTCCTTTTGTGTCTCAAAAAAAAAAAAAAATCGGAGTTATTGTTTATCAGCACTGTAGTCATACTGTTCACCACTACTATTCACCATTACTGTTCATCCAAATTCATCTTGATTGCATCATTCAAATTCTGTTTTTTTTTCCTTCGAGTCCTTGCTATTTTTGTGTCTCTTGTGTGTCAAGAAAATAAATAAATAAAAAAAAACAGTTTTGATTCCTTGATTTCTTGTCGTCCTTGTTCTTCTTATTGAGTCGTGTCTTGCTATTCGTTGTTCTTGTTGAAGTCGAACCAACCTTGTTGATTGCTGTCCAAATTTCTTCTAGGTTTTTCTTGCATCTAGTTTTGTCCTTGAGTCAAAAAAAAAAAAAGGAAGAGTTTCTGTCTTGTTCAAATGTACCCGAACCTTAGTGCTGGAAAATAGGGTCTTGTCGTATGATCCTAGCAAAATCTGAAATTCTTGGGCAAAACTTGGTTGGAACTTGAGCCTTCTTGATCGTTACTTTAAAGATCTTGGTGTTGTTGTGTGAATCTTGAAATTTTGAACTTGAAAGATTGAATCTTCCAATCAGTTCTTGAACTTGTAAGATCATCTCCCAAAATTCTGTTTTTTCGTATTCTTGACTGCCGACCTTTGTTGCTGTGAAAAAAAAGAAAAAGAAAAGAAAAGGCAACGAAAAAAAAAAGAAAAAGGGAAAGGCTGAATCAAGAATCAACAATAAAGGGAGCTACTTAATTCGGATATACAAGGGTTTCCAAACACCAATTGAAGCAAGTTTCCAAAACAGATTTGGAAACAAAGAAGAAACCGCCTCAACTTGTTTCCTTTTCTTACACGAATTTGAACCCTCTTTGGAAACAAGCTTGTGCCATTTTTGGCTACCAAAATCCACCTGGAAAATCGTCCAAAAACAGTTACAAACACTGCACAAAATTCCAGAAAACCAAACCAGAAATCTGAAGCAACAAAAATCTGTCCAAGCCGCGGGTTAGGGTTCCTTAATTTGCGATCATTTGTTTTTAAGTAAATTTCCAGTAGTCTAATTGCCTAAATCTGCATTTTCCTCTTTATTTTGTTGAGCACTTAAGTTGGTTCTTTGTTTCCTAAATCATTGTGTCTTAGTTTCCTAATTCCTTTTGTCTTCGTTTCCTAATTCTTCTTGTGAGTCTTTATTTCCTAATTTGTTATATCTTTTGTCTCCTAATTTTGTGACTTTATTTCCTAAGACTCTTGTGTCATTCTTGCCTAACTTCACCGTGATCTAAATTGGCAAGTTGGTCTACACTAGAAGAAGCTCTAATTTCTTCAAGTTGTTACCAAAGTTGACTTGAGAAGTGATTGGTGAGAATAATAGTGTTTATTGAGTGTAAACATGAGGGTTGAGTGTAAACACGTGAGCTTGTGTGGTGAGGAAAATATCTTTTGTTTCACTAACTTTTTGCAGGTTACATCATGGAGGGTAAGAGGCAAAGGAGAGCTAGCTTTGACCAGCCTCTGCTGAATCCTAAAGGAGTCGAAGATGTGGTGTTACGTAGTGTAGATGATCAATTGAATATCATCAATTCACAACCACATGGTTGGTTTTATTCTCGAAGCCATATCAAAGATAAAGTGTGCAGCTTGGCCAATGATGTGCGTTGTGAAGTTAACCTCTCGTAAGTGCTCTCATGGTTGAGAAACTTCAACTTCCAACCATTGATCATCTTCGTCCATATAAATTGTCGAGTGCTAATGGTGATATTTGGATTACTAAACACACACTTGTTCCTGTTCGTATTGGCAAGTACGTTGATGAGGTGTTGTGTGACGTAGCTCCAATCCAAATTACACATGTGCTGTTGGGTAAAGCATGGATGCTTAGGCGTGATGTTAAATATGATGGACATACTAACAAGTATTCCTTCACATTTAATGGACGCCGTACTATACTTGTATCACTTGATTATGAGAGACTTTGTATTGATTTAGATATTATGAAAAGTGAGCATGAGTCCCATAGCATGAAAAAAGAGTTAGTTGAGGTAAAATCTGAGAATGATAAACTGAGTGTTCAAGCCGTGAGTGTTAAGAGTGACATTTCAATTTGTGAGCCGAGTGTTGAGCTTGCAAAAGAGAGTAAGCAGTCCAAACTTGAGTTGGTAGCAAAATCTTATATTTCTTCTAATGAACTTAACTTTGCTTTGTTTAGTGTTTCTTGTTTTTTGCAGGTTACACAAGGTGAAGTGAAACTGGTTTTGACATGCACCATTGCTAAGTCATTTGATGGATTGTTGATCTTTCAAGGAGTTGCTAATTTCTATCATCACTCTATGGTGAAATGCACTGCTTTAGCAAACCAGCCACTTGCTTTGAAAGGGAGTTTACTTTCAATTGATTTTGAAACCGAAATTACTCCTTCCCAATCTGACCTTCTTATTTGTGTCAATTGTTTGCACTGTGTTATTAGTCCTAGTGTTGAAATAGGTCATTTTCAGCATTGCATTTTGTGTCCTTATGTGTCTTTTATTTTTCTTGACTTGTGTGCCCATTGTGTTGGTCATTATGATGCATGTTTGTGTAGTGAGTCTAATGTGTCATTAGAGTTTGTGAACATTATTCCCATGAAGCATGGAAATCATGTATTTCCTTCGTGTTATACATTGGGTGAATTTAGTGTTCTTACTTCTTTCATTTCTACTAATGCCTCATGTTTTGTCTTTGATCCAGGCATCGATTCGAGGTCGAATTGTTTGCATGGGGGAGGGAATGATAAATGCCCTACAAGTGATCTGTGGAGAATGGGGCATGCGCGTTGGTTCGTGTTTGTGATAAAATTGAGTTGGCGACATGCTTCATGGCTCTTTTTCATACACATATTCCCCGATGAGCTTCAACATAAGCAAAGCACAGATTTGAGGACAAATCTCTTTTAAGAGAGGGAGAATGATATGAATCCAAATTCCCCAAGTGATGCGGACGTCCAAGCAAGGTCATGAATAGGAGCAACGATTGAGCATCTCAACCTTCAAGGTCGTTTCAAGTGCCCTCCAGGTCCAATGACACGTGCAAGAGCTAAAAGGCTCAAGGAAGAATTGGCCTTGCTAGTTAGTGATGTTCAAGAGAGTGTCAAACCATTTAGCAACTTGGAGGATCGATGTTTGCCTTGTGTTACCTTACTACGAGTTGATCAAGACTTGGATGCATCGGATGGTTAATGGAGTTTTGGTGCACATAGCTTTCCTGCGACCAGAAGACTACTTGTCGTCTAGACGCAGGCACGTCATCTGGGCACGTGGACTTTCCTGCGACCAGAAGATTAGTCCTTGTCTAGACGTGGGCGCGTCATCTGGGCGCGTGGAATTTTCTTAGTTTATTATTAGTACTTTTGTATCGTTATTATTAGTAGGTTAAGTTTGCATTTTCCAAATTGGATTAGGGTTTGTGAAGGCTATAAATAAGCCTTAGGCCAACGTTTTTAGGGGATCAATCATACAAGAATTATTCAGCAATTTGCTTTGAGTGTTTATCACTTCTCTTGCTTCTTTGAGGCGACTTGAATACCTTAGAGTTCTCTTTAGGTGTTCATTGACTTATCAATTCAAGAACGTGTTGAATTGTGGCGTCTTCTACCTTATACCAATGTTCGTTGTCCACGTGCTCAATGGGTGAAGGTCTTCCGCTGTGTGTTTTCTAACTTTGGTTACCAATATCCTAAATCCTAAAGCTTGTCGTGTGCGGGTTGCGTTATTTGTTAACGTAGTTCGTATCATCTAACCCCTGACCCTTATTGTCGGTTCGACCACCAACCCAGCCAGCGTGAACGAACATCTCTTCCAGCACAGTCAAATCCCAATGAGCCCTCAAAAAACCCCCAAGTGGACCCTACCAAGTCCCCAAGAGAGAACACATGATCTAGAGATTCTTCCTGAGGCAAGGCACAGCATTCACACCGAGACGGGCCAGCAAAGGTCAATTTACGCAAAACATCATCCAATGGCAATTTCCGTTGAAACAAGCTCCACAGAAAGAAAGATACCTTCAGAGGAATAGACTTGTTCCAACAAGAAGCATACACCCTTGCAGACGATTTGGAATGTTGGACCATCTGCATAGCTGAGCTGACTGTGAAGCTTCCATGGGGAGTTAAATCCCACACCATGGAATCCGGTTCTTCACCCAATGCAAAAATCGTGTAGCTAAGATTAGGGTTGCCCGCACCCGTGAGCATAGAAGGCAAAAGCGACCAATCCACCCTCCCATCCCACATAAACTCCAGTAGGGGAGCATCAGATGCCACATCCGGGTACTTCCATACCCATGGCCCATTTCCACTTCAGTTATTCCACCAAATGAGGCATGTCCCTGAGTAATATCCCAAGTCAAATGGGGCTCCATCAGAAGCCTAGCACTAATCATGCGTCGGCACACATCCGACATTTTAGTGCAACGCCATACCTGATTTGGATGACAACTTCCAAAGTATTTATCCTTCATAAACTGAGAGCCCACAAAGATTCACCCTTCCTAAACAACCACCAAAGCTTGCACGAGAAGGCATCAATAACAGATTTCACGGAATGGAACCCGAGGCCGCCTTCCTCCACCGGGTAGCACAATTTGTGCCACGCCATCAGTGTCTTTTTCCCTAAAGCTCTGAATCAGCCGAAAAGAACTGTGCAAATAGCCTCTCAATATCATAAATGACCCCTTTAGGAGGGTCCAAGACTGCTAGCAAGTGAATAGGCATAGAGGCCAAAACATGCTTCACTAATACAATCTTCACCCCTTTAGATAACCACTTCCCCGCCAGGAGTTGATACGCGCTGCTACCTTATCCAAAAGACCTCCAAAGATAGCATAGGACTTCCTTCCCACATAAAGCGGACAGCCGAGATAAGTTATAGGAAACGGTCTGTAGGAGAACCCCGTCACCTGAGCAAGCGCCTTCTTCGCACATCGGCTCACTTTTTTCCAAACCAAGAAACAGCTTTTGGCCGCATTCACCAATTGGCCCGACATCCGCTGGAATGCATCCAGTACCCCCATCACACACTTAAATGATGACCTTCCCGTATTAGAAAAAATGATTATATCATCAGCGTACCCTAAATGCGTAACTGGTAAGTCAGTCCTTCCCACAGAATATGGCACAAACTTCAAATTTTGAAGCAGTAAGTTTAGGTTTCAGGAGAGAACCTCCGCCGCAATAATAAAGTAGGAGACAACGGATCTCCCTGACGGAGACCACGTGTGGAGCGGAAGAACCCACACGGCTTCCCATTAATCAAAATTGAAAAATAGTAGCTTGATATCAATCTCCAGATCATATCCAGCCAAATTTCTCCAAACCCAAACTTTCTCAAAACCTGGATGAGGAAGACCCATGACACCCTATCGTACGCCTTTGCCATGTCAAGCTTGAGTGCCGCATTTGATCCTTGAACTTTCCTATCAATTGCAGAGATCATTTCTTGTGCCAATAGCATGTCCGAAATCATTTTGCCTTGCACAAACCCACTCTGCTGCGGGGAGATGATCCGTGGAAGCACTTTCTCCAACCTAATCGACAAGATCTTTGAAAGAATCTTGTTGACGAAGTTACACAAGCTAATTGGCCGATACTATGCAAAAGATGAAGGGTTCAAAGTTTTAGGTATTAATGCAATCCATGTAGCTGTGACACCCGGTGGCAGCTCCGATCCCGCAAAGAAATCCAACACTGCCCAAAATAAGTCATTCCCAATAATGTCCTAGCATGCCGTGAAGAATGAACCAGGAAACCCATCTGGACCCGAACAACTCTCCCCATTCATCGAGAAAACTGCTTTACAAACCTCTTCCATGGTAGGGAAGCACTCTAACTCCTCGTTATCCGAATCCGATAGGGTCGACAAAAAAGCATCCAACAAGCCATCTTCTATGCTAATGCCCGACCCTCCCTCCAGAAATTTCTTGAAAAAATTAACAACTTCTTCCTCCATTTGCGGCCCCCCTCAATCCATCTCCCCTCCGTGTCCCAAACCCCATGAATGTAAGATTTAGCTCTTTTTTTCCGTACCAAGGAATGGAAAAACTTGGTATTTGAGTCCCCTTCCTTGAAAATTTTCGCCGACTCTTCTGCCTCCAGAATGTCGCCTCCCGCAACAACTCCATCCTTAAAACTCCTTGCGACTCTGTAAGTCTAGATAGTGCCTAGTCAGAAGGATTCTCCTGCAAGGCCACTTCATTGAGACGCACTTGCTCTTCTGCATGACAGGCTCTATCAAAAATATTACCAAAAACATCATAGCTCCATTTCACCAGAACCTACTTCACCTGTTTAAGTTTATTCAGAAAAACCCTCAAAGGCAGGCCCAAAATCGACGTATTCTAGGATTTCCGTACTTACTGACAAAAAACTCGAGTGAGGAATCCAAAAATCAAGAAACCGAAAGCTACCTCATCCCGACTTCTTCTTTGGTGCGCAAGAAACCAGCAGGGGAGAGTGATCTAACCCAAAGCGAGCCAAATGCTTAACAAAAACATGCACCTCCAACTTCAACCATACATCATCCAGCAAAACCCTATCCAACTGTTTCCAAATCCGAGCCCCGCCCCCCTATTATTACACCAAGTAAACCTGGAACCAGAGAAGCCAGCATCAACCATCCATCTCATCCATGAAATCTGCAAAGTCCAAGGCCTCGGCCACACTGAAAGGCTGTCCGCCTTTCTTTTTCTCTTGACTTATCACAGCGTTGAAATCACCCATTAATACAATCGGCAAGCCAAAAGATTTTAATGAATCCAATTGCCTCCACAACATCACCCTTTCCACTCCCTCACAACTAGCATGAACCACAACCAGCAAAAAGCGAAAATTCAGAGCAACATGAGAAATATTCAACGCTAAAAATTCGGGTGATTGCATAAGCACACTAGCATGGAAGGAGTCTTGATAAAATACCCACAAATGGCCCGACTCATTAGCAAGAGCTTGATCAAACTTCAACTTATTCTTAAAGTAATGCAAATGATTAACATCCACTAAAGGTTCAAAAATTCCCAATAGCATGACACGATGAGTCCTAATTAATTTCTTCACACGAGCTAATGATACAGCATTATTTATGCCTCTAACATTCCAGAAAATTGTATTAATCATCAATTACCTGGAGGAGAAGAAGATTGGGAAGAAGATCCCGACTTCTTGGACTTATGCCTAGTTACCGTTTGCCATTCCCCGGGCTTTTTAAGACCATCCAATCTCCATTTGATAATCTCTAATGGATCACGTTGCATGTCACCATCCGAGACTGCCATCCACTAATCTCACCCTCCTCCTCATCCCTGGAGGCATCCTTCATAACAACTCGATCTGCAACCTGCTCAATTAACTTTTCTGCAGCTTGTGTCACCGCCTCCTCCACCAACGCATTCACCTCCTCACTATGGGTTTGACATGCCACCGTAGGATGGTCTGGTTCCTCCACTAGCCTGCCACCCAAGTAACTCGCCTGCTGCTGCTGATGAACCTGCTGCAACTGAATAATCTACTGCTGCAGTATCACGTCATCCTATACGTCTGCCCTCATAACCTCCGTCTCCATCCCTTGATTTCCAGCGTCACCCAAGTGCAAAATTTGCCCTTCTCCCACCGACGTCCCCACCTTCTCCTTCTAACGACCAACCTGCTCATCGTTCGTCTTCACCATGTGTGACACCATCATGCCCAGCAGCCAACGCAGCCTGGGCAGTATGTCTTTCTCCACCCCCACGACATGACGGATTTACATCCGCTTGTTTCTCCACAGCAAGGTGTGGATTCTTGATGCAGCATCCATGAACAGCGGCCGACCCAAGCATGATACAATATGGAAGAGACATGGCTTTGTGAAGAAATGGATGGGCAGCTTTGGTAGGGAAAACCACACGGGCTCCAGCGAGGGCTCCTTGTCGACGTGGAAATCCATGGTCCATTTGAAAACCCTCATGGGGCAGCCCTGGACGTACCACATATTCCTACCCCAGATTTGGTAGAAATCATGTTCTGATGTGAGGCGTATTAGCACATGCCTCGAGTCCAATAGACCAATTGAAAAGCATTCCTTCAAATCCAATGTAGTGAAGAACTTTCGGATCTCCTCCATTCCCGGGTTACCCCTTGAGAATTTCCCAACGAGAGCTAACTGGAATGGGGACGCCGTATTGTTCAAATCTGATGATGAGAATACCACAGCTGGTTTGCCCCGGCAAGTGGTACGCTCCACTTCTAGCGATGGAGTGCTCGATGGGGCCGATGAGAACAAAGATGAGAAAGACTTGTTATGGAACGCATGGTGAGAGAGTCTGATGTAGAAGGGTTTCGCGGATGCCCTTCAGCCCTAGACTGAAGGGCAGCCAAGGCTGCCATGGCAGCATCTATCGTAACAACGTAGCCCTAATGAGAAAGAGAGAGAGAGAGAGAGAGAGAGAGAGAGAGAGAGAGAACTTTTTTTATCAGAAGCTGTGCAATCATCAGCGCTTTTTTTTTCCTGCACCTATCCTTTTTTCCATAGGCATGCACTTGACACTCACCAGAAGTCAAGAGCAATGCGAGAGCAAAACAAGAGGTCAAACGAGCTCCTCCGTGTCCACGTGATCACCTGAGACATGCACAATCACGGTTATTTAGGTATTCAACCAAGGGCAACTTCCAAACAATCAAGCCCTCCGATCCAAGTCAAGAGAAATCTCATGTGTTTGATGAAATCTATTTCCCAAGTATGAAATGGGGTGCAAATAATCAAGAAGGTTAGGCTTGAAAACCAGAAAATGTTTCCAAGACACTTCTAAGCTTTTGTTACTTTATTAGGAGAATTTCAGTTTTCATAACGTACTTTGAAAATCATAACTTGAGTTCCATAAGTACAAAATTCACAAATCTTATACCATTGGAAAATAGACTCAATGAACTACAACTCTCTAGAAGACATTTTTACAAGATTCAAATCAGAAACCAATCAAATTTTAGTTCCAAATTGCAGCTACAGTAAAAACAGGGCATAACAGTCTTGAATTTCAATAAATTTTGAAATTTTGCCAAAATTCATATTAATTGAATTAGGCCCTAAAATTTATAGCACTGAAAGAACTTTGAGTCTAGTTTCAAACACAACAAACAGAACTCAATTTGGATTCTTCTACATTAAGATACAATAGTTTTTCAAAAGCTATTTTGTGAAACCTGCAATATGAAAATTCCAGCAAATACACTTGTGAAATCTTTCTCTTTTCCTTTCTTTTAAACCCAGTTTTGTTGTTCCGATCAAAGTGCATCTGAGGGCCATTGTTTTGGCAAGATTTTGGCTCAAGAAGAGGCTCCAAAAACTGAAAGTTTGGCCATGACATTCGGCCACAAGGTTAGCTCAAAACTAGTGATTTCTTTGCTACAAGCTTTGGCCAAACTAAGGTTTCAAAAGCCTGAAATTTTAGCTATCATTTCAACCAAAATAATGGCTCAAAAACTGGAAATTTTCAGCTTTAAAACTCGGTCAAGGAACTTCACCAAAACCAAAAAATTTCAGCACCATTTTCATCCAAAGAGGGGGGCTCAAAACTGAAATTTTAGGCTTAAATTTTCGGCCAACTAGTGGCCTTGAAAAGCTGAAAATTTTCTTCCAATTTTCGGACAACAAGATGAAGCCAAAACTGAAATTTTTCCACCAAGATTCAAGCATTATAAATCACTTTTCAAGCTACCAAAAACAACCAATAAAGAAAGTCATAATCAACCAACAAAGCCACAATCTTTTTAGCTTTTTTTTTTGTTTTTTGTTTTTTGTTTTTTTTAAACCGTTAATCATATCTGACAGATGGGCTTGGATACCCTTATTATTAATATCATATCAGAAATTACAAGGGAAGAAGAGGACACCCCCTACTTCTGTACACCAAACCGTAAGTTACAAACTTGATTCTTGTCCAATTTCAACAAGCCTTTCACTCGTGAAGTTAAAATATCAAATGAAGAATACAATTGAGACTGACTCACCCCAATACTAGCTAACTCATCTGCAACCCCATTGGTTTGACGATAGCAATGACGGAACTCTATTCCTGCTGCTGCCTGAAGGATTTGATGTACTATATAACGGATCTTAAACAGAATGGACATTGTCCCTTTGATCACACTAATTAGGATTTGGGAATCCGACTCAACCACCAAGTTGACATAACCAAACCGGTGACACAGCTGGATACCATGTAACATCGCTAACGCCTCAGCCTGGAGGGATTCCACCTCACCAAAGGATTCTGTAAAGCCCAGCAAAAAATTCCCACACTCATCCCTTACAACCCCTCCGCCACCTCCCCTTGTTGCATTAACCGATCCGTCAGTGTGTAGCTTAACCCAACCCTTTTGAGGAAAATTCCACAGCACCTTTATGACCTTGAGCCGAGGCCGCATCCCCTCCAAGCCTGAAATAACATCCCACCAGTCTAAGACGACTCTAATCCAACCTGGAAATTTAACACAATATACATCTTGTACATCGTGTATGATCGACCACCGGACCTGTTCAGCAGAAGTGTTACATCCCTCAAACCTCAACCGATTCTGCGCCTTCCACAATTGCCACAAAATAAAAGCTGGTAGAATCCTGAACAGCCATCGTATCCCTACTCCCCGTTGTCGATTAGCCTACCAAGCGATCCACTATGCATGCACATTTTCCCCTGCACAGCTAAAGCCCAGCGACGTCTCAAAGAAAAGCCAAGTCACTTCTGCCAACTCCCCCCGAGAGAATACATGGTCTAATGACTCCTCCTGCGGCTCCATGGAGCAGCTACACTTAGATGGCCTGTGCACCCGCAACTTAGCCAATGCATCATCCAATGGCAGCCTCCTCTGAAACAATCTCCATAGGAAGATGGAAACTTTCTTGGGGATAGACACATGCCAGCATGCCGCCAGCACCGATGATTTTGGTCTCGCCTCCCGGACCAGCTGGTATGCCAATCGCATCGTGAAACTACCCGATGGAGACAAGTCTCGAAACATGGAATCCGGTTCTCCATCAAATAGAAAGCTTGGGTTCCTTCCAGATTTTCACGATCATTGGTGTCATCAGGGTTCAAACCTTACCTGAGTTTCGTCTACTTCTTTTCGCCTCCTGCTACTTTTTTCGACTACTTTTGAGGTTGGCTTTAAACTCGGAAGGACAGACAACGAAGGTGTTTTAATTTGCCAGGAATCCTTACTGATAGCTTCTGCCAAAAATTTTTATAGAACAGAGGGATCGGAGAATTGGGTTGCCTGAGAGAGAATTTAGAACATCATATCTTGAGAAAAACTTCTCGACTCTAAAATTTTATTTCATAAAATCCCGATGATCCCAAGAGATCAATGAGACTCCCTTTTATAGGGATTACAAGCGGTACGATTCAAGACAAATTAATGTGGCCGACAAGGACCACGTCTAGACTCGGGACATAAAGTACTAACACAAAGACTTTTCAGCCAAAATGTTGGGCAAAAAAGTCTACAAACAAAGACTTTGAGAAAAGTTCCTACGACATTTAAGGCAAATGTCTAGCTACAAAGTCATAAAGAAAAGGTACAGACATTGACTTTTCTACACATGACTTATAAAGCAAAAGGACAAATTAAGATGGCTGCAAATTAAGACACAAAAGTCTAAAGTTAAGACAAAAAAGTCTTGATAGGACAAACAAGACCAAAGACTTTTAGTAAAGTAGTGAAACTTTGACATGTCTTGCCGATCCGGCTGTTAGACTTTGTGCTTGGTGGGGCATTTGAAGGAGTATCCGATGGAGTGGAATCAGGATCTGTGATGTTCATTTCCTCAATAAATGCCTGATGTTGGAAATGATTTCTCCTCTTATTGAGCTGTCTGTGTCGGTCACTTCTAGATTTCCACTTGGGCTTAGGCTGTGATGTGCTGGGTTCATCTGGCGCCTGGGAATCTTGCATCATAGAATCTTCCATCATTTCCTTGTATTCTTGTTGGGCTTTCCGAATGGTTGTGAAATGAGGATGACTTCTTTGATAATTCCATGGTCCATGAAAACCTGGAAGGAACCCAAGCTGGTATCAGAGCCAATTCTGATATCTTCTTATGGAGTAGGTAATTGTGGTTTGTCTAAAATTATGTCATTTAATTCCCAAGAACAAGAACATTATTGTAACAACGATTGTTTGGAAAGTTTAAACCCAGATTGTCCTTTTCATCGTTGTGGTCACGAGTGTAATTTAGATTTGCATCCATCCCGTCCCTTAGTTCAAAGAACCCTTGATCCTCGTATTACCACTCCTTTATCTTTAGCATATTACAAGTCTCAATTAGATAAGATTTGTCATTCTTAGCATCTATTTGGTCCTTATCATCCAGACGAGTATTATCCACCGTGTGTAATTTTTCAGCACTTAGATATTAAAGCAGCATATAATTATATTTTTAAGTTACAGTTATATTGTGCTCAATTATTAGATAGAGATTATCATCAACATTCAGACCTTGTTAGTAAGTGTCAGATCTATATTGATCTTTTGTGGCAAAGGATTCATACTATTCAGTCTGAGGCTGATCTGTGAATTTTGGTATATCGGAATAAGCACACTATGGCATAAGGGTGAACATAGTAACCCATTGCACAAGCCTACGTCACTGCTCCAGTACCAAGTTTACAAAAGATGAGTCTATCAAGAACTTCATCTGTCCAAAAATTAGATTACCTGTATGAAGTTTCAATTGAACTAGAACAAGTCAGTCCCACAGATCTACCCTTGTTAGACCCGTACTCTTCTTTTGCTAAAAAGAACATTTCTCCTTTAGGCATGGTGTTAAAGAATATGTTCAGTCTTCCAAGTTAGACCAGCACAGGATCCTTGCAACAGGAAAAGAGCAATTTATAACCCTGCATATTCCTCCTGATTTTTCTAATTTATGGAAACAGCAAGGTTATACTCATATCCATTTTGGTGCAATCCGCTTTTCCCTATCTTTTCATGGCAGAATAGGTCTTCCAGTTCATGCTCGTCTTGCTTTATTAGACAGTAGATTTGTCAAATATCAGCATGCTTGTATAGGAACAGTGGAGACAACTTTGAATGCTGGTACTGTGTTTGTTACTTTGTTTCCCAATTTCAATATGTCCCTTGATGATCCATATTTGTTGAGTGCTCTTAAGATCCAGGTACAGATGGTGTAGAACAGGTTCCTGAAGCCATTGCTGCTACACTTCACTATCAAATGGCTTACCGTGTTCAGAATCATGCTCTTGATCTTACTCTTCCTTGAGGAGAAGATGCTCTCCTCATAAGAGTAGATGAGCAAAATACTGCTACATGTACAAATATTCCTCGGCAGATCCCGAGAGAAGAGTTGATAAAACTCTTACCTGATTCCTGGATTACTGATTATGAAAATTTGAACCAAGCTTCAAACCGTCCGATGGAATCTACAAATTCAAAAATTTCATCAAGACCAGATGGTTCTATGATGCGGATCATCCTAGCAACCATGGAATCGACTCAAGGGATAGGTCACTTCAGGTTCCTTATGGACCAATCACACGTGCAAGAGCCAAGAAATTAAAGGAAGAATTAGCAGCCTTGGTTCGTGAGACATTTGAGTTTACTACGCCACGTAGCAACTTGGATGAGGAGCCAAGCCCATGTGTTACATTGTTAAGCATTAAAGAGGGACCAAATTTGGTTATGGAAGAATAGGCTTGTACTAGGGTTTTTTCAATTAAGGATCAAATCGGTCAACATTGAAGTCCCATACCAGTGCAAAAGGAAGCCGTAGTAGAACACCTTTGCATGAGTCAAGTGACTCAAATGAGGAATTTGACAATAGACAACGGCGACCTAAGTATGAGAATAGGTTAAATGATGATCCCATTCGTGGTATTAAGTTGAAGATTCCTTCATTCCAAGGGCATTCTGACCCTGATGCATACTTAGAGTGGGAAAAGAGAATTGAGCTTGTGGTCAACTGCAACAATTACACTGAGGATGAAAAGGTAAAACTTGCAGTTGTAGAGTTTACTGATTATGCTGTTGTTTAGTAGGATCTGGTCACAACTAGTATGAGAAGAAGTGGAGAACCACCCATCGACACATGGCATGCATTAAGGCATCACTATTATCGTGATTTGTACCAAAAGCTTCAAAGTCTCACTCAAGGAGCTAAAAATGTTGAAGACTACCTCAAAGAAATGGAGGTGCTCATGCTACGTGCCAATGTTGTAGAGGATTGGGAAGCCACTATGGCTCAATTCTTGAATGGATTACGGCCTGAGATTGCTGAGCAGGTAGAACTACAACACTATGTGGAGCTCAATGATTTGGTAGATAAGGCTATCAAGATTGAGAGGCGTCACAAGAGGAGGGGTTCCGTCCGGTCCACCTCTATGTACCCCACTCAAAGTGGTCGAACCTATCCAAGCCGTAGGGAGGAGAAACCAGCTACCGGTTCAACTGCTCCAAAGCCTCGAATTGAAGTTGTCAAAACCGATTCTAGGCCAATGACCAGTAACACCAGCAATTCCCAATCAAGAAATAGGGACACTCGGTGTTTTAAATGCCAAGGAAGAGGGCACATTGCCAGTCAATGCCCTAATCAAAGAGCCATGATCGTTCTTCCTAATGGTGATTGGGTCACTGATGATGAAGGTGAGTATGAGGACATGCCACCTTTGGTGAGAGGTGGATAAAGAAAGAAGATGAAATTCCGATAATGAGCAACTAGGGCTTGTAGTTGGTGTGCCTAGCTACACACATCAAAGCCAATGATGCTATACAAAGGAGAACATCTTCTACTCTACCATATTGAGTGTTTATAGCCTAATTATAGATGGAGGGAGCTGTGCAAATGTTGCAAGTCAGCTCATGGTGGAAAAACTGGCTTTGCCTACACTCAAGCATCCAACCCCCTACCGTCTTCAATGGCTAAATGACAGTGGTGATGTGAGAGTCACCAAGCAAGTTCAAGTCCCGTTCCGCATTGGCAAATATGAAGACATTGTGCTATGTGATGTAAGCGTAATGCAAGCTTACCATATATACTACTTGGAAGCCATGGCGATTATGATAAATTTGTCAATTTTGAAGGAGTAACCAACAAGTATTCCTTGATGCATGGCCAAAGAAAGGTCATTCTCGCACCGTTAACTCCAAGCCAAGTTCGTGAGGATCAAGAGAAGCTACATAAGGAGTATGAGGTAGAACTTGCTAAGAGGCGACAAGTTAAAACCGATGACAAAGCAAAAGAAGTGAAGGCCAAACGATGGGAGAAAAGGGAAGAAAAAACTCGGCCAAAGGAGGAGAGCTATAAAGAAAAATTAACCTTTTTGTAAAAACAAGAGACGTGAGGAGAGCTTTACATTCCAATGTGATGGTGCTAGTACTCTTATGTAAAGAAGTACTTGTAATTCCCCCTGACCTCACTAACACTTTACCTCCAAGTGTTTTGAATCTCTTGCAGGAATTTGAGGATGTCTTCCTGATACGAATCCTAAGAGGTGTTCGTGTCTTTTTGAATGACAACTATGGTGCGTTGGGGTCCAATGAATAGAGTTAAGATCAAGGAGTTTATGGTGCAGTGGTCCGCCTAAGGTGCTGTTGAGCGGAAGCGTTGATATCAGTTAGGCGTGCCCACGTCTAATGATCACGCCTACAGAATTAGTTATGGACTTGTTTGTCCAATAAAGCAATTGGCTAGGTGTGAACAAGGGCCTTGCCGAATGCCTTTTATGCTATTTCCTAATTGTTTAGTATTTAGGATTATTAGTAGTTCCTAAAAACTAGTTTCCTAGTTAGTTAGGGTTTCGGTTCTTTAAGCTTTCAAGCTGGCCGAATTTAGGTTTCCTACTTAGATTAGGATTTCGTATCTTGTAGGCTATAAATAGCCCTTCTTATTTCGATTTTTAACAACAAGAATTTTCAGAAATAACATTGAGTGTTTTATCACCTCTCTTGCTTCTTTGAAGCGACTTGAATACCTTAGAGTGTTCTTTAAGGGTTCATTGACTTATCAATTCAAGAACACGTTGAATTGTGGCGTCTTCTACCTTATACCAACGTTCGTTGTCCACGTGCTCAATGGGTGAAGGTCTTCCGCGGTGTGTCCCAACTTTGTTTACCAAAATCCTAGATCCTACGTTCTTCGTGTGCGGGTTGCGTTACTTATTAACGTAGTTCGTATCAGTTGGTATCAGAGCTAGTTGGAGGTAACAAAGTATAACCTTTTCTTCTTTTGAGTCAATATTTCGTTTCTTGTGTCTTTCAAATTCAGTTGTGTCAAAAAAAAAAAAAAAAATTGGAGTACTGTTCATCGGCACTGTAGCGATACTGTTCACCGCTACTGTTCACCGTTACTGTTCACCCGAATTTCTCTTCATTGCATCATTCAAATTCTGTCTCTTTTTGCTTTGTGTCCTTGTTGTCTTTTTGTGTCTCTTGTGTGTCAAGAAAATTAACAAAAAAAAAAAAATCAATTTTCCCAATTCTATCCAACCCTAGCTTGCTGGAAAATAGGAATTACCTCGTGGTTCTTGTGAATCTGAAGTTTCTTGGGCAAAACTTGATTGAATCTTGAAGCCTTCTTGATTGTGACTGTGAAATCTTGATTTTGTTGCATAAATCTTGAAGTCTTTCTTGAGGAAAAAAAAAAATCAAACTTTCCAATCGGTTCTTGAAGTTTGCAAAGTGCTTCCCAAATTCTGCTCTAACCTTTTCTTGATACCCGAAGTTGTTGCTTGATTAAAAAAAAAAAAAAAGAAAAGCAACGACCAGCAAAGGAAAAAGGAAAGCCTAAAAAAACCAACAAATCAGCCAAAAAGGGAAGTCTTCTAAAGTCTGTTGGAGAAAGAATTCCAAAACAGTTTTGGGAACAAAGTTCCAAATCTGTTTCGGACAAGAACACCGCCTCAACTAGTTTCCTTTTCCTAACCGAATTTGCTCCTTTGGAAACAAGTTTTGGCCAGGTTATTTGCTGCTTAAAACCACCTGGAAAGCTGCTGAATTCATTCATAAACTTTGCCAAAAATTCCAGAAAGTCCCAAACCAGAAAATCCGAAGCTGTCCAAGCCGGGTTAGGATTTCTTAATTTGAAATAATTTGTGTTTTTTGCTTCTAGGTTTCGTCTTCAGCTTTTAAGTTAATTTCCAGCAATCTAAAGTGCCTAAGTTCTGCATTTGTCTCCTTACTTGTTGAGCACTTAAACTGGTTCTTTGTTTCCTAATCTTTTGTGTCTTAGTTTTCTAATTCTTTTTGTAGTGTTTCCTATCCTTTGTGTCTTAGTTTCCTAATCTATTTGTGTCTTTGATTCCTACTTTGTGTCTTTGTTTCCTAATTTTTCATGTCATTCTTGCCTAATTCACCGTGGTTTAATTTGGTAAGTTGGTCTACACTAGAAGAAGCTCTAATTTCTTCAAGTTGTTACCAAAGTTGACTTGAGAAGTGATTGGTGAGTAATAGAGTGTTTATTGAGTGTAAACACGAGGGTTGAGTGTATACACGTAAGAGAGTGCGTGAGGTCTATTTGCTTTTATTACTAATCATTTTTGCAGGTTTAAATGGCATCCCAACAAGCTGAAATTAGTCTCATGATGGAGTCCTTGAGGGAAACATTAAAACAAGTGATAAATGACAGTTTTGAACCTCTCGAAAGGCGACTTAATCAAATGGTGAATAAAGAAGTCAAGAGGAGGGGTTCCATGCACTCTAATCATGATTGTCACACACTCAAAGAAAGGACGGCTCATCTTCATGCTAAGGAAGTATATAATGGACGATGTGCTTATGAAGAAAATCAAAAGTGGCAATGTCAAGAATCTAAGCATCGTCAATCCAAGTATTGTGAGCAAAAGGAACAAAATTCATCAATTTCTTCCAAATCTAAGTCTAGGGATGACCTATATAAGGAGGAATCATGGTGGGAGACTTATCAACGTCTTCTACATGAAAAGCAATTGAAGGAAAAAGTTGAAAGCAATATCCAAGAATCTCCTAAAGAAGAGCTTGTAGAGATCATTGCTCATGAAAGCCAACATAATCTCATTCAAAGTGAAGTTGAACTAGAAGAAATCATCATTGAACCTGAGGAATGGGAGAATGTAGTTGAATGTGCCATACAAAATAGGAGTGTGAGTGAAGAGATAAAATTAAGGAGTGAGCATGAGGTAAAAATTGAGAAAGGCACTCAAGAAAAAGAGATTGAAAAATCAAGTGAGATGAGTAAGAATGTGAGAACTTATGATTTTTATAACGAACTTACCTTTGCTTTGTGTAGTATTTCTTATTTTGTGCAGGTCAAGCAAGGTCAAGTGGAGTTAGTCGTGCAATGTTCCATTCCAAAGTCACTTGTACAATTAATGAGTTTTCATGGAGTTTGCCTTCTTGGTGTTAGATCTATTTGGTGTCAATTCATGGAGCACAATTCTGTCCAAACAAATGGAGCAGCAATTCGTGGTCATCTTGAAGGGAAAATTCCTGATTTTGATTCTCATTCTTTAACCTTGAATTACTCATCATCTTTGCCTTGTTTTGAGCATAATTCTAGTTCTAACTCCAGTCTTTATCATGCAGATTTTGAAGGTCAAAGTAATGAGCTAGCAATCGGGTTTTTAGTTGATGGAAGGAATAGTGAAGTTTCTAAGGGAGTTTTTACATTTAACTCTTATGCTATACCTTCTTACCATTTAGCTAATGATGTTCCATTCCTTATATGTCCAATTTCCGGTTTGAAACAAGTTGAAAGTTATTTCATTTTTGTAGGTTGTAAGGCTGATTGTAATTTTTCAGTCTTTGTTAAAGGAGTGCAACCTGATTTTGTGCTTGTACCAGTCACATATGAAGTGTCTAAACCAGCAGCGACTCACTGTTTTCCTAGCTTTCATCGGTCCATGGAGTTGAGCAGCATTTGGTCGCCATTGATGTCTTCATCATTTGTTTGTTCATATGAAGATATTGCTAATTCTTACATGTTGCTGCCAACAAATGCTGAGTTTCATGTACCAAGTGTTTTGATGAGCATTAAGAGGTTGTCCAAGCACCATGTTACTAAGATTGTGATCATCCATGTATGTCCATCCTTGCTACATTTTAAACGCTCCAATGATTTGAGGACAAATCTATTCAAGAGGAGGGGAATGATACGAATCCTAAGAGGTGTTCGTGTCTTTTTGAATGACCCAACTATGGTGCGTTGGGGTCCAATGAATAGAGTTAAGATCAAGGAGTTTATGGTGCACTGAGTGGTCACGCCTAAGGTGCTGTTGAGCAGAAGCGTTGATATCAGTTAGGCGTGCCCACGTCTAATGATCACGCCTACAGAATTAGTTATGGACTTGTTTGTCCAATAAAGCAATTGGCTAGGTGTGAACAAGGGCCTTGCCGAATGCCTTTTATGCTATTTCCTAATTGTTTAGTATTTAGGATTATTAGTAGTTCTTAAAAACTAGTTTCCTAGTTAGTTAGGGTTTCGGTTCTTTAAGCTTTCAAGCTGGCCGAATTTAGGTTTCCTACTTAGATTAGGATTTCGTATCTTGTAGGCTATAAATAGCCCTTCTTATTTCGATTTTTAACAACAAGAATTTTCAGAAATAACATTGAGTGTTTTATCACCTCTCTTGCTTCTTTGAAGCGACTTGAATACCTTAGAGTGTTCTTTAAGGGTTCATTGACTTATCAATTCAAGAACACGTTGAATTGTGGCGTCTTCTACCTTATACCAACGTTCGTTGTCCACGTGCTCAATGGGTGAAGGTCTTCCGCGGTGTGTCCCAACTTTGTTTACCAAAATCCTAGATCCTACGTTCTTCGTGTGCGGGTTGCGTTACTTATTAACGTAGTTCGTATCACTTCCCCGACGAGATACCAAATGGATTACCACCAATTAGGGGAATTGAACACCAAATTGATTTGGTGCCTGGAGCTTCATTGCCAAATAAACCCGCCTATCGCATGGGTCCTGAAGAGACAAAAGAGCTACAACGGCAGGTTAAGGAGCTCTTGAAGAAAGGATGGGCGCGGGAAAGCTTGAGCCCATGTGCTGTTCCTGTAATTTTAGTGCCAAAGAAAGATAGAACGTGGCGCATGTGCACAGATTGTAGAGCCATCAATGCTATAATGGTAAAGTATCGTCACCCTATCCCTCGTTTGGATGATATGTTGGATGAACTGCATGGTGCCATAATTTTCACAAAAATTGATTTAAAAAGTGGTTACCATCAAATAAGGATGAAAGAGGGTGATGAATGGAAAACGGCTTTTAAGACTAAGTATGGTTTATATGAGTGGCTTGTCATGCCTTTTGGTTTGACTAACGCCCCTAGTACTTTTATGAGGTTAATGAACCATGTACCTAGACATTTCATTGGTAAATTTGTGGTTGTTTACTTTGATGATATTTTGATTTATAGCCACAGCCTAGAAGAGCATGTTAAACATCTTAGACTTGTGCTTGAGACACTTCGTGATGCTCAATTATATGCTAACATTAAAAAGTGTTCTTTTTGCACTAGTGAAGTAGTGTTTCTAGGCTATGTTGTGAGTGCTAATGGAATCCATGTTGATGAAGAAAAAGTGCGAGCTATTAGTGAATGGCCAACACCTAAAAATGTTGGAGATTTCGTAGCTTCCATGGTTTAGCTAGCTCTGCACCTTTGACCTCTGTGATAAAAAAGAATGAGAAATTTGTGTGGAACAAAGCTCAAGAACATGCCTTTCATGCACTTAAAGATAAACTTACTCATGCACCTGTACTTGCATTACCATGCTTTGATAAGACATTTGAGATTGAATGTGATGCATCGGGTGTGGGAATTGGGGCCGTTTTAATGCAAGAAGGTCGTCTCATTGCATTCTTTAGTAAAAAATTGAATGGGACAGCCTTGAATTACCCCACATATGATAAGGAAATGTATGCATTGGTTAGGTCCTTAGAAACGTGGCAACACTATCTTAGACCTAAGGAATTTGTAATTCACACCGATCATGAGTCACTTAAGCATCATAAATCCCAACATAAGCTTAATAAGCGGCATGCTAGGTGGGTTGCATTTATTGATACTTTTCCTTATGTTATTAAGTACAAAGTAGGAAAGTCTAATGTTGTAGCAGATGCATTATCTCGTAGACATTCTTTACTCACTGTACTTGATGCTAAATTGCTTGCACTTGAGTTTATCAAGGAATTGTATGAAAAGGATGCAGACTTTTCGGCCTTGGTAAGTTCACCAAGTAAAACACCATCGAATGATAAGTTCTATTTTCATGATGGTTTCCTGTTTTATCTCAACAAGCTTTGTATACCTAATTGTTCTATTCGTTTGTTGCTTGTGAAGGAATCACATGGAGGAGGTTTGATGGGGCATTTTGGAATTGCCAAAACACTTGCCATTCTCCAAGAACATTTCTATTGGCCAAGGATGAAGCATGACGTGGAACGTGTGGTGGCTAAGTGTGTCACTTGCCACAAAGCTAAGTCTAAACTTCAACCTTTCGGCTTATATTCTCCTTTACCTATTCCTAAGGAACCTTGGGTAGATATATCTATGGATTTTGTTTTAGGGTTGCCTAGGACTAAAAGGGGAAATGATAGCATCTTTGTTGTTGTTGACAGGTTTTCAAAAATGGCTCATTTTATACCTTGTCACAAAACGGATGATGCTTCACATGTAGCTAATTTGTTCTTCAAAGAAATTGTTAGATTGCATGGTATTCCACGTACTATTGTATCTGACCGTGATGTTAAGTTCCTTAGCTACTTTTGGAAAACTTTGTGGGGAAAACTTGGGACTAAATTGCTATTTTCTACATCAAGTCACCCACAAACTGATGGCCAAACTGAGGTCGTCAACCGCACCTTGTCTACACTCTTACGTGCTATCATTAGACGTAATCTTAAAACGTGGGAAGAGTGTTTACCACATGTTGAGTTTGCTTACAATCGTTTTACTCATAGTGCAACTCAATTTTCACCTTTTGAAGTTGTTTATGGTTTTAATCCTTTAACTCCACTTGATCTTTTGCCTTTGCCTATAACTGATCGTGTTAGTTTAGATGGAGCTAAAAAGGCTGATTTGGTCAAACAACTTCATGAGAAAGTGCGGCTCAATATTGAACAACGCACGGTGCAATATATCCAGCAAGCCAACAAAGGGCGTTGTCGTGTGATCTTTGAACCAGGCGATTGGGTATGGTTACATATGAGGAAAGAAAGGTTTCCTGCCCAACGTCGTAACAAGTTGCTACCAAGAGGAGATGGACCATTCCAAGTCCTTGAACGCATTAATGACAATGCTTACCATCTGGATCTTCCTGGTGAGTATCAAGGTAGTGCCACTTTTAATGTTTCTGACCTTAGTCCATTTTTTGCAGAGGATGAACAAGATTTGAGGGAAAATCCTTCTCAAGAGGAGGGGAATGATGCGGATCATCCTAGCAACCATGGAATCGACTCAAGGGATAGGTCACTCCAGGTTCCTCACGGACCAATCACACGTGCAAGAGCCAAGAAATTAAAGGAAGAATTAGCAGCCTTGGTTCGTGAGACATTTGAGTTTACTACGCCACGTAGCAACTTGGATGAGGAGCCAAGCCCGTTCGTTACATTGTTTAAGCATTAAAGAGGGACCAAATTTGGTTATGGAAGAATAGGCTTGTACTAGGGTTTTTTCAATTAAGGATCAAATCGGTCAACATTGAAGGAGTTTCTATATCTCAGTTTTATTGCTTACTTTATTGTTTATTTCGGTCAGCCCTCATTAAGGGTTTCTTAGTTGATTAGTTAGATCATTAGAAGTTTCCTAAACCCTAGTTCCTTTTCCATTTAAAATTCAGTTTTTAAGAGCTGTAAGCTGGCCGAATTTTCTAGTCCATTTTAGTCTAGGATTTCATGTCTTGTAAGGCTATAAATAGCCCTCCTTATTTTGAAATTAATAACAAGAATTATTCAGCAAATTACTTGAGTGTTTTATCACTACTCTTGCTTCTTTGAAGCGACTTGAATACCTTAGAATTCTCTTAGGTGTTCATTGACTTATCAATTCAAGAACACGTTGAATTGTGGCGTCTTCTACCTTTATACCAACGTTCGTTGTCCACGTGCTCAACGGGTGAAGGTCTTCCACTGTGTGTCCCAACTTTTGTTACCAAAAATCCTAGATCCTACATTCTTCGTGTGCTAGTTGCATCTTTGTAGGTGTAGTTCGTATCACATGGTTAGTGAGTTTAAGGTGTTTGAGGTTGTTTAGAAGGAATGATTGTGGAAGAATTTCTTGTAGTTGGAAGCTTGAACTTAGGCCTTTGTTTATAATCAACAAGTGTTTGATGAAATGCTTTGTGATGTTTTATTGATGATTTTATTTGATGTTTTAGCATGCTAAACACTCTACTAAGAGTTGGAAATAATTCTTGAAAGGTTGTTTATAGAAGTTGTGTAGGAAATGAACTTAAACAGGAAATCAGAAATGGAATTCAGCCAACTTGACGAACTTGCTGGTGATTATAGGAATTGAACCAGAACTTGAGCTTTATACCATTGGAAAGATCTATGAACCTAGTTTTAAACGCCGCTGACAGAGCTCGATTTCAATTTTTCTACATCGAGTTATGGTTATTCTTCCGAGCCTGCTCAACCAAGCCTGTTTCATGCCTGACCGTTTTCTGGTGTCTCTATTTTTGCCAATTTCGACCTTGATTAAGTCTGATTTGAGATTTGACCTCTATGAAAGTTGTAGGTCTATGTCTTAGCTTCGAAACGCCATAAAATTCACTTCAATCCGATAAGTGTAGCATCAGTTACGATCAAAAACCCGAGAGGTGTCAAAGCTGTTAAACCAAAGTGTCCTTTGTTTGTTGCTATTAGACACGTTTAGCACGTGCATTTTCGATTTATCTATGTTTGAGTGATTCTTTTACATTTGAGCTAGTTAAACCTAAATGTCTCTTATTTGTTTAGAATTAGGCATTGACGATGGAAACGGAAGGGATTCCGAAGCGAATACCAAACTTTGCTTTATTTAACTCGGTGAGTGTTCCAACCTCTTTTCAAATGAAAAATCTTGCTATTGTTTGCAAAAGAATGATTTGTTGAAATGATTTACTAGTATTTATAAGGAAGTGATTCACCATGATTTCCAAGTAAAATTGCTTTTACAAGTGAAATAATTTATGAAAGATTTGTGAGTGTTCAATATTTTCTAAATTTTTTGTGTGTCCTACCCCAGTAGTTTATTTGAATTTGCACTAAGCCTTACTTTGCCCACTTAACTTTTGATAAGTGTTTCAACTAATTTTCAAATGTGTTTCACTTGTTTAGCGTAAAATGGATTGTAACTTCTTTTGCTAAATGAAATGGTTTCCTATCATGTGGGCGAGTTTCTCGTTACTAGTTATGCTTAAATGTATCTTTTACTCAAAAGTGTTTTACTCTTAATCGTGTCCTAACAAAGGTATTTCAAAGAATTCCCTAGTATTTCCAAATAAAATGATTGTGAATGTATCTTGTGTGTTTACACTAAATGCCTTGTCGGGTTGATTAAGTGTTAGCTTATTTGTTACATGCATTATTATTGACTGTTAATTGCGCATGTTGTAAGCCGTGAATGCTTTGGAAGCATCAGCTGAACTGGGCCCTTGCATGAACTGGACCCATGCCCTTTGTTATCGGCCAACCCGAGCCAGAAGCGGACTAGGTCGGGACCTTGTAACACTGGGACACTGGCTGGTTTACTCGAGTATTACTACTGGAAATATAAGGAGACTACTAACTCGACTTCTTGGCTCTATGCGTTACTATATTCTTTTACTGCTCATATTTGATTAGCTGATTGTTGAATGAATAAATGCTTGAAAGATTTCTTGCGTTGATAATTGTCTTTTGAACAATTACTTGTTAAAAGTGCTACTCTGATGAACCATGTTATTTCAATGTTTTATTTGTTTTCACTGAATTTATGGAACCTCACTGAGCTTCTAGCTCACCCTAAAAATATTTTATTTCCCCCCTCCCCACAGGGCTCGAGATGAAGGAAGGCATGTGTAGTGATCCTTCTTTGTGTAATTGGCTAGATTATTTCTTGTACCACTTGTAATCATGGATTGTTAGACTTTTTGGTGTATTTGGGCTTGTAAGATGGAATGGTGGTTGTACCTTAAGTACATTGAATTGTAATTTGAGAATTTGAGTTGTAAGTTGAATTTAGTAATATTATTATTTGTGATTTGGATTGGAATGGTTAATTACATTCACTTTTGAAGTATTATTAGTTATTCTAGTGAGTGAGTTCTGGCGAGAGCTGGGCTGGCGGACCGCCGAACCCTTTTGGGATCACCTTAAGGGGGAGGTGGGGCCGTCACATCTTCTACCATTATACCAACATTCGTTGTCCAAGTGCTCAACGGGTGAAGGTCTTCCTCTGTGTGTGTGTCAACTTTGTCTATCAATATTCTAGATCCTCGTGGTTGTGCGGGTTGCGTCTTCTTAGGCGTTGTTCGTATCACCTACATCAAAAGGCCACAAGTCAGAAACGTTGAAAGTTGCACTTACACCATACTTACCTGGTAGGTCTAATTAGTATGCATTATCATTTATCCGCTCGAGCACTTGGAACAGTCCATCTACACATGGAAGTAGCTTCTTTCGCCACTGAATAGGAACATTCATTATGCATGTGAAGCAAACCCAATCTCCAAGTTCAAACACAACTTTCTTCCGACCCTTGTTGGCTTGTGTGACATATTGCTTGGTCCTCTTTGTTATGTTCAGTCGTACCTTCTCATGAAGTTGTTTAACAAATTTAGCTTTCTTTTTCCCATAAATATTAGCACACTCACTCAAAAATAAAAGCATTAGATCCATAGGATTTAAGGGATTAAAACCGTAAACAATCTCAAATGGGAAAAACTGAGTAGCAGAATGCACAGAATGATTGTAAGCAAATTCAACATGAGGTAGACACTCCTCCCAAGTACGGATGTTGTTTTTAATTAAAGCACGTAATAACATAGACACAGTTCTATTAACTGCCTCAGTTTGTCCATCAGTCTGAGGATGACTAGTGATAGAAAATAACAACTTAGTGCCTAACTTAGACGAAAGCGTTTTTAAAAAATAACTAAGAAATTTAACATCACAATCAGACACTATGGTTCAAGGAATGCCATGCAATCTCATGACTTCCTTAAAGAATAAATCAGCAATATGTGAAGCATCGTGACAAGTAATGAAGTCAGCTATCTTAGAAAATCTATCTACAATGAAAAATATAGAATCATGCCCCCTTCTAGTCCTAGGTTTTTTTTTTTAAACCACCAATCATATCTGGCGGTGAGCCTGGCTGCCCATTTTATTAATAATCAAGGAGGGACAGGGACCGACCTCCGAAAATACAAAAGTTTTCCTAAAACAGAAAGCCAGAATCACCGCACTTCTTTTGGGAGCTGACTAAAGGAAGTATACCTAGATAATGTTCCAAAGCTTCCCATACAGAGCCAAATTGAATTACTGCGGAAGCAATGGACAGTGACCCGACAAACCCATGAAACCCTTGACTCGTCGAAAAAGCGGAAGTAACCTAGACGGAACATTCATCTTGCCTTGCATCATCTTAAACAACATCTTGGAGTCCACCTCCACCCGCCTCAAGATTCCGTTACACGGACATTTCCAAGCTAGTCAGCAGTGCATGCATCTCAGCAAACAGGACCGAAGCATCGACATATGGCTCTGCAAACGCAAATATGACCCGACCACCAGCATCCCTTAAAACACCTCCTTCTCCACCCCGTCCATTCTATAGGAATGAGCCACCAGTGTTTAATTTGAATACCTCCAAAGGAGGCTTACTCTAGCATATCGGAACCCCAACCAATCTGATTTTAGAGCCCTCGGCCCATGCAAGGAAATCCAACTAGCTGGGATCCCCCCACTTGCTACCCCAACCAGTAAATTGCAATTCAGTAAGAGCCTTAGCCTCCTCGCAAATTTCCTTGCAAGTGAAGACCACTCGGTTCAATCTGTCATGGGGAGCTTGATTTCTCACCTTCCAGATATGCCAAATGATCAGCATTGGCAGCAGCCGGAACAACCATGCCAGTACAGGTGACCTGGAGGATTTCATCCACCATATGACACACTTATCACGTATCAGTCTGTCTACCGAGGAGAATCCCAACGGTTACTCAAAAAATGCCCAAACCGAGCATGAAAACGAGCCAAAGGCAAAGATGTGTTGTAGCGTCTCCTTTTGCCTAGAGCCTCACAACAAAAGCAACAGGATGGACCATGCACATTAAATCTGTACAAACTAGTCATCACCAGCAAACGATTAAGCATCACTCCCCATAGATGAAAAGACATCTTCGTCGGGGCTCCCTTAAACCAAATACGCCTGAAGACCCATGACGATGCATTTCCTTCCGTCAACATGCACGCCACCAAGGCCACCTGAAAATGCCCGGCAGCAAAACCTTTCCAGTACAACCTATCACACCCCCCATCCTTACACTCAATAAAGGACTTCAAAATGCGGTGAGACACTTTCGGAGGAAGTTCTGTAGGTAGCTTCTCGAAATTCCATGCCTGAGGCCTTCTATAATCTTTAAGATAATCATCCGTAGCAAGACGTGGATACCTCTATGCAAGCGGGCCCTCTTCCAGCCAATTACCCCACCAGAAAGCAATATCACCACTACTCACAGCCCAACAGCAATTACATTCCATGAAGGGCCGAACCTTTAGCATGCACTTCCATAGAGGGGAATCCGACACTACCCAATCCACCTTATTGGGGTGCATTCCTAAGCAATACCTCTTCTCCATAAATCTCGTCCATAAACACTCCTGCCGACGAAACTTCCACCATAACTTACATTCAAAGGCTTGCAACATCACCTCTAGCGGCCTTACCCCCAATCCACCAGCCTCCCGTGGTTGGCACAGCGTAGACCAAGCCACCCAGTGGTGCTGAAATCCAAACTCAGAGCTGCCCCACAGAAACCGAGCAAACAACATATTCAGCTGATCCAAGATGCCCTTTGGGGGATGTACTACCGATAGCAGGTGTATCGGCATTGACAAGAGAACAGCCTTCAATAATGTTAACTTGCCTCCATAGGAAAGCCACTTTGAGCCCACCGGATGAGCATTAGCAGAATCAGTAGACTCTGAAAATAAGAACATCTAGCATGCCCCACAAACATCGGACATCCAAGGTATTTAAATGGGACCTGCATGCATGTGTACCTTGTTAACTGCATAATCTTCCACCTCCTACTGAAGCTCTCTCCTTCACGGCAAACCCACTCTTTTCCTTATTCACCGGTGACGAGCAAGCTGATATTCTTGAAGTACACGTATCACATCTAATCAGTGAAGCATCCTGCAGGAAAACATAATGATATCGTCGGCATATGCAAGGTGTGTGAGTTCCATAGCTTGATTTGACACAAAAAATGGAGAAAACCTAGGATGTTCCAGCAAAGTATTTAGGCCCCGAGATAACACCTCAGCTGAAATAATGAAGAGCACTAGAGACAGCAGGTCACCCTGCCAGATACCCCTCCTTGCCTTGAAGTATCCACATGCTTGCCCGTTCACCAGAACTGAAAACTAGCAATTGGAAATAAGATGCTAGACCATGTCAATGAACACCTCCCCAAACCCAAATGCACGAAGAACCTGAATCAAATATACCCACCTAACCCTATCGTATGCCTTCGTCAACTTTCATCAGCACATTGGACCCCCTCACCCACTTTCCAATACTTCGAATCATCTCCTAAGTTAACAGAACATTATCTGTAATTGCCCGTCCCTTTACAAAGGCACTCTGTTGCGGCGATATTATTTTCTCCAAAACTCCCCCCAGGCAGTTGGCCAACACCTTCGACACTACTTTATTCAAGAAATTACACAAGCTTATTGGTCTGTAGTGGGAAAAAGTCACAGGCGTAGAGACATTTGGTATCAAGACCAGCAAGGTAGATGTAACACCTCTAGGCAGGTCGGCACCCAAGAAAAAATCCTGGATCGCTTCCACCACATCACCCCCAACAATATCCCATGCACATGAAAAGAATCGCCCTGTGAAGCTGTCAGGTCCGGCTGCTGAATCCCCGTCCATCTCAAATATCACCTTCTGTATTTCATCAGCCTCCAGCACTGCTTGCAACCTGTCATTCTCCTCCGCCGTTACCACCTTCGGGATTACCCCTAGAATGGATGAAGAGCCCTGCAAGACCTGCTCCTCGCTGAAGATGCTAGCATAATGCCTCACAGCCTCCCGTTGTATCTCGGCTGACTCATTCAGCCACTCCCCCTCGTCATTTTTAATACGATAGATCTGGAGCCGAGCCCGTTTCTGTCTCATTGACGCGTGGAAAAATCTGGTGTTAGCATCACCAAGTTGAAGCCACTTTATTCTGGCCTTTTGCCTCCAAAAGCCATCCTCACACTTCAAATAAAACTTCAACCGAGCTTGAGCTGCATTCAGCTCGGATGAGGAGATCTCCGAAGAGTTCAAATCTGCAGTTTCTTCTTGTCGTCGTAACTCCTCTTCAGCTCACCGGACTCTATCCGGAATATTGCCAAATACCTCTTGATTCCATTGCCGAAGCTGCTCCTTGGTCACCTTTAGTTTCAACAATAGCTTTCTCCACAGTCTTCCTTCACATTGCACCCCCCAAGCCGAGCGAACCACATCCAGGAACGTATGATGGGAACACCATACATTGAGAAAATGGAGCTCCTAGGTTTACCCCCATCAGCCGGCCTGCAAAAGATTAGCAGAGGAGAATGGTCCAAGAATGAACGACCCAAATGACAAACTGAGACTGCAGCTCCCATGTCTTCACATTTTTGGTTAATCAGCACTCTATCAAGTCTCTTCCAGACCCGTGCTCACCCAAAACAATTGTTACACCATGTGAAGGCCGAACCCGAGAAACCCACATTCGTTAGGTCAGCCAATTGTATGAAATTAGCAAAATCTGTCGCCTCTGCCAAACGAAATGGCCGCCCCCTTTCTTTTCATTAGCTGCTAGAATAACATTAAATCACCCCCCACCAACATCGGTAAACCACACAAAGATAGTAGCCTCACACATTCCCACAACCTCTGGCGCAATAACACATCACAGGCAGCATGAACAAAAACAAGCAAGAACGGCTCACTCCAATGACTGTGATAACAGCGGAGGGCCAAGAATTGCTCATTCTGGTCCACCTACACACTAAGAGCATCCGTATGAAAAACCCAGATAGACCCCTCGGTGTTTGCAATGGCATGTTGAAACTTCAGCTGCTGCCGAGTTGCATCCAATTTAGCCAAGTCAATCATAGGTTCACATAATGCCAGCACAGATAATTTATGTAATCTACGTAGTTTAGCCAATCGCAATAGAGTAGGCTTGTTAGCCACACCTCTAACATTCCAAAACAAAGCCTTAAACATTTAAAAGTTAGATGAAGCATGTGCACAAGAAGAACCTGTTTGCAGAACTGCAACACCATCACCCATCACGGCGTCATTGCACGGTTTCAATCCATCCAGCCGAAGCTTCAACTGTTCCAAAGATTCCAGCGAAATTCCCTTTCTGGGGGAAAGATTAAGCTTGCCTACGCATGCCGCTTGCTGATGTACCATTTCCGCCCGTACATCCTCACTAACTGTGACGGGGGATTCCTGGTTCACCACTTTCTCCGCCATTTCTTCCAAAATTGAGTTTGCTGCATTCTGTATTGTGCTATCCACAATGAACCGTGCTGCTTTTGTTCCATTGAACCTTGCCCCTTCTCCTCCACTGGGGGTCGCACCTCTCCCCCCTCATTCAAAGAAGTGGGGCCCGACTCCGACTCCCCCAACCCGAGATGCTGCTCACCAGCCTCACTACCCTGTGCCTCTTCCGATTGCGACCTTTCTTCATCACCAGCCCTAATTCCCATAGCCGCCTTTATCACCTGCTTGTCGCCCCTCGACGCTAGCTCCCTCCTATCATCAGAAATCCATGTACGTGGCTCACGCACTTGCCCAGGCTTCCGAAGTTCAGGATGTTTGATATGGCAGTCCTCATGGCCATGGCCTTGTCGATAGCAATGCGAACAGTACTTGGGAAGATTTTCAGCAATGAGGTCTTGCCAGAATCCATCGTGTTCCCCCAATCCAACCCAAAAGCGAGACGGGATCGACTTGAGGAGATTAACCTCCACGTAAACCCTAGCCACACTAGGACGAGACACCTTCTCTGTCACTGAATCAACGAACAATGGGCTTCCCAATACTGACAAAATCTGGAATAGACACTGCTTGTGAAATAGATGAACTGGAAGCTTCGGGAGTTGGAACCAAACTGGTACCAGTCTACATGAAATGACGATGTCCATTTGAAGACCCTCATGGGGTAACCATGCGCATACCAGATACTCCGGGCCCATAGACGAAGGAAATCCACTTCATTGGAGAGGCGAATCAAAATATGCCGATTATCAAGCAACCCAAGACTGGCATCTTGCTTTAGATCCAATGTACGAAAGAACTTCCAAAGGTCCTCCTTAGACGGCCTTCCTCTCGAGAACTTACCCACCAGAGTATGTTGATAGGGGGCTGCAACCCAAATTAGGTTCGAAGAGGCAAACACTACTGCTGGCTCCCCTCTATGAGTGGAGACCGCCGCCTTAATGTCATGACCTATCTCAGCATTACCTTTAAACAATTCAGAGAAAGCCTTCTTTTGGAAGGTCGGAGAAGAGGAAGTAGTAGGCTACCCTCCAACCAGAGGTTGGAGGGCCGGCGAGCCAGCCATGGAGTTTGAAATGAGCAAAACTCGGGAACCCTAATCCACTAATGGAACACAAGGAGGAGAGAGAGAGAGAGAGAGAGAGAGAGAGAGAGAAAGCCACGAGTTAGGGTTAAGTTAATCAAATAAGAAATCCATAGATAAATCAACCCATGGTTCACTAGGAATTTGTAAAGACGTGTATAAGCTATAAGGATTTACCTTTGATTAGCTCGTAGGCATTGCACGCATCTCTCTACCTCACAAGTCACATCCCGCCTTGTGCGTGGCCAATAGAAATGATTCTGCAAAATAGCAAGGGTCTTAGTAATACCAAAATGGCCCATTAGTCCTCCATTATGTGATTCCTTCATGAATAATTTCTCAAGTAGAACCATTAGGAATGCATAGCTTATCTACGTGAAATAAATAAATAACCATTGGAAAGGTAAAACTTCCCGTGAGTCGATTTAGTACAAGCCGAGTAAATGTCCTTGAAATTAGAATCTGTTACATATAACTCCTTAATTAATTCGAAACCAAGTAATTTAGCATCTAAAGAAGTAAGTAAAATGTACCTCCTTGATAATGCGTTAGCGACTACATTAGTCTTACTAGTCTTATAGTTGATGACATAGGGAAAAGTTTCAATGAATGAGATCCACCTCACATGCCTCTTACTTAGCTTATGCTGAGCTTTGAGGTACTTCAAAGATTCGTGGTCTGTGTGGATGACGAACTCCTTAGGGCGCAAGTAATGTTGCCATGTTTGAATTGCTCGAAGTAAGGCATACAGCTCCTTGTCATAAGTATAATAGTTTAATGTTGTTCCATTCAGCATCTCACTAAAATAGGTGACCGGTCGGCCTCCTTGAATCCACACTGCTCCAATTTCGATGCCAGAGGTGTCACATTCAGTTTCAAACGTTTTAGCAAAATTAGGTAAAGACAAAATAGGTGCATGTGTGAGATAGTGTTTAAGAGTATTGAAAGCTTTCTCTTGAGCATCCCCCCTTGGATCGCCACATCCTTTTTGATGGTAGCAGTTAGGGGTGCTGCAATAGTGCTAAAGTCTTTCACAAACCGGGGATAGAAATTCGTAAGGTTATGAAAACTGTGGACTTGTCCCACGTTCTTCGGCATAGGTCATTCTTGAATGGCTTTGACTTTGCTTTCATCCACCTGAATGCTTTGTGAACTAACAACACACTGTAGGAACACATGCTGGTCAGTACAAAAGGTGCACTTCTTGAGATTAGCATAAATCTTTTCCCTTCGCAGTACTTCAAGAATAAGTCGAACAAGCTCAATGTGTTCATCTAGGCTCTTACTATAAATAAGAATATCATCAAAATACACAATTACAAACTTTCCTAAGTATTCACGTAAGACATGATTCATTAAGCGCATAAATGTACTAGGTGCATTAGTTAAGCCAAATGGCATGACTAATCACTCATACAGGCCATATTTAGTTTTGAAAGCTATTTTCCATTTGTCCCCCTCTTTAATTCTTATTTGATGATATCCACTTTTTAGTTCAATTTTTGTGAAAATTACTGCACCATATAGTTCATCTAGCATATCATTAAGTCTAGGTATAGGATGGCGATTGATGAGAATTTGCCAAGGAGGCCTACCTTGGGAGATCAAGTTCAAGCTCTTGGTTGGAGTGACATTTCAAATGCTCCGCAAGTGAATCTTGGACCAATGACGTGAGCTAGGGCAAGAAAGATGTGTGAGTCACTCCAAACTTTTGTGCAAATGGTTCACTCATGTATCAGGAGTGTTCGAGAAGATTGCAATTCCATGGTGTCATTACTCCAAGTGTAGTTGGATAGCTCATGAAAGAGTCAAACCAGTAGTTTAGTTATTTATCTAATCAGTTGTTTAGTTAACTGTTTTGGTGCTAAGGCCGAACCTCTATGGTTTAAATGCTTCTTAGTCTTTTTTAGATTTGGGGTTTTGTTTTGCAAGCCAAATTTTCAGCAACTTTTCGAAGCTCTCTCTTGTCTTTGATACCCGTTGAAATCTTAGATTGTTCTAAGTATTCCACTTGGCTTATCAAACAAGAAACACCCTTGTTTCTGGTGCCATTCTACCAATACCACAAGTTCCTTCAATCACTTTCTTGAGGGTTAAGAAATTGATCTTGGTTCTCAAGGCAAGGGGTTTAAGGTGTTTGGGGTTTTCCGCCAATCCAAACCTCATGGGAATTGTGTCTCGGTCCGGGCTTGTGGATAACGAGTTCTCCCAATTACGGTTGGGTTCATATCATCTGGTATCAAGAGCTAGTTGACAATTTCCAGGTTATATCTTTCTTGTTTTCTTATTGTTCAAGTCTATTACGTGTTTTGTTGTTGGTATTATTGTTCGCGTCCTTAACTTGTCTGGATCTATTTATATAGATTTCTGTATTGTGTGATCCTTTAGTGTCATGTTTTGAGTCCAATTGCTTTGTCCAATTTCATTTGTTTAGCGCAGAAAAAAAAAAAAACAAAGTGTCGTACCTTTGTGTTTGTTGGAAATCTGTTGTGTAGGTGGAGTCTTTGCTGGAAATCTTGTTGGTGGCCATCCAAAGCGCCATTCTTTCTTGAATCAGTTTATTGAAGTCCATGGCAATTCTTGACTTGGTTCTTGGAATTCTTTAAGTAATTAACTCAATTCTTCACAAACTCTTAAAACATCTTGATAAAGTCAGAAGTGCTTGGAAATTGTTGAACTAGGAATAAAAACTGAATTGAATCTGTCATAAATCTGGTTCAATCTTGATTCTTCAAAAAAAAAAAAAAATGGAGCAAACAGCGTTTCGATCGTTAACATCAATTGTGGATGCTTTCTCGTGCAAATTGTGGTGGAATTTTAGGCAAGGGAAATCTCTTTGGGCTAAGTTTATACAAGAGGCGTATTTTTTGGGCTCCCATCCGAATCAATTGCATTGTTCAGGGAGGGCTCCACGAATAGTAAAACGTCTTCTGAGTGTCAGATCGGTAGCAGTTGCACTTTCATGGAGGTCTCCGGTCAACTTCTCTTCTGGTGGGACAATTGGAGTGAGCTAGGGCTGCTTGCTTGGAGGTTTCCAAACTTAGCTTCTGAGGACCTGCTTTCGGATTTCATTGTAGATGGAAGGCTGTGTGTCGAGAGGTTACCCCGAGGCGTGCCTAATGATATATTGCAGCAGCTTGGTCAGTTGGAGTTTGTACTTGATGGGGATCCGGACAGCCTATTCTGGGACTTGACTCCAGATGGGAATTTCTCGGTACAGTCCGTGTGTCAATTGTTCCGCAAGGTCAATCAGCGATCACGATTGTATGCATCTTTGTGGCACTCCTCGATTCCTAACAAAGTCTCGGTATTTTTATGGCGCTTGTTTTCTGGTAAGTTACCGGTGGATGAAGTGCTAACTCGGTTTTGGGTGCATGGGCCGTCCAAGTGCACTTGTTGTAGGATGGCACAGGTGGAGACGTTAGATCATGTTTTTTCGCTAGGTGAATTGGCTGAAGATACCTGGGGGATTTTTGAAAAATCACTGGGTTTCTCTGGTGCTGGGAGATTGGTTCATGCAAGATGGCAAAACTAGTGGCTGCGGGCACATAGTGGCAGAAGGATGAAATGGGTCTTTAGGGTCCTCCCTGCCTTTATTTTGTGGCGTCTGTGGCTGGCTCGGAATAGACGCAGGTTTGAAGGTAAATTGTTAACCCAGGAGCAGGTTAGATGGGCGATATTCCATGATATTAGAGATGCCTCCCAAGTTTACTTTAAAGAATCTGGCGGGGGGAAGTTCGACTGGTGTAAGTGGATTTCGGACTTGGGGGCGAGGGTTCCTCAAATACGGGCCATTCGGGTTTTGTGGAATTTCCTCCATGGATGGTGGAAATTGAATACGATGAGCGGCAACATACGGGCTGCTGGAGGTGGAGGCGTGAATTCTCGTGGACATCCCAGATTTGCCTAATGGGAATTTTGGACAAATGGATGCTTTACGGGCAGAAGCAAAGGCCATATTATGGTCGCTTGCTGCCTCTTTCGGGGCTTTACACGAAGTTCTAGTTGAGTCGGATTCGAAGGTGATGATCATGGTGTTAACGGGTGCATATTCTACTCCTCTCAAGATTCGGTTGTTTGTAAGACAAATCCGTGAGCTTCATGGCGTGCGGTGACTTCGCCACCATTGTTTCCGGAAACAGGGTTGCTGATGCTTTAGCGAACCTGGGATTGTCTGGTGCATCATCAACACAATTCTTCAGTCCTCAAGAATTGCCTGACCACATTCATAGTTTAGTAAGGTCAGATAGGTTGCAAATTTGTAATTTTCGATTCTTTGTGCAGAAATAGGGCTTTAGCGCCCGGATATTGTTTGTACTAGCTATGTCTTTTAATAAAATGGGGGATCCTCCTCCACCCGTCAGTAGCACTGACGGTTAAAAAAAAAAAAAGGAGCGAAAGCATCAAGACTTGGTTGATAGCAAGAAATCCGAACCTGGTTGTTTCCTAATCTCATAAGCAAACAAACCAGAATTTCTTTCCTTTCTGTTAAGGAAATCAATTGCCAAATCCTTAATTAACAAGAACCGACACCATACTTCTCCTTTTCTCGCTTGGATTGGATTCTAAATTCAGCATCCATTGCTGGATTTTCTCAGCAACCAAAATCCAAATCCGACTTGGAAAAAAAGTTAGCCTGCCATTGCTCCAAATATCAACTTCCACCCCATCTCTGATTTGGATTGATAAATACCAATTGTCCAGCAATTAGGAAGGTCCTTTTGAGTCTCTCTAAGTTTCCAAATTTCAGCTACTATTGAATCGTGTATTCTTTTCTTGAAACACAAAATTTTGGCTAGTTAGGAAGCTATTTTGAGTCAACCCCAATCAATCACTTGTGAGCTGATCTAACTTCTTCAAAGGTGAAATCAAAGCTTTGAGAATATTTTGGTGAGCCTATTATTGAGAGTTGAGTGAAACACGAGTACGGGAGGAAACACTAAGGGAGTGAGTGAGGAAATTATTACTTGAGCTCATTTTCTTGCAGGTTTAATTAAACATATCTAATGAAGAAGGAGGAAACTCATCAGCATTTGAGTTCAAACTTTTTATGAATGCACTAAGGGGGGATATTGGTCAAATCCTCAACCAAAAGTTGGAGATGGTGCATGAAGGAATTGACAAAATGAAGGCTGCTCGAAGTGGATCAAAGGGAAGTAGAGGCCAAAAGGAGACCAATGCCTCATGACTCAGAAAGTTCCAACTCTTCTGAAGGTGAATTTGATCCACGTGCAATGTGAGTAAGGAGAACATCCAAATCAAAGAGCGAAGCAATTCCAGGCATCAAAATCAAGTTCCACCCTTCCTTGGAAAAATGGATTCGGATGCTTATCTCGAATGGAAGAAGAAGGTAGAACGCATGTTCAACTGCAACAATTATTCAGATGAGCAACAAATGAAGTTGGCAGTCATGGCATATTCCGAATACGCTATAATATGGTGGGATCAAATTACCACTAGTTGGAGGTGTAGTGGAGGTATAGAAATCACTACTTGGCTTGAGCTAAAGGTTCTCATGCGAAATGCTTTGTTCCTAGCCATTACCATTATGACTTGTATCACAAGTTACAAAACCTAAAGCAAGGAAATCAAAGTGTTGAGGACTACTACAAGGAAATGGAGATAGCCATGCTCTGTGTAGATATAGTGGAGGATCGAGATGCTGCTATGGCAAGATTTTTAAGTGGTTTAAAACCTGAAATTACGGATGAAGTTGAGATGCACCATTACGTGGAGTTGAAGGATATGCTTGAGAAAGCATTAAAAATTGAACTAAGGCTGAAGAAGAGGGGTCGACTAAGGACTTCTTCTACACCTTCATCATCATATAACCGTGACATTGCACCAAGGAGAGATTTTAAAGCTCCTGGCAGCAGCACACCTTCATCAAAATTGAAGCCTTTAAAAGAAGAATTAAAGTCCACTCCAAAGTTGGCAGAGACACTCCTAAAACAAGGAATCGAGATATCAAGTATTGGAGGTGTCAAGGGCTAGGTCACATTGCTAGCCAATGTTTGAATCAACGGACAATGATTACACTTGCAAATGGTGAAATAGTGACCAATGATGAAGAGGAATACAAAGACATGCCACCACTTGTTGAAGATGAAGACCCCGAGGCCACGGTGCAACTTTCAATAGAGGAATCCATTGGATTAGGGTTAGTTGCAAGACAAGCGCTCGCAACTCATGTCAAAGAAGAGGAGATAATTATATGCTACTTCAATATCTAAATGTTGAAAAATCATCTTCTACACTCGATGCCTTGTCAATGGCAAAGCTTGTATAGTATGGTGATTAATCCGAGAAGCTGCACTAACATTGCTAGTTTGTTGATGGTGGAAGCATTATGGCTGCCAACTCGTGAGCACCTCAAGCCATATCACTTGCGGTGGCTAAACAACTATAGAGATATTCGAGTATCTCATCAGGTACTCGTTTCTTTTAAGATTGGTACTTATGAGGATGAAGTAATTTGTGACATAGTACCTATGCAAGCTAGCCACATCTTATTTGTAGACCATAGCAATTTCATAGAAGTACTAATCATGATGGTTGCACCAATGTACACTTTCTTGCACAAAGGTAGAAAAATTACACTTGCACCACTTGCACCAAAACAAGTGTATGAGGAATAAGTAAAAATTCAGCAAGAGTGTGAGAAAGTTGAGGAGAAGAAAAAAAAGTGAGAAACTAAAAAAGAAAAGAGAGAAAAAGATCCATGCAAAATGAGAGGGAAAAGGCAATTAAAGAGATAGATCATGAGGGAAAAAGATTATTACTTGCAAAAGCCAAAGATGTGAGGAAAGGCTTTCTACATGCCCAAAACTTGCTATTGCTTTATAGCAAAGAAATCTTTGTTGCCACTAACAAGCTTGATCCATCTTTGCCTAGTTTTGTTTGCTAGCCTTTTGCAGGAATATGATGATGTCTGCTGGTTTGCCACTAATACCGGGTATAGAATGTCAAATAGACCTCATACTTGCAGCACCCCTACCTAACAGGCCAGCCTATAGAAGCAATCCTGAAGAAACTAAGGAGCTTCAATGTCAGATTGAAGAACTTCTCCAAAAGGGTTGGGCGCGAGAAAGTCTGAGTCCTTGTGCTGTTCCGGTCATCCTAGTTCCGAAGAAAGATGGTTCTTGGAAGATGTGCACTGATTGTAGGGCTGTTAATGCCATAATGGTAAAGTATCGCCATCCCATACCTAGGTTTGATGACATGTTAGATGAACTACATGGACCAGAAATTTTCCCAAAAATTGACCTTAATTCTGGATATCATCAAATTAGGATCAAGGAAGGTGATGAATGGAAGACCACCTTCAAAACCAAGTATGGTTTATATGAATGGTTGGTCATGTCTTTTGTCTTACGAATGCACCTAGTACTTTTATGCGACTAATGAACCATGTCTTATGTGAGTACTTAGGTAAATTTGTAGTAGTCTATTTCGATGATGTTTCATTTACAGCAAAAACCTAGATGAACACGTGCAGCATGTTAAACTTGTGCTAGATGTACTTCAAAAGGAATACTTTTATGCTAACCTAGAGTAGTGCATCTTTTGCACTGATTAATTAGTGTTTCTAGGGTTTTTTGTGAGTTCACAGGGCATCAAAGTGGATGAAAGCAAGATTAAAGCCATTCAAGAATGGCCAAGGCTGACTACCATAGGAGAGGGAAGAAGATTTCATGGCCTTGCAAGCTTCTATCGAAGGTTTGTATGAGATGTTAGCTCTATTGCCACACCCTTGATGTCTATTATAAAAAAGGATGTATCATTCCAATGGGGTGATGACCAAGAAAGAGCTTTTAATTCTCTTAAACATGTTCTCACACATCCACCTATACTATCTTTACTTGATTTTTCTAAAATGTTTGAAATTGAATGTGATGCATCAGGTATTAGCATAGGAGCGGTGTTAATCCAAGGAGGACATCCAGTTGCTTACTTGAGTGAAAAATTGAATGGAGCAATGTTAAATCACAGCACTTATGATAAAGAAATATTTGCTCTTATTCGTGTACTTCAGGTATGACGACACTACCTTCATCCTAAGGAGTTTGTCATCCACACCAACCATGAGTCCTTGAAGTTTCTTAAGGCTCAAAACAAGCTAAGTAAGAGAATGTGAGATGGATATCATTCATTGAGACTTTCCAATATAGTGGCCGATGCATTATCGAGAAGGTATACGCTTCTTACTACTCTTGACACTAAGTTACTTGGATTTGAACTTATTAAAGATTTATATGCTTCTGATGATGATTTTAAGCTTGTGTTTGAGGCATGTAAGTGGGCTAGACATGATAAATTCTTCTTAGCCAATGTGTTTCTTTACTATATGGATCGGCTATACATTCCTAAGTGTTCTATTCGATAGTTGCTTGCTAAAGAATCTCATAGTGGAGGGTTAACGGGGCACTTTGGTGTATCTAAAACTCTATCTATTTTGTAGGAACATCTATTTTGGTCAAGCATGAAGAAAGATGTGTAGTGTGGGATTGCAAGATGTGTGCAATCCCTAGTGAACATGCCTTTGCCTTTGCCTATACATAGTGAACCATGGGTTGATGTTTCTATGGATTTCATTCTTGGTTTGCCTAGGACAAAGAGAGGCCATGATTCAATATTTGTTGTAGTCGATAGGTTCTCTAAAATGGCACATTTTATTACTTATCACAAAATCGATAATGCACTGATTTGTTCTTTCAAGAAGTGATACATTTACATGGTATTCCACACACTATTGTGTCCGATCAAGATGTCAAATTCTTGAGCTACTTTTGGAAAACTCTTTGGTCAAAATTAGGCACTAAGTTGTTGTTTTCAGCTACTAGTCACTCTCAAACTAATGGCCAAACTGGGGTTGTTAATAGAACAGTGTCTACCATGTTACGTGCATTGATTAAACGCAATTTGAGAGTTAGAAGAATGTTTGCCTCATATTGAGTTTGCTTATAATCGTACTGCACATTCTACTACCCAATTTTCTCCTTTTGAAGTCGTTTATGGTTTTAATCCTTTAACACCATTGGATCTTATGCCTTTGCCTTTGAGTGAACATACTGATCTCTATGGTAAGAAAAAGGTTGAAGTTGTGAAAACTCTTCATGAGAAAGTCCGGTTAAACATTGAAAAGTGCACTGAGCAGTTTACAAAGCATGCTAACAAGGGTCGTAAGAAGGTGATCTTTGAACCTAGTGACTGGGTGTGGCTTCACATGTGAAAAGAGAGGTGTTCTGAATCTACCCCAAGACGATGGACCCTTTCAAGTACTTGCCAAAGTCAACGACAACGCTTATCACCTCGACCTTCCAAGTGAGTATGGTGTACGTACTACTTTTAATGTTGCTGACTTATCTCCTTTTGATGTAGGTGATGACTTCGATTTGAGGATAAATTAATGATGCGAATCCAGTGGGCTACCATATATTTAAATTCAAGCCATCTCATGGTTTAAGTCCATCATGTGAGGATTCGTAGAGTTCAAGCACGATTCAAGTGATACTCAAGTTTGGCTAAGTGTTGAAGGGGCCCAAGCAGTATTTCCTAGTCAAAATGTCACTTCCCTTGAAGCCTCGAGTTTGAGTTAGGGTTTCCATGGAGTCCATTCGGCCATAAGCATTGTTGGGCCGACTTTAGTAGTTATTTTCAGTTTTTATTTGAGCCCAATAAAGAGCATGGGTTAAGTAGTTTCTATTTTGGATTCATCTTAGCCACATGCCTCTTTAAAGTTGTTTCCTAATTGTTTAGTAATTAGGATTATTAATAGTTTCCTAAAACCTAGTTTCCTATTAGTGTCTAAATCGGTTTCCTTAAGCTTCATGGATAGCCGAATTTGTTAGTCCTTTTTGGTCTAGGTTTTCGTGTTTTGTAGGCTATAAATAGCCACCCTTATTTTGTGTTTAATACAAGAATTTTCAGAAATAACATTGAGTGTTTTATCACCTCTCTTGCTTCTTTGAAGCGACTTGAATACCTTAGAGTGTTCTTTAAGGGTTCATTGACTTATCAATTCAAGAACACGTTGAATTGTGGCGTCTTCTACCTTTATACCAACGTTCGTTGTCCACGTGCTCAACGGGTGAAGGTCTTCCGCGGTGTGTTCCAACTTTGTTTACCAAAATCCTAGATCCTACGTTCTTCGTGTGCGGGTTGCGTTACTTATTAACGTAGTTCGTATCAGTTGGTATCAGAGCTAGTTGGAGGTAACAAAGTATATCCCTTAGAGTCAATTTCCTTCGTTTCTTTGTGTCTTTGAATTTCAGTTTTAAAATTCAAAAAAAAAAAAAAAAATCGGAGTTACTGTTCATCAGCACTGTAGCGACACTGTTGACCGCTACTGTTCATCCGAATTCCTCTTGATTGCATCGTTCAAATTCTGTTTTTTTTTTTCCTTCATGTCCTTGCTGTTTTTGTGTCTCTTGTGTGTCAAGAAAATTAACCAAAAAAAAAAAGTCACGATCTTTTTGTCTTCTTGTCATCTTTCTTGTCTAGGCCTTGTTGCTTCTTGTTGAGTTGTTTCTTGTTGTCACGTTGTCCGAAATTTCCTTTAGGGTGTTTTGCATCTAGTTTCGTCTCTTGAGTCAAAAAAAAAAAAAATCTTTCATTCAATTCTGCCCAAACATCTTAGTGTGCTGGAAAATAACGTTTGTCTTGTGGTTCTTGCAAAATTTGAAGATTCTTGGATGAAATTTGATTGAACTTTGAGCTTTCTTGATTATCATCTTGATATCTTGAAATTCTTGTGTGAATCTTGAAGTTTTGGCTTGAAAGGTTGGATCTTGAAATTGATTCTTGAACCTTGCAAATCACTTTCCAAATTCAACCTTCCTAAATACTTGGCTGCCAAATCCTTGTTGCTGTTTAAAAAAAAAAAAAGAAAGAAAAAAAAAGAGAAAAAAAAAGGCAACGAAAGGAAGAAAGAAAAAGAAAAGGCTGAATCAAGAATCCAACAAGAGAGGGAGCTACCTAATTCAGTTCATCAAGGTTTCCAAACACCAATTGAATCAAGTTTCCAAAACAGATTTGGAAACAAAGAGGAAACCGCCCCAACTTGTTTCCTTTTCTTGAACAAATCTGAACCCTCTTTGGAAACAAGCTTGTGTCGTTTATTTGCTACCAAAATCCACCTGGGAAGTTGCTAAATTCCTTCACAACCACTGCCCAAATTCCAGAAAATTCAACCAGCAAAATTTGAAGGAAAGAAAAGCTGTCCAAGAATCGAGTTAAGATTTCTTGTTTTGAGATAATTTGAGTTTTGCTTCTAGGGTTGTTTTCAGCTTTTGAGTTAAATTTCCAGCATCCTAAATTGTCTAAATTCAGTAATTTCTTGTCTTTGTTGAGCACGTAATAGGCTTAAGTCTTTGTTTCCTAATCCTTGTTGTTTCCTAATTCCTTTTGTCTTAGTTTCCTAATTCTTCTTGTGTCTTTGTTTCCTAATCTTTGTTTCCTATTCATTTATGGTCTTTGCCTCCTGATTTATTACATCTTTTGTTTCCTAATTTTGTGTCCTTATTTCCTAAATCTCTTGTGTCATTCTTGCCTAAATTCACCGTGGTCTAAATTGGTAAGTTGGTCTACACTAGAAGAAGCTCTAATTTCTTCAAGTTGTTGCCAAAGTTGACTTGAGTAGTGATTGGTGAGAATAATAGAGTGTTTATTGAGTGTAAACACGAGGGTTGAGTATAAACACGTGAGCTTGTGTGGTGAGGAAAATATCTTTTGTTTCACTAACTTTTTGCAGGTCACATCATGGAGGGTGAGAGGCGAAGGAGAGCTAACTTTGACCAACCTCTGCCAAATCCTAAGGGAGTCGAAGATGTGGTGTTACGTAGTGTAGATGATCAATTGAATATCATCAATTCACATCCAAATGGTTGGTTTTATTCTCGAAGCCGTATCAAAGATAAAGTGTGCAGCTTGGCCATTGATGTGCGTTGTGAAGTTAACCTCGCAAGTGCTATCATGGTTGAGAAACTTCAACTTCCAACCATTGATCATCTTCACCCATATAAATTGTCGAGTGCTAATGGTGATATTTGGATTACCAAACACACACTTGTCCCTGTTCGTATTGGCAAGTACATTGACGAGGTGTTGTGTGACGTAGTTCCAATCCAAATTACGCATGTGCTGTTGGGTAAAGCATGGATGCTTAGGCGTGATGTTAAATATGATGGACATACTAACAAGTATTCCTTCACTTTTAATGGACGTCGTACTATACTTGTATCACTTGATTATGAGAGACTTTGTATTGATTTAGATTTTATGAAAAGTGAGCATGAGTCCCATAGCATGAAAAAGGAGTTAGTTGAGGTAAAGTCTGAGAATGATAAAATGAGTGTTCAAGCCGTGAGTGTTAAGAGTGACATTTCAGTTTGTGAGCCAAGTGTTGAGCTTGCACAAGAGAGTGAGCAGTCCAAGCTTGAGTTGGTAGCAAGTGAGAGTTCAAAGTCTTATGTTTCTTCTAACGAACTTAACTTTGCTTTGTTTAGTGTTTCTTGTTTTTTGCAGGTTACACAAAGTGAAGTGAAGCTGGTTTTGACATGCACCATTGCTAAGTCATTTGATGGATTGTTGATCTTTCAAGGAGTTGCTAATTTCTATCATCACTCTATGGCGAAATGCACTGCTTTAGCAAGCCAGCCACTTGCTTTGAAAGGGAGTTTACTTTCAATTGATTTTGAAACTGCAATTACTCCTTTCCAATCTGATTTTCTTATTTGTGTCAATTGTTTGCATTATTTTATTAGTCCTAGTGTTGAAATAGGTCATTTTCAGCAATTCCTTTTGAGTCCTTATGTGTCTTTTATTTTCCTTGACTTGTGTGCACATTGTGTTGGTCATTATGATGCATGTTTGTGTAGTGAGTCTAATGTGTCATTAGAGTTTGTGAACATTATTCCCATGACGCATGGAAATCATGTCTTTCCTTCATGTTATACATTGGGTGAATTTAGTGTTCTTACTTCTTTCATTCCTACTAATACCTCATGTTTTGTGTTTGATCCAGGCATAGATTTGAAGAATAATCGTGACCATAGTGAGGCTACATGTGATACGTATTCGTGGTTCATGGAACGTGAGCATCCTTGTTGGCCTTGGTTTGTGCATGAGTTAAGATCGTGGTTGAAGCGTGCTAGTTGGTTCCACTTCAAGCTAAGTAGAAGGCATGCTTCATGGCTTGCATTTATCCACGTGTTACCTACAATTCTTCTCCTCAAGCAATCATTCGATTTGGGACAAATCGCCTTTAAGAGGAGGGGAATGATGCGAATCCAGTGGGCTACCATATATTTAAATTCAAGCCATCTCATGGTTTAAGTCCATCATGTGAGGATTCGTAGAGTTCAAGCACGATTCAAGTGATACTCAAGTTTGGCTAAGTGTTGAAGGGGCCCAAGTAGTATTTCCTAGTCAAAATGTCACTTCCCTTGAAGCCTCGAGTTTGAGTTAGGGTTTCCATGGAGTCCATTCGGCCATAAGCATTGTTGGGCCGACTTTAGTAGTTATTTTCAGTTTTTATTTGAGCCCAATAAAGAGCATGGGTTAAGTAGTTTCTATTTTGGATTCATCTTAGCCACATGCCTCTTTAAAGTTGTTTCCTAATTGTTTAGTAATTAGGATTATTAATAGTTTCCTAAAACCTAGTTTCCTATTAGTGTCTAAATCGGTTTCCTTAAGCTTCATGGATAGCCGAATTTGTTAGTCCTTTTTGGTCTAGGTTTTCGTGTTTTGTAGGCTATAAATAGCCACCCTTATTTTGTGTTTAATACAAGAATTTTCAGAAATAACATTGAGTGTTTTATCACCTCTTTGCTTCTTTGAAGCGACTTGAATAATCTTTAGAGTGTTCTCTTAAGGGTTCATTGACTTATCAATTCAAGAACACGCGTTGAATTGTGGCATCTTCTACCTTTATACCAACGTTCGTTGTCCACGTGCTCAACGGGTGAAGGTCTTCCGCGGTGTGTTCCAACTTTGTTTACCAAAAATCCTAGATCCTACGTTCTTCGTGTGCGGGTTGCGTTACTTATTAACGTAGTTCGTATCAGAACCTCTATGGTTTAAGTGTTTCCCAGTCCTTTTCAGATTTAGGGTTTTGTTTCGCAAGCCTATAAATAAGGCTATATCTGAATTTGCTATCATCAAGTTAATAGAATTTTTTGATACCTAAAGTCAGCCAATGGAGAAACCCATACTACTACACATGGATCTAGAAGGTTGAAGCGGCTTGACTCTATAAGGAACAGGAATGATCAAGAACCCCGTTGAACTCTTTAACGATCCCCTATACTGGTAGAGAGGCATGCCAATGGCGTGTTCCTAGATTGATGAGTGGACTCAAATACCCTAGAACAATCTAAGATGCCTTAGAGCAGCTGTGAAGCAAGAGAGAGACTCTCAAAGGGTGTTTCTTATTTTCAATATATAAGATTACATGCGGCCTATAAGCCTTTAAATAGGCTAATCCTATGTAAACCTAACCCTACTTGGCTAAGGTTAGCCAATGAACTAATACGACTAAGCATAATTGACTAGGGTTTGGTTGGCACACAAGGCTGGCCAGCTCTTTATTGAATGACCTAACCAATTCCCACCTAACTAACATACTAAACTAGCAAGGCTCCTCTAATGTGCAACATGCATAGCCAATTATTCAACTAATAAAGCTACTATAAAACTACTAAAATGGATGTAATACAACCCACAACTCAAAGCTAATGGACTTGTAAGATTTCCAACGATTTCCTCCATCTTGGGCAGCCATGGATCGTATCATTCCCCTCCTCTTAAAGGCGATTTGTCCCCAAATCGAAGTTGGAGGATACGGCCAATGACATCACCTTCATGAAATAATCCACAGGACATGTCTCTCGCACAAGTGTAGGATCCACATGATTTTTGGCACAAAAGGCAACTCGTTGTAAGGAACTAGGTTCAACTCACAACTATCCTTGAGGTAATAACTCAGCATATCACATGTAGGATGACTTTGATGGTGCTTTGCATTGGTGCGGCCAGCTATGAGTTGATATACTTCAATGAAGTTAGCCCGAGGAGATTCAACTCCTAGAAACTCAATGTTGGTGGCTAAGGTTGCTCCAAAGGCTGATTTGTCCACTTGGATTGCAACTTGGGTACCTTTCTCATGAACCTGACCAGTTTTGAATTCAAGTGCTTGGGCAAAGCGGCTCCACATAGATGTAACTCCAAATAGATAAATGCCATGGAAACTCTCGAACTGAACAAATGATTTGGGAATAGCACATTGTATTACCAAGGTCACTTGCTCTTGCTCAACCTGTGTAAAACGTGAAGTGTTAAACATAACAAAGGTCCAAGTAATAGAACAAGAAGATTGCTCATGAATCCCCTCATTATGTACAATGACGCTCAAATCTTTCATGTCGTCACAAGGTGTGATACACTCTTGTGGTAGCTCGTCAACCTTCAAATTCACCTCATTCTCAAGATTATCACTGGGCAAATCAAGTTTTTCCTCGTGCATAGGCATTTCTTCAATCAACGTTGGACTAGAAGGAGCATCTTCCTCAGGACCGTTGGTTGCAGCATGATTATTTTGCTCAAAGTATGCTTGCAGCAATGGCGTCATTTTCTCCATTAGAGAATCAACCATCTTGGCGGATTCAATTCGCCAATCAGTCCTTGAGGTACATATTTTAGAATTTCCATGATGCACCTTAGATGAATCTTTTTTGGTAGAGGATGAACTCTCACGAGGTGCTGGCTGTAACTGCCTTTGAAACTCTTCATCCTCTCGCTTAAGTCTTTCATATAAGCTCAAAGCACGATACCGATCCATCTCTTCCTTAAGTGTAAGGAACTCATATTGTGGAGGCTCAAAATTAGAGCATTTGGAACTAGAATGCGTGGAAGTAGAATGTTTTGAACCCCTCCTCTTGAGAGGCTTGTTATCCCAGCATGCTTGTTTATATGGACATGATGCAACTCCTTTAGACATGATTATATGACCTACAAAAAGTTAGCAAAGAAACAAGTGTACATATTTCCTCACTCACTCCCTTACGTGTTTACACTCATCACTGGTTTTTTTTTTTTCACTCAATTTAACACTCTAATAATCTCACAACTCTCTCAAAGCCCTTGATAGCTTATCTTGAAGAAATTAGATTTCCTTTAGATAAACACAACTTGATCAATTTTGGGACACCCAAGCTTGTTAATCCTCGACAGTACCAAAAGGAAAGCTGACTCAAAAAGGAAGAAAAAAAAATGATTGGCGCATGAAAAGAAAGAAAGGAATCCTAGTAGAATTAGACTTAGGTGGAGACCCTAGGAGATAAGGGTTTGACTCAAAAAGGAGGTCGGCTAGGGTTGGACAAGATGGAAGTCGGCTAGGGTTTTTGGTTTGATGTGGCTGAACTTACTCCTACAAATTAGGAAGATGGTGCGGTTAGGGTTTGGGTGAAAGGTGGCCGAGAGATATCCCTAAGATGTAGGGATGTGGTGCGGCTAGGGTTTGGGTTAGGAAGGCTAAGTTTTAGGAGAAAATCTAGGAGAAAATGTTGGCAAGGGTTGGGATTAGGAAGGCTAAAGTTTAGGAGAAAATTTAGGAGATAATGTAGGCAAGAGTTGGGATGAGGAAGGCTGAAGTTTGGGAGATAATTTAGGAGATAATGTAGGCAAGAGTTAGGATTAGGAAGGCTAAAGTTTAGGAGATAATTTAGGAGATATTGTAGGCAAGAGTTGGGATTAGGAAGGCTGATGTTTAGGAGATAATTTAGGAGATAATGTAGGCTCCTATCTTGGAATGTAATTCACAGATTCAATCCCTACAAACTAGGGGTGAATCGGCTGCAGGAAAAAGCACGACAACAAGACCTTAGGCTGCCACGGTTCAAACTCTAATCAGACTTGGACTAGAATTGCTAGAGCCGACTTGTCTTCTTTTTATAAGAGAGATTCGGCAGTAACAAGACAAAGGAAACACAGACAGCACACAAGAAGACATGGACAACAAACAAGAAGGATAAACAATTCAACTAAAACCAACAACTATGGATACAATGAACAAGGACAATGGAGAAATCATGAACCCAACTCAGGCTCCCCCCCAACAGGTTACCCAAGATGTTCCGAAGAACGACACAAAACCAAGAATGACTGCACGTGACTACAAGAAATTCTTCGTGCGTTGTAGAAAGCAAATACCCCAATTCCCACGGATTGAAGATGAGTTGGTGAAGTTGTGATGCGAACCCGAATCTCCAAGCTCCCGCTCTTGAAGAAACCGAATAGGCTAATGCAGCGTGGTGATCTATCTTGAACAGGTTATGGGTACAAAGGGATGGAAATCCTCACGACCCCTCTAACCCTCGAGATTGCGAACCTGGTGAATCTCAACCCACAATCTAGCAATTAGCGAACCAAGAATTTGGTAGAAAGGCCACAACTCAACGTTCTTGAATTGATAAGCCTAAACTTGAACAAGGAACTAATTCACTTTGTATCAAGGGTCGTTCCCAAGGAACAAGAAAAGAGAAAACTCTCAATGTTATTACTCAAAGTCTTATAAAAAATATTGGAGGAGAAGGCGTATTTATAGCCTTTACAAAGACTCAAAACCTAGTCCAATTTGGACTCAAAAATAACTAAACTTAATACTAATGGGTTTGGCCAACATGGACCCTTGTTTCTTAGGAAACTACCAAATAACTAAAACTAATTATTGTAATTACCCTAATTAGGATATTGAACCAATGAAAACAATAAACTAAAGAAAATATTCAAAAAGTGGAAAAATCACAAAAAATTATTTGGGATTGCGGTTAGAACTGGAGTGGTTCGCGGATAGGATCCAGCGGATCTCGGAAAATAACCTTGACCGGGATCCATGCGAGGTGTTGGGTAGCGGATCGCGCATCTTGCACCTTCTCCTCATTTCAGCTTCACGCTTCTTCCTCCGCGCGCTTGACCAACGTTTCCCAAGTTTGCTGACCATCTTAGAACCAATTTCTGAATAAAACAACTTGGAATGAATCAACTCGGGGCATTTGAATTTGATACGAACTTGTAAGCACACGTTGGCATCCATGCTCACATCATTCCCTCCCCCGTAAAAGCGATTCGTTCTCGAATCGATACCTAGGTCAAAAACAAAAGACGAGGAATAAATATGAGGAAACACAGATATTCACCCACTTTACCTAATTGGTAACAAGTAGGAAAAGTTTGTATCCCATGCAACATTAAATGACTTATAACACAACCTAAAGGCACACTAAAATTACTAGACAAACATGTATTAATACTCTTAACACAATAATCACATGACTTAAAGAAAGAAAATGACCCATAAGGACTCAACATTAAACTTGGACACGTAAAACAATTACAACTCTTAAAATGACTCAAAGGACAATCACAACAATCGACACAGGCCAAACAATTGGCATGGCTTTTAAATGCAAAAGAATTAACTAGAGGATAAGGTTGAAAACTCCCTTCCAAACGCAAAGGTTGGTTGGTGAAAATCGTCCTCAATTCCTTGGAGTGAATGTAGAAATTAGCAATGCCTCGAAAGAACATGGTTCCATTTAGAGACTTTGCAATGGTGCACCTCAAAACTATCTTTACTTCACCTTGTTGTACCTGAAAAAGACCATTAACACTAAACAAAGTAAAGTTAAGATTGTTAGAAAAATAATAAGTCCTTTCACGCTCATTTATTTTTCCACTCACAATTAGCTCACGTGCACTCTTTTCTTTTTCTTCACTCAACTCACTCTCTACATTATTGAGCTCACTATGAGATTGCTCATGTGCGATGTTTTCCTTTTGCTCACTAGCAACTTGACTAGTGGCTTGATTAGGCGGTTCAATGCATGTGTAGAATAGTCCTTTAGTGCTTGCCTAAGTTCATCCATCTTGGAATCTAACAATGCGTTAAGCTCATCTTTCCAACTTTGTCTTTCTTCTTTTTGTGTACCAAGTATTGGTCCACTACAAGATGACTTAGGATTAGGAGAGGTTGAAGAAGTAGATGACTTGGACCTCCTCCTCTTGAGCTTCTCCTCAATTTCCATTGCTGAAAGTGCAACATCTTTTAACTCCATATGTGGTAGCAAATCAATGCGGTTAGCAATGGCCTTATTTAAACCATTCAAAAATCGATCAATAGCTACTCCTGGATGCTCCTCGCTTCCCATTTTCCTTATTATGGATTTCATCTTGTTATAATACTCAACCACGGGCTTAGAACCCTGGTGAAGTAATGCAAACTTTGCAACAAATCCGTGAGATAAATAGGAGCATATCTTTTGAGCAAGATTCTCTTCAACACAGCCAAGAAACAATAGGTGGTTCATCATACCTCCGCTCCCTCACAAATTGATCCCACCATGGTAAGGCATAACCATTAAATGTAGAAGTAGCCAACTTTATCTTCTCCTTCTGGGTATAAGATTGAAGTTCAAAGGCGCTCTCCACCTTCTCCATCCATGCTAGGAATGCCCTCGGATCCCACGCTCTTGAAAGGATGGTATGGACATCTTAGGACTAACAAGTTGCTCCATTTGAGTAGTCAAATCTAGATCTTTCCATGATATAACCTGCAAAAAGTTAGTGAAACAAAGAAATTTTTCCTCACCACACAAGCTCATGTGTTTATACTCGTCGCTCGTGTATCACTCAAGTGTATATCACACTCTCATAATCTCACCAACTCTTTCAAGTCCTTGTTTACAATCCTTGAGACAATATGAATTGGCTCACAATTGCTCAAGAAGACTAATCAATTCAATCCGATTGGCATGTGACGATGTATGAGAATTTGGAAGGAGTGACTTGAAATTAACTCAAATTTGAAGGACAAAGAATGACACAATCACAGCTGGAAGTTAGCCTTTTAAACCCACGGTTCAAGGCTAGAAATTGACACAATGAAGATGGCTAAAAAATGTAACTTGAATAACACGACTCAAAACTGGAAAAATTTCAAATGAGAACAACTAAGAAAACCCTAGAAGAAGACTTGAAGAAACCGAGAGTAAATTGGTCAAATTTCCCAGGAATTCTTAGACTCCTAGATGAGGGTAAATACACATAATTTAGGACTAGAAAATGGACACAATAGAAGCTGGAAATAATTAGGAAACTAAGACAAAACCAGATTTGGAAATAAGACTCAAATTAGAAAACTCAACTTTGATTCTTAATCAGAATTGAAAAAGGAATGACTTGACTCGACCAATGTAAAAACACAAGTTAAAGACAAATTCAATGCTGGAAACAAGTGCAAAAAAAATTCACGTGAACAGTGGCTACAAACAAGCAAGTTTCAGGTTCAAAAGGTCTCACAATTTCCCAATCCAAGCTGGTTTTGGTTAAGTTGTTTTGGTCAAGATGGTGGATGGCTTCCCTCAAGCTGTTTGGATTGTTTATGGCGGTTTGCAGCTGTTTTAGGCGTTAGGAAACTGTGCTATAAGGATTTTGGCAAGTCTCCTCTTCGATTTTATTTTTTTCAGCCACAAGAAATCCTTATCAACTTTGGAAAGTAAAACTGGGATTTGGAAACTGAAATTCTGGTTCAGGTTTTCAGCTTCTTGGTCTCGGTTTTGTCCCTCCCAAACATGCAAGTATGTTCCAACAACCACCAAGATGAAGTTCAAGTTTTGAACAACAATTGCACACAGGAGATTTAGATCAAACAAGGGATGGCAGATCCGAATCAAGCAAAAGTTCAGGACAGCAGTTTGGGTTGTTCTTTTTCTTTCTTTCTTTTTTTTCGTTTCTGTTTTCTCCTTCTTTTTTTTTTTCAACCTTTAGCCGATTGATTCTGCCTTCAAACTTCAAGAATCAGTTATGTAAATTCCACGAATCCAAGAGGTTCAATCAATTTCACAAGATTCAAGAAAACAGCCCCAAGGTTCAAGATTTTGGTTGAAACTTTTCAAGAACTTGGAGTTTGTTTCAAGAATTCAAGGAACATTCAAGGCTCAACAATTTCAGCAAGGAATAGCCACGGAATTTTGGTTTAGACAGTCACAAATTTCCAGCAATGGAACACAAAGAACAACTCACAATAACGACACAACCAACAAGAAACAAAACAAGACGGACAACAAGAACAAGGATGAACAGCAAGATAACACAAGAAAAGAAAACCCTAACGATGGACTCAAGAACTTGTGGACAGATTTCATTTTTTTTTTTTTGATTCAAGACTCAAAACACAAGAACACAAGACCAATAAGTAAGAAAAATAAGAGAAAAATTCGGATGAACAGTGAATTGGATGAAGCAAGATGCTTACGTGATGCAGGATGAACAATTACTTGATGAAGCAGTCTGAATATTTTTTTTAATTTTTTAAACAAAGAGGAAAACAAGAAAGAAAAGGATATTAACCTGGTTCAAGAGTCGAGCTCCGATACCAACCAATTCGAACCCTGAATTCCAAGCTCCGCTTTGAAGAAACGAATAGTAGGCGACGCAAGTGATCTATCTTGAGCAGTTATGGGTACAAAAAGGGATGGAAATCTGACCCCTCTAACCCCTCGAGATTGCAGAACCTACGAATTGAATCTCAACCCACAATCTAGCGGTAATTAGAACCAAGAATTTGGTAGAAAGGCGGCACAACTCAACGCGTTCTTGAATTGATAAGCCTAAACTTGAACAAAGGAACTCATTCACTTTGTACCAAGGGTCATTCCCAAGGAACAAGAAAAGAGAAAACTCTCAATGTTATTACTCAAAGTCTTATAAAAAATATTGGAGGAGAAGGCTTATTTATAGCATTTAAAAAGACTCAAAACCTAGTCCAACTTGGACTCAAAAATAACTAAACCTAATACTAATGGGTTTGTCCAACATGGAACCTTGTTTCTTAGGAAACTACCAAATAACTAAAACTAATTATTGTAATTACCCTAATTAGGATATTGAACCAATGAAAACAATAAACTAAAGAAAATATGCAAAAAAGTGGAAAAATCACACAAAATGCTTGGCGGGATTCGAGGTAGAACTCAGGATGGTTTATGGATAGGTCGCGGATCTCGAGAAAATTCACGACCGGGGATCCATGAGGTGTTGGGTCACTGATCGCGCATCTTGCACCTTCTCCTCATTTCAGCTTCACGCTTCTTCCTCCGCGCGCTTGACCAACGTTTCCCAAGTTTGCTGACCATCTTAGAACCGATTTCTGAATAAAACAACTTGGAATTAATCAACTCGGGGCATTTGAATTTGATATGAACTTGTAAGCACACGTTGGCATCCATGCTCACATCAAGTTGTAGACCAGAATTTTTAAACCACTAGACTTGATTGGATGAAGCTAGTGTAGGGCTTTTGATTTCAAAGCAAGAACCTATAGTTCTTGTTACCCTTATTTTTGGATTTTGCAATAAAACTCAAGTTTTGTTTTTGTTGTTGTTGCTTCTTTTTTTTTTTTTCACCAGCAACAAGACAACGTAAAACAACAACACAATTCTGGCAATAACTTCAAGGGGCACACGACTCAATAAGGTCAACTGATATGGACAACAAAACAAGAAACAAAACAAACTAGAATGCACGACTTGATAAAAGAGCACGGAAAATTTTTTTACCGCATGAATAGTAAACAGTAATTGCTACAGTACAATTTTTTTTTTTTTAGCACAAGCACGACTCAACAAGAAAAATAACCCTAGTACCATAGACGGCTACTAGGACGAACAAGAAGGACACGAGATTCAAGAAAAACCAAAAGAAACAAAGAACAAAGATATAACGCGAACCTTCAACTAGCTCTGATGCCAGCTGATACGAACGTCGCCAACCTTGTGACGAAACCCGTACAGACTACCATGGATCTAGAAGGTTGAAACTCGCTTGACTCTATGAATGCAGCAGAATGATCAAGAACCCGTTGAACTCACTGGCTTGATCCCTTGATCTGGTGAAGGCATGCACAATCTAGCGTGTTCCTAGATTGATAAGTCGACTCGAATACCCTAGAACAATCTAAGATACTTAAGAACACTTCAATGAAGCAAGAAAGAGACTCTCGAAGGGTGTTTCTTATTTTCTAAATTATATAAGATTACATGCAGCCTATAAGCCTTTAAATAGGTTAATCCTATGTAAACCTAACCCTACTTGGCTAAGGTTAGCCAATGAACTAATAATGACTAAGCATAATTGACTAGGGTTCGGTTGGCACACAAGGCTCGGCCGAACTCTTTATTGAATGACCTAACCAATTCACCTAACTAACATACTAAACTAACCAAGGCTTCTCTAATGTGCAACATGCACTTAGCCAATTATTCAACTAATAAATCTACTATAAAACTACTAAAATGGATGTAATACAACCCACGACTCAAAACTGATGGACTTGTAAGATTTCCAATGATTTCCTCCATCTTGGGCAGCCATGGATCGTATCAATTTTCAGCAACTTTTCAAAGCTCTCTCTTGGCTTTGACACCCTTTGAATATTATGGATTGTTCTAAGTGTTCAGCTTGGCTTATCAAACAAGAAACACCCTTGTTTGTGGTGCTGTTCAACCAATACCACAAGTTCCTTCAATCACTTTCTTGAGGGTTAAGAAACTAATTTTAGTTCTTGAGGCAATGGGTTTAAGGGGTTTAGGGTTTTCTGCCAATCCAAACCTCACGGGAATTGTGTCTAGGTCCGGGGCTTGTGGATAACGAGTTCTTCCAATCAGGTTGGGTTCATGTCAGCGATCTTTTATCGTAATTGCATTGACTGCTCAGTGCACATCCTCCAAGACCCATCTTTCTTAGGTACTAGGATGACTGGTACAGCACAGGAATTCAGGATCTTTCCCACCTATCCTTTGCTAGCAATTCCTTGACTTGTCGTTGAAGTTCCTTAGTCTCCTCAGATTGCATCTATAGGCTAATCGATTAGGCAGTGGTTGTGAGGACCCAGAATTTCTTGAATTATACACCCGAAATTTCTTGAATTACTTGCTCATATTTCTTCTGAGAACCCTAAATTTTTCATGAATTATTTGTCATTGTATTTATTCAAGTGCATATCATTTTCTTATAAAATTTTCCTTAAGTGTATTATTTTCCTTTAAGTACTCTATTTTGTATGTATTGTATGAAATTAATTTGGAATTGTATTTTTCATATTTCATGTAGCCAAATACATAAACTTATATGGTATTAAGTGGATCACATTTTACATTAAGGGATTTTGATGGTAATTTGCAAAGATATTATCCTATTTTTGGCCAAGAAGTTGACACTTGTCAACTAACCAACACAACCCTTGACTTAAGCTTTTCTATTTAAACTCTTGTCTTCAAAAAATTCAAACAAATTTCTCTTTTCTCTCTCTTTGGTCAACCTCAAGGAGCAAGAAACCATAAAACCCTAAGCTTGATTTAGCCATTTTAGTGGTGGAAAAATTACTCCAAGTGAAACCCTAGTTTGATTACTACTTGGTTATCAAGATTGGTTGGAAGAGTTGAAGCTTGTGGGTGGATTTTCTCTCTCATCTCCCAAGGTAACTCACCAATTATCCATGCTTTATTGATCTTTAAAATTCAAAGGGGATGCTAGTTAGATGATATTAAGGTGTTTATGGTTGCTTAGAAGGATTGATGATGGAAGGAAATCTTGTGTTTGATAAATAGAGTTTGGGTTTTATTTGTTGGCCACCAAGTGTTCGATGAATTGTTTGTTAATATGTGATGCTTTGATGATGGAGTTAATTGCTGTTTTAGCATGTTAAACACCTTGGCAAATGATGGAAATGACTTTAAGGGATTAATTGAAGGATTGTGTCAAAGCTGGAAATTTTTGCAGGAAATCAGAAATGGAAATCAGTCCACTTCCCGAGGTTACTGTTCACTGTAGAAAATGAATTAGCATCCAAGCCTTATACCGTTAGAAAGCCCTATGAACCTAGTTTTAAACGCCGCTGACGGAGCTTGATTTTGATTTTTCTACGTCGAGTTATGGCTGTTTTCCCGAGACTGTTTGATCAGCCTGCAGCCATTCCGACAGATTTCTTGCTTCTCTGAGATTTGCCATTTTGACCTTGAATAAGCATGAATTGATGTCTGACCTCTCATGAAAGTTGTAGGGCTATGTCTTAGCTTCGAAACTCCATAAAGTACACCCCAATCCGATAAGCCCAGTCACAGTTATGATTAAAACATTGAAGGGTGGCAAACCTGTCGATTGTTGTTGTTTTTGCCACAATTGTTTCTTTCATTCCTCTTGACTCGTATGCACCATTGTCGTGACCCGACTTACTTAATTTGTGATTCTAGGACTTGGTTTGAAATGGAGATATCTGTTGTGGACAAGTGAAACGAGCTGTGTTTGGTGAGTATTCATAAAACTGTTTCAAATTGAAAGTTTCATTGCATCACTTCATGATGACATGTATGTGCTTGTGTGTACATGATTTGCACATGATTTGGCTTGGTGAGTATGTGGTGGTCTTGTACTTGACACCAACGGCTCCATTTGATTTCCAGCGCAATGACTCGCTTGAGCCAACGGCTCTACTATTAATGATTAATGTTCTACCGCTCGCTGATTTGTCCGAAGCTGGGTGTTTGAGTGCAATGACTTCACCGCTCACCGTAGCAAATAAAATCTGTTCATTTGATACCCAATCAGTGTTCGATAAACTGGAATTACTGAGTTACTTAATTGCCAACTTATTTTCACTGGATACTCACTGAGCTTCTAGCTCACCCTAAAATATTTTATTCACCCCCCACAGGGTTCGAGATAAAGGAAAGCAGGAAGTGATCTTTCTTAGTGTGACTTGCCAGATTATCTCTTGTACTATTGTAATATTGGACAGTTGGACTTTTGGTGTATTTAGATTAGTTGGAAATGTAATTACTATTTGGAGATCTTGTGTAATTATTTGAGATTTGTGATAATGATTGAGGAACTGAATGAGTCCCTTACGAGAGTTAGGCGGCCCGATACCCTAGAGTTCACCTAGGGAGAAGCTGGGTCACAGCCAGTGGTGCTCCAGGAATGAAGTCAATTTGGTGCCAATGCCTCTCAAAGGAGGTAGACTACTCGGGACATCCCCAGGGAAGACATCCTTGAATTACTACAAAAGACACACAAATGCATTTGACAAAGAAGGGTCAAGCTCATTAGTAGAAAACAAGACTTCTTTGTATACACATGTCAGCAAATTTTAGCCCTCACAAAGCCCTTGCTGAGCATCTTTGGCTTTTGCTAGTAGAAACTATTTCCCCTCTTTTCTTTCCTCTCTAACCAGCTTATTTTCATTTGGCTTTTTCTCATCATTAGTGACATTGGTGCAATTTCCAGAGTCGATCACCATGCTACACACCTGTTTCTTGATGTGACACCTCGTATAAAAGATGTTTTCTCACTAAATATTGCCTTCCTTGACATGAGTAGCTAATGCTCGTCTTGCTATAAGTCTTAATCCTACTTGACCATTAGTAGGATACACCTTTTCTTCCTCAGCTTCATCTTCCTCTTCTATCAAGGCGGCATGTCTTTGTACTCGTTCTCATCGTCAGTGACAACTTCACCATTTGAGAGTACAATTATGGTCCTTTGGTTCGGACATTGGCTTGCAATGCATCTAATGCCTTGGCACTGAAAGCACTTAATATCTCAGTTGCATGATCGAGGTGCTGTGCTGGACGAAGGTTGAGTTGATTTCTTGACTTTCTTGGAAAATGCTTGCTTCAATTCCTCTAGCCTAGGAAATGATGATTTCAGCTTGGCTGGATTGTTGGTGGTGATCGGGACTCCGCTCGTCCGTCCTAGATAGACTTGTTTGTGGAAATGATGGAGAATAAGTTGAGGTCGTCCGGAGTTGACTCCTCGTCTTAAGCCTCCTTTCAACCTTGATAGCTTTCTCAAGCATGTCACTAAGCTCGATGTAGTGATAAATCTCCACTTATTTTGCTATTTCAAGCTTCAATCCACTTAAGAAGCATGCCGTTGTAGCACCATGGTCCTCCATGATGTTAGCTCAGAGCAGTGCTATCTCCATCTAGTTATAGTAGTCCTCGACGCTCTTAGTTCCTTGTGACATGTTTTGAAGCTTTTGGTACTAGGCACGGAGATAGTGACTAGGAACAAACAGCTTTCTCATCACGATCGTCAACTTGGTCCATGTGGTGATAGAGTAGTCACTACTCCTCCTTCTACTTGTTGTGATTTGGTCCCACCAAACTATGGCATAGTCGATGAATTGCATCATAGTAAGTTTCATTATTTGCTCGTCCGAGTAGTCATTGCATTCAAAGATGAGTTCCACTCTTTTTCTCCCATTCCAAGTAGGTGTTGGGGTCAGATTTGCTCAGGAGGTAGGGAACTGCATCTTTACTCCTTTTATAGCTTCATCTGATTTGGATTGCCTTCAATTCCTTCACGATTTTGAACTAGCTTCCTCATCCAAATTTGAACTTTTGGATTCATGTGTTGGAGTTTTGGCTCGGCCTCCTTTGGATTGACTTCAGAAATTTTCAAGACCATCAATTCGGGCATGGACAGCTTCCAATTTTTGGTCTAAAATGCATCCAATATCTCCTCTTAAAGATTCAGAAAATAATCTCAAGTCGAATGCTTGAGGGCTTTCTTCACTTTCTTTATTCGAGATGCTTTGGTAAATCTGCAAGAAAGGGTTGGTAGAAAATTTCCTCACTCACTCCCTTACATGTTTACTCTCACACTCTTTATTGGTTACTCAAATCACTCAAATGAGCTTACCAATTATTCTCAATCCCTTGATTTTACTCTTGAAGAAATTAGATCAAATTCGATAGAAATAGCAACTTGAACTTATCTAAAAGAAACACAATCGTAGCTTGAAGGAATGAGATTAGGACAGACTAATTTAGGATTGATATTAGGATGAAAATGACTCAGAAAATAGCCTAAATACTGCTAGAAATCTCAGAATTAACAGACCAAAAAGAAGACTCAAGTTGCAGAATTTTGAACACCTAGGCAACTTGCTAACCGTACCTGTTTTGCTGGGTTAATTCGGCTGCAGGTTGGAAATGTTCGGTCAGTGTTTGATGCTGGTTTAGGTGCTAAAAAGGTGTAGAAATAGAATGGTTAAGATCTAGAAAAAGTCAACTAAAACTATCTTAAAATCCACCTTCAATTCGGCTTCAATTTGAAAGAACAAGTCAGTGGATTTCTAGACAGATTCGGTTGTAAGGTGATGTCGACTTTTAGGAATTGATTTGGTGTAAAAATGGGGTATATTAAGGCAATAGATGATGGTTTATGGCAAGCTAGAATGAGTTGTGTTAAGGCTAAGAAGTTCGGATTTGGTTTCTTGCCAAAATTGGATTCGGTTTTCCTAATTTGAGCAGATTCAAACTTGAGGCTGTTTCAAGTTTCGAAACTGATTTCACCCGATTTGGTCACAGGAAAAAGTGGTTTAGGTAGTGCGAAAAGTGGCCATGCTGATTGCTTTTTAGGGAGGAGGTAATTGTGGTTTGTCTGAAAACTATGTCACTTGATTCCTCAGAACATTATTGTAATAACGACTGTTTAGATAATTTGAACCCATATTGTCCTTTTCATCGTTGTGGTCACGAGTGTACTTTAGATTTGCATCTATCCCGTCCCTTAGTTCAAAGCATTGGTGATTCACGTATTACTACTCCTTTACCTGCATCTCTTTACAAGTCTCAGCTAAATAATATTTGTTCTTCACAGCACTTGTTTGGTCCAGTCCATCCACACGAATATTACCCACCTTGTGTAGTTTTTCTTTTTTTTTTTTTTGGGCATAACAAAAACTAAGATAAAAAAGTGCTTACAACTTACACCAAGACTCATCATTATTTTAATATAGTAATGATAATGATAATGATAATGATAATGATGATAAGTAGATTATAAGTGTTGCAGTCTTGTAGCAATCTCTTACTCAAGTGTAATTTTTTTACGAGGCTAACTTTCATCTTCTTTGGTGCAGCTGTTTTGTTGGAGTCTTGATTGTGCCTTTGCATTTGCAGCAGTTGATGGTTGAACATGGTTATCTGATACTTCCTCCCGCACTTGCAAGCAGAGTGTCAAATGTTGCTTTTCCGATCTACCATCGAAGTCTTCTGTCTTGAGGATATGAACTGCCTTGTTCACCCCAAGATGTTGGTATAGCTTTGTAATTGGTGACATGCTGATAAGATGATTCTTGTTTGCAGTGGCATTTTTTATTTTAGAGACAATGATAATGTATTTTCAGTACTATTGGAAGTGTAGCTGTATGCACATCTCAGAAAAGCTAATAGACACGTAGTATCACAGCCTTTGGCTTCTATCAAGGAGTTTTGGTCTACCTCAAGATCCAATAAGGCCTTATAGTTCCAGTTGGAAGCCAAATTTGCTCACGCCCAAGAAGCCATGTCAGTGCCACAACAAGCAATGACTTTCGACGACAAGTAAAGTTATTGATAGTTGGAGGACGGTGCCGGTGGTGGCAATGGTGGAGGAGGATGAAGAGGAAATATTTTCCAAATTAAACATAAACTTTGAGTAGTTGGGAACGGTGGCGGAAGGGGATTAAGATGAAAATTTCCCCAAATTAAACAGAGACTTTCGATACTTGGAAGAGGTGGTGACAAGGGAATAATAACCAGAATAGAACAAATCCATTGTTCTACTTCTTTTTAAGAGTTTAGAGGATGGGTCGTGCCCTAATTTTCCTGATACGGAAGTGAAGAGAGCCAAGCATCAGAGTTCGTCCGTCCGTCACATCCCGCCACCGACATGATTAGAATTAACCCTGATATAGAGGAAGCATATAACTATATTTTTAAGTTACGCTTTATGGTGCTCGCTTATTAGATAGTGGTTTCTTCCCAAAGATCCGATCTTGTGAGTAAGTGTCGATCTATATAGATTTGTTGTGGCAAAGAATCCATACTATCCGTTCGAATTTGGAAAATCTTGGTATATTGGATTAAGCACACCGTGGCATAAGGGTGAATATAGTAACCCATTGCACAAGCCTCGCCTCCAAGACTAGATTTTCACAAAGATGAGTCTGGCAAGAGCTTCATCCTCTCAAAAATTAGATTATCTATATGAAGTGTCTTGAACCAGTAAAGTTAGCCCCTACAGATCTACCTTGTTAGATCCATACTCCTCATTTGCTAAAAGAACATCTCTCCTTAGGCACCATTAAGTCTTTGATTAAACATCGACCCAAGGGTGTTAAAGAGTATGTACAATCTTCCAAGTTAGACCAGCACAAGATCCCAGCAAGAATGAAAGAGCAATTTATAACCCTGCATATTCCTCTTGATTTCCCCAATTTATGGAAACAGCAAGGTTATACTCATATCCATTTTGGTGCGATCCGTTTTCTATCTTTCCATGGTAGAAAAGGTCTTCCACCATGCTCGCCTTGCTTTATTAGACAAGAGATTTGTCAAATATCAGATGCCTCAGATAGGAACAAGAGAAACAACTTTGAATGTCGGTAATCGTGTTCGTTACTTCATTTCCAAATTTTAATATGTCTCTTGATGATCCATATTTGCTAAGTGCTCTTAAGATCCTGTGTCCTGATAGCAAGTGTAACAGTCCCTAAAGCCATTGCAGCAACACTCCATTATCAAATGGCTTATCGTGTTCAAAATCATGCTCTTGACCTTACTCTTCCTGGAGGAGAAGATGCTCTCCTCATAAGAGTTGATGAGCAAAACATTGCTACTTGTACAAATATTCTCGCAGACTCGAGAGAAGAACCGATAAAACTTTACCCGATTCCCCGGATTACCGACTATGAAAATCAATCGACATCAAACCGTCCTGGAGTCTACAAACTCAAAAATTTCATCTAGGCCAGATGGTTCTGTTTCTATTTCCTTTGATCATTCTCACCTGAGAAAAATCAAAGATGTCCCTCGAATTATGTCCATATTCATTTGAAATCCCCATGGCTATACCAGTCCCATGGAGGAAACCCAGAGAGTCCCTTATAGATCTTATCTCTCATTTTGATCAAGAAGGGAAACCTCAGATATTGGTTCCAAGATCCTTTTCGTGCCATACTTATTTTGATGTCCATATTGCGGAAATGTGTAAAACAAAATGTCCGTAAAGGCGATCTAGTTGTTGTCCGCACTGCATGGATCCCACACGGAAAAACAGCCACCTTTCACTTCATCCCGCAGTCATTTTGATGGCTTTTCAATTCCATCTGATTGGGTTGAAAAACCCAAACCAAAGCCAAGGCTCTCTCCTTATTACCAACAATGCTTGGAGATTCTTGACCATGAAGGTCTTCGCATTAAACCATCAGTATCCAAGCCAATTCCTCAGCATGTTTAAGTCTGAAGATTTTCCTCCTCTTCAGCCTTTCACTAAAAACAATTCGAGCCATGCTCCAAAGTTTGAAAATGCACAAACTATTGTCCTTCCTTCAGGACAACTTGCCCCTCTTGATAGAACTGAACAGGTTCTTAACTCAAGTACCAAAATGCAATCACAAAACAAAGCTCTTTCTAAGATTCATGACGAGGTTACCCAAGTCTCTAAAAATTGTCTCTCTTAGAGATGAGACAAAATCCTGCACTCAAGCTCACAAGATGATCAAGGTCTTCCAAAAAGACTTGATGAAGTGTATCACGTAATTCCCCAAATTGGAAAACCTTTGTCCCAACTTCGCGGAACGTGAAAGAGAAGGATATTGAATATCTTAAAAGCATTTATCTCGTGAGTCTCACGTGAAACTAGAAAACTCTCAATTGAATCATTTGTTCAGAAACCAGTCCAACCCCCAGATGATGATTATATGTCCCATTTTGCAGCAAAGCCATTAAGAGAAATGGCTTCACCTTTTTTTGGTGTCATCCCATATTTTCCATCTCCAGTCCAGAAAGAATTACCAACTTCATCCAAGAATTATTCAAAATGGCTTCGCGAACAAAGAGACAGGGAATGAAATTCCATGAGAATATGATATGAATGGCAAAGATACCAGAGCACCCATAGTAATGGATCAGGAAAAATCATGGTCCAGAATGAAGATCCGGGAAAATGGGGATTGATACCAAAAGGATTGAGAAAAGGGAAAGAAAAAAGCTGAAACCTCAAGAAATGGCGTAAGACATAAAAGATGTTTTATGTTTTCATGGAATTAATCCTATTTCTTCTTTTTTTTGCGTGAACAAGTTGAATCCAGCCTTCCAAAAATCAATGTCATGGAAAATGCTTCAATCGCTGCAGACGCCACCAAGAGACTACACCGAGGATACATCCAAGAAATACTTCAATCTTCGACTCAATACTCGACTCTCAAGAATCAACCGAAATTCTATCTAATTCCTCAGCATCAATTGGAAAGATTCCTGATGTCTTCATGGCTAGGGAAGTAGAAACTAAAAGCGAAGTTCATTTCCCTTCGGACGAAGAAGACATTCCTGATGAGGAACCCCGACGGCAGCAGCCCAAGAAAAACAATAATAAAGGGAGTATTTCTATCTTCACCATTGATGATATTCCTTCTTCTCAATGGGAAAAAAGATTCCAAGAATTTCATGCATGGATGACTATTAGACATCTTACAGTTGATTCAACTTTTGATATTCTAAGTGAATTTACTGCTCACTTTGCAGGTATATTGAAAGACTGGTGGGTTTCATTAGGTGATCAAGACAAAACAATTTTTCTCACCAGACAAGATTTTGATCAAGCTATTGAAATCTTGAATACTACATTCTTAGGAAGCCCTATTGAAAATAAAGAACTTAAAAGAAAAGAGTTTTTTCAGATGAGATGTCACTCTTATGAAAGAAAGGATTTAAGCCGACATTTCAAAAGAATGACACAACTCTTCTATATCCTTAGTGTAGATATAAATTTGAAGCAAGCTTTCTTAACATCTCTTCCTCATATTTTGTCCAACAGTGCCGAAATTTATATCCATAACCGATATGGTTCTATTTTGAATCTTCAGAGGTCACCACTGTCTGTATTCCTATCCCTTGAAGAAATTTGCAACAAAAGAAAAGTGATAATGAGAATACATGAAAGGAGATGTCCAGATGGATCAAGCCTCAAGAAGCCTCAATTAATCATTAAAAGTAAATGCAAGTCTTGCTCTACCAGAAGAAGAAGAAAACTTTTCCTAAGTTTTCTCAAGAAATGCCAAAAATCAAGACAGCAGGAAAATTCTACAAACGAGGACGAAAATGGAAATTCTTCAGAAAAGAAAAGAATTGATACATCCTCTGATCGATGTTTCATCTGTGGGCAGAAGGACATTATGCTTCAAAATGTCCTCAAAAGAAAAAGGGTCTCAATCTGATTCAAAAAGTCCAGGATGAGCTTCACATCCCTATTCTTAGTGAATTGGAATATGTTTTTTCTGAAGAAGAAGAACCTTCTGATAAAACTATTTTTGCTTTACAGGTTCAGCAGCCGAAGAATCAATTTCATTACATGGAAGCAGCAAAAACGTGCCCACAAGCCTAACTCCATGTCTTGAAATCCAAGTATGATAAACCAATTCCTCTCATTGGTTTTTTTGATTCTGGTGCAGAAATGTCAATCCTCAATCAGGATATTTTACGAAGAATGTCGAAGTATGAATCCCATACTCGTGTCGTTAATGGAGAATTGTTTGAAACAACCAAGGTAACCAAAAATCCCATTATCATTAGATTTCTCCCAGATTGTGAACTTAAAACTCACATTATTGGAGGAAAAATGCCTGGAAAAGATTTGATTATTGGATTTGATATTTATGAAAAGGATTTGTACAGTTAAAAGCAAAAGGGATTCAGTCAAAGAAATTCTTTAAACCCTTTACTGATATCCAAAACCTTTTCATATATGATTCCACATTGCCTGAAAAGACCCAGACTGACAATTTCAGGGATTTCATTGTTAAGCAATCTTGTGCTCCAAATCATGTGGAATTCATAAAAAAATGTAACCATCCTCTGTGGAAAAATCCAGACTTCTTCATCAAACTTCCTTTTTCTAAAAGTGAAGAAGCCAATCCTACCAAGGCCAGCCATCCAGGAATGAACCCTGATCATTCCAAACTTGCTGAAAAAGAATGTCTAGAACTTCTTGAATTTGATCTCATCGAAATTTCAGAATCGCGATGGGCATGTCAAGCCTTTTATGTGAATAAGCGATCTGAACAAGTTCGAGGGAAAATGAGGCTTGTCATCGACTACCAGCCCTTAAATCTCTTTTTGGCCAATGACAAATTTCCTATTCCAAATAGACATTCTTTGTTCTCTTTGCTTGTGGAAGCAAGATGGTTCTCAAAGTTTGATTTAAAATCAAGTTTTTGGCAGCTTGGGATGATACGAACTACGTTAATAAGTAACGCAACCCGCACACGAAGAACGTAGGATCTAGGATATTGGTAAACAAAATTGACTCACACATAGCGGAAGACCTTCACCCGTTGAGCACGTGGACAACGAACGTTGGTATAAAGGTAGAGACCACAATTCAACGTGTTCTTGAATTGATAAGTCTATAAACACCCAAGAAGATTCTAGTATTCAAGTTGCTTCAAGGAAGCAAAAGAGGTGATTAACACTCAAAGCAATTTGCTGAATAATTTCTTGTCAATAAAACGAAATAAGAGTGGCTTATTTATAGCCAACATGACACAAAATCCTAATCAAACTAGAAGACTAAAATCGGTCAGCCTAGCATAGGAAAACCGATTTCCAAAATGAAATGGAAAACTAGGGTTTGTTTTAGGAAACTACCAATAAACCTAACACTAAAGAATCTAGGAAAATTAAAAAGGAAATTGGACTCCAATTCGGTCAAAACAAGGCTGGCTTGACCGAATCTTCAATACTTAGCAACGTAACAAATGGGCTTAGCTCATCCAAGTTGCTAATGGGCTTGACTTGCTCACGGACCTCAAGAATCAATGCATTCAACTCCTCTTGAGCTCTTAGCTGCAAGGCGCGTGTCATTGGTCCATGAGGGACTTGAAGTGAGCTTGAAGATTGACCTTTCCTTGACTCGCTTCCATTGCTGCTAGGATGATCCGCATCATTCCCTCCTCTTGAGAAGGATTTGCCCTCAAATCTAGTTCATCCTCGCAAGAAATGGACTAAGGTCGAACGCTAAAAGTAGCACTAACGGATACTCACCGTGGAGATCCGCACGGTAAGCATTGTCATTAATGCGCTCAAGGACTTGGAATGGTCCATCCCTCTTGGTAGCAACTTGTTACGCCGCTGGGCTGGGAATCTCTCCTTTCTCATATGCAACCATACCCAATCGCCGGTTCAAAGACCACACGACGACGCCTTTGTTTGCTTGTTTGACATATTGTGCGCGTATGCGTTGTTCAATATTAATCCGCACTTTCTCATGAAGCTGTTTAACCAAATCAGCCTTTTTAGCTCCATCTAAACTAACACGATCACTTAGAGGCAACGGCAAAAGATCAAGTGGAGTTAAAGGGTTAAAACCATAAACAACTTCAAAAGGTGAAAATTGAGTTGCACTATGAGTAGAACGATTGTAAGCAAACTCAACATGTGGTAAACACTCTTCCCATGTTTTAAGATTACGTCTAATAATGGCACGTAAGAGTGTAGACAAGGTGCGGTTGACGACCTCAGTTTGGCCATCAGTTTGTGGGTGACTAGATGTAGAAAATAACAATTTAGTTCCAAGTTTTCCCACAAAGTTTTCCGAAGTAGCTAAGGAACTTAACATCACGGTCGACACAATAGTGCGGAATACCATGTAATCTAACAATTTCTTTAAAGAACAAATTAGCTACATGTGAAGCATCATCTGTTTTATGACAAGGTAGAAAATGAGCCATTTTTGAAAATCTGTCAACAACAACAAAGATGCTATCATTTCCCCTTTTAGTCCTAGGCAATCCTAAAACAAAATCCATAGATATATCAACCCAAGGTTCCTTAGGAATAGGTAAAGGAGAATATAAGCCGAAAGGGTGAAGTTTAGACTTAGCTTTGTGGCAAGTGACACACTTAGCCACCACACGTTCTACATCACGCTTCATCCTTGGCCAATAGAAATGTTCTTGGAGAATGGCAAGTGTCTTGGCAATTCCAAAATGCCCCATCAAACCTCCTCCATGTGATTCCCTTACAAGCAATACACGAATAGAGCAATTAGGGATACAAAGCTTGTTAAGATAAAACAGGAAACCATCATGAAAACAGAACTTACCATTCGCGGGTGGTTTACCTGGTGAACTTATCAAGGCCGAAAAATCTGCATCTTTTTCATACAATTCCTTGATAAACTCAAGGCCAAGTAATTTAGCATCAAGTACAGTGAGTAAAGAATGTCTACGTGATAATGCATCCGCTACAACATTAGACTTCCCTACTTTGTACTTAATAACATAAGGAAAAGTGTCAATGAATGCAACCCACCTAGCATGCCGCTTATTAAGCTTGTGTTGAGATTTAAGGTGTTTAAGCGACTCATGATCAGTGTGAATTACAAATTCCTTAGGTCTAAGATAGTGTTGCCACGTCTCTAAGGACCTAACCAAAGCATACATTTCCTTATCATATGTGGGGTAATTTAAGGCTGCCCCATTCAATTTTTCACTAAAGAATGCAATGGGACGACCTTCCTGCATTAAAACAGCCCCAATTCCCACACCCGATGCATCACATTCAATCTCAAAAGTTTTATCAAAACAAGGCAATGCAAGCACAGGTGCATGAGTAAGCTTATCTTTAAGTGCATGAAAAGCATGTTCTTGAGCTTCATTCCACATGAATTTCTCATTCTTTTTAATCACAGATGTCAAAGGTGCAGCAATAGTACTGAAATCTTTAACAAACCTACGATAAAAGCTAGCTAAACCATGGAAGCTACGAACATCTCCAACACTTTTAGGTGTCGGCCATTCACGAATAGCACGCACTTTATCCTCATCAACATGAATTCCATTGGCACTTACAACATAACCTAGGAATACTACTTCACTAGTGCAAAAAGAACACTTTTTAATGTTAGCATACAATTGAGCATCGAAGTGTTTCAAGCACAAGTCTAAGATGTTCTACATGCTTTTCTAGGCTGCGCTATAAATCAAGATATCATCAAAATAAACAACCACAAATTTGCCAATGAAATGCCTAAGTACATGGTTCATTAATCTCATAAAAGTACTAGGGGCGTTAGTCAAACCAAAAGGCATGACAAGCCACTCATATAAACCATACTTAGTCTTAAAAGCTGTTTTCCATTCATCACCCTCTTTCATTCTTATTTGATGGTAACCACTTTTTAAGTCAATTTTTGTGAAAATAATGGCACCATGCAATTCATCCAACATATCATCCAAACGAGGTATAGGGTGACGATACTTTACCGTTATAGCATTAACGGCTCTACAATCTGTACACATGCGCCACGTTCCATCTTTCTTTGGCACTAAGATGACAGGAACAGCACATGGACTTAAGCTTTCCCGCGCCCATCCTTTCTTCAAGAGCTCTTCAACCTGCCGTTGTAGCTCCTTTGTCTCTTCAGGACCCATACGATAGGCGGGTTTGTTTGGCAATGAGGCTCCAGGCACCAAATCAATTTGGTGTTCAATTCCCCTAATTGGTGGTAATCCATTTGGAATCTCATCGGGAAGACGCCCTCAAATTCCCTGAAGATTCAAAACACTTGAGGTAAAACGTTAGCTAGGTCGGGGAATTACAGTATTTCTTTACACAAGAGTACGAGTACTATCACATTGGAATGTAAAGCTCTCCTCACGCCTCTTGTTTTACAAAAAGATTAGTTTTCCTTTGCAAATTTCCTCCCTTGTCAATTCTTTTCCCTTTTCTCTATCATCGATTCGGTCTTCACTTCCTTTTGCTTGACCTCGGTTTTAACTTGCCGCCTTTTAGCAAGTTCCACCTCATACTCCTTATGCAATTTCTCTTGATCCTCACGAACTTGGCTTGGAGTTAAGGGGGCGAGGATAACCTTTCTTTGGCCATGTAGGAAGGAATATTTGTTAGTTACTCCTTCAAAATTGACAGCTTTATCAAACTGCCATGGCCTTCCAAGTAGTATATGGCAGGCTTGCATTGGCGCCACATCACATAGCACTACATCTTCATACTTGCCAATGCGAAATGGGACTTGGACTTGCTTGGTAACCCTCACGTCACCACTGTCATTTAGCCATTGAAGACGGTAGGGGGTTGGATGCTTGAGTGTAGGCAAAGCTAGTTTCTCCACCATAAGCTGACTTGCAACATTTGCACAGCTTCCTCCATCTATAATTAGGCTACATACACGTCCCTGGATGTGACAGCGAGAGTAGAAGATATTTTCCCTTTGTAAGGCATCATTGGCTTTGACATGTGTAGCTAGGCACGCCTAACCACCAGCCCGAAGTTGGTCATGGTCGGAATTTCCTCTTCCTCTTCATCCACTTCTTCACCAAAGGTGGCATGTCCTCATACTCACCTTCATCATCGTGACCCCGCCATTGGGAAGGATGATCATAGCTTTTGATTAGACATTGACTAGCAATGTGCCCTCTTCCTTGGCATTTGAAACACCTAGTATCCCTATTTCTCGATTGGGATTGCTGGTGTTACGGTCATTGGCCTAGAATCAGCCTTAGGAGCTTCAAGTCGAGGCTTTGGAGCAGCTTGAACCGTAGCTGGTTTTTCCTCCTTGGATTGGATAATTTCACCACCTTGAGTGGTACATAGGCATAGATCGGGTGAAACCCCTCCTCTTGTAACGCCTCTCAATTTTGATGGCTTTGTCTACCAGGTCATTGAGTTCTACATAGTGTTGTAGTTCTACCTGCTCAGCAATATCAGGACGTAAGCCATTCAAAAATCGAGCCAAAGTGGCTTCCCTATCTTCTTCAACATTGGCACGTAGCATGAGCACCTCCATTTCCTTGTGGTAGTCTTCAACACTTTTAGATCCTTGAGTGAGGCTTTGAAGTTTTTGATACAAATCACGGTAGTAGTGATTTGGCACAAATCGTTTTCTCATCAAAAGCCTCAATGCATGCCATGTATCGATGGGTGGTTCTCCACTTCTTCTCATACTTGTTGTAACCTGATCCCACCACACAACAAGATAGTCAAGAACTCTACAACGAAGTTTTACCTTTTGATCTTCAGTGTAATTGTTGCAATTGAATACGAGCTCAATCCTTTTTTCCCACTCTAAGTATGCATCCGGATCTGAACGCCCTTGGAATGAAGGAATCTTCAATTTAATACCACGAATAGAATCATCATTGAGTCTATTCTCACGCTTAGGTCGCCGTTGTCTATTGTCAAACTCCTCATTTGAGTCACTTGACTCATGCAAAGGTGTTCTACTACGGCTTCCTTTACACCGGTAAGGGTTTTTCCAAATTGTCGATTCTTTGATTTACAATCTCCAACTTTTGATCCAAAATGCGGCTAATGTCTCCCCGGAGTGATTCTGCAAACAATTTAAAATCAAAGGCTTGGGAAGATCCCTCACCCTCGTTAGACATGGTGATCACTTAAAATTGAGTGTTTTAGGGTTTTAGAGAAAACAAATCCTTACACACTCCCTCAAGTGTGTTCACTCACCCTCGTGTTTGCACTCAATAACCACTCTAATAGTCTCACCAATCACTTCTTAAGTCAACCTTGGCACAACTTGAAGAAATTAGAATTTCTTCTAGTGTAAACCAACTTACCAATTTAAACCACGGTGATTTGTAGACAAGAATGATGCAGCAATTTGAGAAAATAAAGAGTAAAGTTAAGAAACAAAGATTAGGAAACAAAGACAAAAGAATTAGGAAACTAAGACACAATGGTTTAGGAACAAAGAACCAGTTTAAGTGCTCAACAAGAATAAAGAAAATATGGAATTTAGATAATTTAGGATGCTGGAAATTTAACTTAAAAGCTGAAAACAACCCTAGAAGCAAAGCTCAAATTAATGTAACACAAGAATTCCTACCGAGGCTTGGACAGCTTTTCTTTGCTTTTGGTTTTCTGGTTGGATCTTTGGAATTTCTGGGCAGTAATTTGGGTTTGAGGTGCTGTTTTGGACGTGATTTTGGGCTAAAAATATGCAGCACTTGTTTCCCAAGAAGTGGTTTTCAAAGCTGATTGGGAAGAGGAGTGAAGCAATTCCACGGTTTGGCAGCTTTGATGTTTCAGATTTCCTTGGCTGAAGCTTGACTTTCTTTTGGGTGGATTTGTGGCTGTCTGTGGACAGTTTTCCAGGCTTAATTTGGTCAGCAAAGTTAGCTGCAATTGCTTCCAAAAAAACGACTTGAAAACAGATTCAAGAATAGAAGATTTATGGCGGTTGGTTTTCTTGATTTCCAAAGCTGATTTGGATTCCCTTTTCCCAACCGTTTTAGAAGTCTTCTTTTCCCTGATGGTTCTTGGTCTAAGCTTTCCTTTTCTTTTGCTGATTCGTTGCCTCTTCTTTTTTTTTTTTTTTTTTTTACAAGCAACAATTCTCAACAACAAGAAATGGTTAGGCTGCAACAGAATAGCTTCAAGAACTGATTACAACTTGCAAGAATCAAATTGTAAAGTCTGATATTTTTCAAGAATGGCTTCAAGATTGATGTAATAATGTCAAGATTACACAACCACAATCAAGAAAGCTTCAAGGTCTGATCAGGTATGCCCAAGAACTTTTAATTTTGCAAGGATCACAAATCAGATTTCTATTTTCCAGCAATGAGTTCGGATAGACTTGTCACTAAACAGAATTTTTTTTTTTTTGATTCGAGACTCAAGAACACAAGAAAGACAAGATCAACAATCAAGAAACTAGAGATTGAATTTGGATGAACAGTAACGCTACAGTTCGATGAACAGTAACGTTTTTTTTTTTTTTTGAATTTTGAAGATTCAAGAAACGAAAATAATTGACTCAAAATAAGAAAAAGATATACTTTGTTACCTTCGACTAGCTCTGATACCAACTGATACGAACTACGTTAATAAGTAACGCAACCCGCACACGAAGAACGTAGGATCTAGGATATTGGTAAACAAAATTGACTCACACATAGCGGAAGACCTTCACCCGTTGAGCACGTGGACAACGAACGTTGGTATAAAGGTAGGAGACGCCACAATTCAACGTGTTCTTGAATTGATAAGTCTATAAACACCCAAGAAGATTCTAAGGTATTCAAGTTGCTTCAAGGAAGCAAAAGAGGTGATTAACACTCAAAGCAATTTGCTGAATAATTTCTTGTCAATAAAACGAAATAAGAGTGGCTTATTTATAGCCAACATGACACAAAATCCTAATCAAACTAGAAGACTAAAATCGGTCAGCCTAGCATAGGAAAACCGATTTCCAAAATGAAATGGAAAACTAGGGTTTGTTTTAGGAAACTACCAATAAACCTAACACTAAAGAATCTAGGAAAATTAAAAAGGAAATTGGACTCCAATTCGGTCAAAACAAGGCTGGCTTGACCGAATCTTCAATACTTAGCAACGTAACAAATGGGCTTAGCTCATCCAAGTTGCTAATGGGCTTGACTTGCTCACGGACCTCAAGAATCAATGCATTCAACTCCTCTTTGAGCCTCTTAGCGCGTGCGCGTGTCATTGGTCCATGAGGGACTTGAAGTGAGCTTGAAGATTGACCTTTCCTTGACTCGCTTCCATTGCTGCTAGGATGATCCGCATCATGGGATTTGTATTGAAGATAGGTACAAAACTACTTTCTGTATACCGAATTACCATTACCAATGGAAGGTGATGCCTTTTGGTTTAAAAACTGCACCTTCTCTTTTTCAAAAAGCCATGATTCGGATATTTGAACCTATCCTCCATACTTGTCTTGTGTATATTGATGATATTCTGTTGTTTTCCAAAACATTTGAAGAGCATATTTCTTTGCTCTACAAATTTGCTGAAATTGTTGAAAAATTTGGCATCATGCTTTCTGAGAAAAAAATGCTTTTGTGCCAACAAGAAATCACTTTTCTTGGGATGAAAATCTCAAATGGTACTTGTGTTCCCGAGACACACATTGGAGATGCTATCCAGTATTTTCCTGAAAAAGATTTTTCTGTTAAACAGATCCGACAATTTTTGGGTATTGTAAATTATGTTAGGGACTTTATCCCTAATGTTTCCCAGTATACCCAACCTTTAACCCAACTCCTCAGGAAACATCCCATTCCTTGGGGTGCTGAACAAACTCAATCTGTTCAACCACTGAAGAAAATCCTGCATAATCTCCCTGTTCTTCATATCCCCTCTTCTGAAAATCTCATCCTTCAAACAGATGCTAGTGATTTCCATTGGGGAACCACCCTTCTAGAAAAATCTGGAAAAGAAAGAAAATGTTGTGGATTTGCCAGTGGAAGCTTCAAAGACAGTCAATTGCATTACCATTCTTCTTACAAAGAAATTCTTGCAGTCAAATATGCAATTGATAAATTCGAGTTTTACCTCAGACCAATCTCTTTCACAATTGAGATGGATATGGGAAGTTTTCCTCAGATGATTTCTTTCAAAAATAAGAAAATTCCTAATTCCCAATTGCTTAGAGGGTCAACTTGGTTTTCCCAGTTCTCATTTAAAGTTACTCATATCAAAGGAAAATCAAACATTGTGGCCAATTTCTTCTCCAGAAATCCTCCAAAGGAATCCCTACCTTCAATTCGGATGTACTCTAGTATCATCCCTTCTTTCCCAAATCCACCTGAAATCTTGTCTTTATCTCGACCATGGGAAAAAGAAACACTAGAAAATGCCAGAAGAAACCATGAAATCTCCGTGTTTGCAATTACGGAGGATCCATTCTCAATCCTTTTGGTATCAATCCTGAGTACCCATTTTCCCAGATCTTCATTGCTCAAACCATGATTTTTCCTGATCCATTACTATGGGTGCTCTGGTATCTTTTCCATTCATATCATATTCTCATGGAATTTCATTCCCTGTCTTTTGCAGAGTTTAAAAACCTTGCCCCACATCAGCAAATTTTTCTTAAATGGTTCAAACCAAAAGAATGGTGGATCGATCTTTTTAAAACCCAAAAAGACTATGTGATTTTACATTTTCACAGGCCTGTCAATATCCAGGAAAATATCCTGACAGCACTTCCCTCCATTCTGTTCTACAAAGTTCTGAAGTTTTCTATCCAAGAAGATGATCATGTTTATGATGAAGCCCAGAGGTACATATTTCAGGTCAATGGCGTCATTCTAGAAGTTATTTGGCCAGGTTTTCATGGGCCATGGAATTATCAAAGAAGTCATCCTCACTTCACAGCAATCCGGAAAGCCCAGCAGAAGTACAAAGAAATGATGGAAGATTCTCTAATGCAAGATTCACAGGATGAACCCAGCATATCTCAGCCCAGTACTTCACAGCCCCAAGCCAAGTGGAAGTCTCGGAGTGAAAGACGTCGACAGCTCAACAAAAGAAGAAACCATGCCCGACACCAAACATTCATTGAGGAGATGAATATCACAGATCCGGACTCAACACCCTCGGATACTCCGTCAGAAGTCTTCACCGACTATGGCAAAATGTCAGACTAAAAGTCTATAGCCTTTTAGGCTTTATGACTTTCATGACCACCTTTATGACTTTTGAACACAAGTTTTGCCCTTTGGTGTCATATAATTGCTGCTATGCTACTATAATTGCAGCCATGTTATTTTGTCCTTATAAGGCTTCATTTGTCATGTAAAAAAAAGTCAACAATTGTAGGCAGCTTTTTGCTTCAATTGTCTTGACTTTAGTTTGCTTTCTGTAGTTTTTCTACGTAAGTTTGGTTTGCAGAATTTTAGCATAGTAAGTCTTGTACCAAAAGTCCTCGAGGGTCCTTCCTGTGGACTTTAGCTTTTGTAGTGATCTACAGATCACATCTGCTGTAATCCCTATAAAAGGGAACCTCCCTGATCTTTAGGGATCATCGAAGTTTATGAAATAAAATTCTAGAGTCGAGAAGTTGTTTTCTCAAGATATGATGTTCTAATTTCTCTCTCAGGCAACCAAATTATCCGATCCCTCTGTCCTATAAAATTTGGCTGAAGTTATCAGTAAAGATTCCTGGCAAATTAAAACACCATCATTGTCTGTCCTTCCGAGATTAAAGCCAACCTCCAAAGTAGTGGAAAAAAGTAGCAGGCGGCGAAAAGAAGTAGACGAAACTCAGGTGAGGCTTAAACTCTGACTACACCAATGATCGTGAAAATCTGGAAGGAACCCAAGCTGCTTGAAGTTGGTGGTTTTAAATCAAGAGGTTTCAGATCTGATTTCCTTGCTGAAGAGGGATCGGTTTCTTGGATAGCAATTTGGTTCCAAACAGGTTTCGTGGTGTTTCCTATTTTTTTTTTTTAATCCCACCTATTTTCTGGCTGAACAAACAAGTTTTAGGTTCAAACAGGTTGGTTTTTGGATCAAACAACAAAATCTTAAGCTGCAAGAAACTAGATATAATTTTTTGCAAGAACACTAGTTCTTGTTTTCAAGAACTTCATGAAACAGTCAAGATGATCAATGAAACTCGAGAATTCATTCAAGATCTCAAGGATTTTCAGTAATATGGTCAAGAAACACAAGAAATTCTAGCAATAATTCACAAGAAACAAGGAACAATATCGGGCAGCTTAACTGGAAATTTGCCAGCAATACCGCATGCAAGAACACGGTATGTACTTCTGTTTTTTTTTTATACGACTCAACTAGAGCAAGAACTAACAAGAAATTATCAATCAAATAACACAAAATTCATGCAGGAATAGTAGCAAATCAACAGGGATAGAAACAAGAGCAAAACCCCAGCTGCAAACCCTAGCAATGAACAAGACAATGACTGCTAAATTTTTTTTTTTGTTCATTTGACACTCGATCAATCCAGCAACAATTAGACAAAATAACAAGATTCACATGAAGGTTAAACAATCCTAAACACTAGAATTCAGTTAGGCAACAAGAACAGCAAAAACAATGAAGGACAAGAAGAAAAAACCCTAGCGATGGAAAATAAACCCTAGCGGATCAAAAAAATTTTTTTGACAAAAATGCAGAATTGCGTGACTCAAACATGGATAACTAGAACAAGAAAGAAGGATATAACCTAATTTTGTCAACCAGCTCTGATGCCAACTAATAAGAACCTAACCACATGTGGAAGAAGTCGTAATCCTCAAGCCCGAGATCTAGACAACGAATCCAGGTTTGAAAAGCAGTAGAGAACTCAATCCCTTGGAATTCCTTTCGATATGAATTAGAAACAATTCTAACCCACAAAGAATGAGAAAATCAAGAAATTCAAGTCGTTGGTAGAAGGTACCACACAAGGGTGATTTCTTGTTGATAAGCAAAATCGAACTCCTAGATTCTAATCTAAGATGTTCCAGAAATGCTCAAGAACTTGAGAACAAACTCACATATTTTCTGAATTATTGAATGAATAAACTTCCATCATTTGCCTCTTAAATAGGCATTACAAAGAATGGCCTTAAGAAAGATGGTTTTACCCTTACTATTCTAAAAGATAATTTCAGTCCAAATAAGCTTTAAGCTGACTGAATTTAATTCCAAAAATAAACTAAACAAGAATGCTCAATGAAAGTGCGGACCATTAGAACAAGGCTGGTCTCTTATTAACTAACACAAACCACAAAAATAACAAGAACTAATTAACACAAATGACTCAAAATGCTTGACATGATCACTCAGCCATCACTTGAAGAATGCTGATGACCCTTAGACAATTATTCTTGGTATCCTTCAATACTTGACAAGCCTCAATTTGATCATAAACCCCTCGAACAAATGCTTGAATTGACTCTCGCAATGTCCTAACTCGAGTTCGTGCCATTGGTTTTTGTGGCACTTGAAGCACACCTTGACAAACTTGGCAGTCCACTTCCATGCTCACATCTCCAACTGATGTGATTTCTACCCCCAAGAGATGGAAGAACAACCACAAGCCCATGAACTAAGGTATAACGTTTGGATTGCTGAGTTAAACTCATTCATGGACAACAGGATAAATGAGATTCAATGGTAGAGACACCACAATCAAGGTGATTACTTGATTGATATGTCTGACAAGCACCACCTTAGGGCCTTTCTAAGATGTTCGAGAGTAGCTTTCACAAGGCAAAGGATTGTTTCTCCAAAAGAACACAAATTGAGAAAAGTTTTATTAATTTACGAATTATTAAGACTGAAGGTTTGACCTAGGCTATTTGTAGCCTTACATATATGCCTACTCAAACAAGAAATTAAATAAGACATCATTTGGCCCCTAACTAAGCTAAACAAATCGAAATCCTAACCAAACTAGGACAAACCCTAGCTGAGCTAAAACTAAACCAATGACTCAACACTTAATCAATTTTTGACCATTACATTTCCTAGGCTAGCCAAATTGATCTTTGTTGAAATAAAGTGACAAACAAACAAAGAACAAAGAAAGCCTAAGCTAGTGCCTTGATCTACTATTGGAAGCTTCATCCTCGACGGTAAGCATGTTTGTAGGAAGTCAAATCTTCTCAATGCCTTCAATGACCTTAGAAGAGCCCTCTTGATAATGAGCTCGTGGCTACCCCTAAAGGAGTCAAGGATGTTCTATTGATGGCAACTGGTCCAATGACTCGAGCACATGCCAAGAAGCTTAAAGAGTCCATGCAAGCATTGGTGTGTCACGTACAAGGTCCAGTGGGATGTACACATTAATCCAAGTAATTGAAGCTAAGTAAGCTGCATTGGAAGAATAAACCCTAAGCTTGGGCCGAATCTAGAGTTGTGTTTAATTTCGTTTGTTACTTAGTGTGTTGGGCTGAATTGCCTTGTTAATTTTGGCTTGGTTAATTCAAGTCCAATTGCCATCAGTAATTTAGTTTAATATCTGGTTAGTAAATAAAGCTTATGACTGAAATTCCAAATTGGATTAGAGGTCAAAGCCTAGTTCAATTAGGATTAGTTTTCCTAAGATAAGTGTTAGTTGATTCCTAGTAGTATTAGGGTTATTTTGTAAGGCTATAAAAAGCCATGGTACTGGCTGAATTATTCACAAGTTTTATCAATCAATTTTTCAGCTCATTCTTGTGAGAATTGCACGTCTCTTTCTAAGAGATTCTTCCAATCAAGAGCCGCACTTGATTCCTCGAATGTATGTGATACCTGCTTTCCTAGTGTATCAATTATATGAATAGCTAGAAAACTCTCTCTCCTCTCTCTTCTTCGTTCTAGGGTTTTTCTCGTTTCAGCATGGTAGCTTCGGCTGCCCTTCAGCCATTGGCTGGAGGGCAACCTTCCATTGTTTCATCTTTCCCCACGTTCCAAGCCAAGTCATTCTCTGATTTGTTCAAGGCTTCAACCTCAGTGGCTCAGGATATCCATGCTACGGTCTCTACTCATCGGGATTAGTGCGGAGATCTGGAAGGAACCCGAGCTGGTATCAGAGCCAGGTCTGATCTCTTCTTAGGGAGGAGGTAATTGTGGTTTGTCTGAAAATTATGTCATCCGATCTTCTTTGTCCTTATCATAGTTGTAATAACGAAGATTGTCACGGTTGTAGTTACGGAAATTTTGATCAAACTCTTCATCCTACTCGTCCTTTAGTTCAAAGTATTGGTGATTATCGTATTACTACTCCTTTACTTACTCATTATTATAAGCATCAGTTAGAATCTATTTGTCACTCTTTTACTGTGTTTGGTCCTTATAATCCAGATACATATTATCCCCCATGTGATATTTTTCAGCATCTAGATATTGAGGAAGCATATTATTGGATTTTTAAGTTACAAGTTTATTGTACTGAATTGTTAAGTGAAGGTCAATTTCAGCATTCTGATCTTGTAAGTAAGTGTAGAATCTATATAGATCTCTTATGGCAAAGAATTCATACTATCCAGGTTGAGACTGATTTGGCTGATCTGTGAATTTTGGTATATTGGAACAAGCACACTGTGGTGGCATAAGGGTGAATATAGTAACCCATTGCACAAGCCTAAGTCACTGCTCCCGTACCAATTTTCTACAAGATGAGTTTTACTAGATCATCTTCTGCCAATAAGTTAGATTATTTGTATGAAGTCTCTATCGAACCAGAACAGGTTACTCCTACTGATTTACCATTGTGGGATCCTTACTCATCATTTGCAAAAAAGAATATTTCTCCTTTAGGCACAATTAAGTCTTTGATTAAACATAGACCCAAAGGTGTTAAGGAATATGTTCAGTTTTCTAAGTTGGATCAACACGTATTCCGCAACCTGAAAGGAACAGTTCATAACCTTGCATATCCCACCTGATTTTCCAAATCTCTGGAAACAACAAGGTTATACTCATATCCATTTTGGTGCAATCCGATTTTCTCCGTCCTTTCATGGTAGAAAAGGTCTCCCAGTTCATGCTCGTCTTGCTTTGCTAGACAGTAGGTTTGTCAAATATCAGCATGCGTGTATAGGTACTATTGAAACAACTTTAAATGCTGGCACTGTGTTTGTCACTTTGTTTCCCAATTTCAATATGTCTCTTGATGATCCATACCTGTTAAGTGCTCTTAAGATCCGTGTACGATAGCTGAGCGTAACGGGTCCCCTCAAGCCATTGCAAAGAACACTCCATTATCAAATGGCTTATCGTGTTCAAAACCATGCTCTTGACCTTACTCTTCCTGGAGGAGAAGATGCTCTCCTCATAAGAGTTGATGAGCAAAACACTGCTACTTGTACAAATATTCCTCGCAGATTCGAGAGAAGAATAAAACTTTTACGACCCTCGGATTACCATGACATGAGAATTTGAATCAGACTTCAAACCGTCCGGTGGAGTCTACAAACTCAAAAATCTCATCTAGACCAGATGGTTCAGTTTCTATTTCCTTTGATCATTCTCACCGAAAAAATCGAGATGTTCCTCGAATTATGTCCATATCATTGAAATCCCGATGGCTACACCAACCCATGGAGGAAACCTAGAGTCCCTTATAGATCTTATTTCTCATTTTGATCAAGAAGGAAACAGTATATTTTTTCCAAGATCTTTTTTCGTGACATACTTATTTTGATGTTTGTTATTGCGTGAAATGCATAAAAAGGAAATGTCCAGAAAGACGATCCAGTTGTTGCCCAGAAAAGAGGGATCCTGACACAGAAAAGAAAGAACCACCTTTTACTTCATTCCGAAGTACTTTTAATGGTCATTCTATTCCTCCTGAATGGTTTGACAAGCCAATGCTTAAACCAAAACTTTCTCCATACTACCATAAATGTTTGGAAATTCTTGACCATGAAAATCTCCGTATTAAACCATCAGCATCCAAGCCAATTCCTCAAATTTGCATGTTTAAATCTGAAGATTTTCCTCTTCTACAGCCTTTTACCAAAGACAATTCGAGCCATGCTCCAAAGTTTGAAAATGCCTGCATAACTGTTTCTTCCATTAGACAGGCCCCTTGATAGAACTGAACAAGTTCTCAACTGGCAGTCTGAAAATGCAATCTGTCAAAACAAAGCCCTTTCTAAGATTCATGAAGAGGTTACCCAAGTCTCTAAAAAATTGACTCCTTTAGAGATGAGACAACATCCAATTCAAGCTCACAAGATGATCAAGGTCTTCCAAAAGACTTGATGAAGTGTATCATAGAATTCCTGAGATTGGTACACCTTTGTCCCAAATTCGTGAACAAAAGGAAAAAGATATTGGATATCTTAAAAGACAGATTCAGAGTCTACAGGAAACTGAAAAACTCTCAGCCGAATCATCTATTCAGAAACCAGTTCAACCCCCAGATGATGATTATATGTCCCATTTTGCAGCTAAGCCATTAAGAGAAATGCCTTCACCATTTTTTGGTACCATTCCATATTTTCCGTCTCCAGTCCAGAAAGAATTACCAGCTTCATCCAAGAATTATTCCAAATGGCTCCATGAAACAAAAAAGAGCTCGGAAAAAAAGCGAAAGCAAGAAGAAAAGAAAGGCAACGCCGGGGAACAAAAGAAACGACCGAGGAAAAGAAAAGTAGAAACATCAGGAATGGAAGAAAAGGCAGAAGACATAAAAGATGTGTTCATGTTTTCCCATGGAAATAATCCTATTTCTTCTTTTTTGCAGGAACAAGTTGAATCAATCTTCCAAAATCAATGTCATGGAGAATGCTTAAGATCACGGACGAGACGCCACCTCTGAAGAGACTACACCTGAGGATACATCCGAAGAAATACTTTCTGAGTCTTCTGATTCTAAATACTCAGATTCTCAAGAATCAAGCGAAATTCTATCTGATTCCTCAGAATCAATTGGAAAAATTCCTCATGTTTTCATGGCCAGAGAAGCAGAAACTGAAGGCGAGGTTCATTTTCCTTCTGATGAAGAAGACATTCCTAATGAGGAACCCCGAAGGCAGCAGTCCAAGAAAAACAACACTAAAGGGAGTATTTCTATCTTTACTATTGATGATATCCCTTCTTCCCAATGGGAAAAAAGATTCCAAGAATTTCATGCATGGATGACTGTTAGACACCTTACAGTTGATTCAGCCTTTGATATTCTTAGTGAATTTACTGCTCATTTTGCAGGTATCCTGAAAGATTGGTGGGTCTCGTTAGGAGATCAAGATAAAACAATCTTCCTCACTAGACAAGATTTTGATCAATCCATTGAAATCCTGCACACTACTTTCTTAGGAAGTCCCATTGAAAATAAGGAACTTAAAAGAAAAGAGTTTTTTCAGATGAAGTGTCACTCTTATGAAAGAAAAGATTTAAGCCGACATTTCAAAAGAATGACACAACTCTTTTATATTCTTGGTGCAGATATTAATTTAAAACAAGCTTTCCTAACATCCCTTCCTCATATTTTGTCCAACAGTGCTGACATTTATATCCATAATCGATATGGTTCTATTTTGAATCTCACTGTAGGTCAAATTCGACAGGCTGTATTCCTTTCACTTGAAGAAATTTGCAACAAGAGAAAGGTGATTCGAGAATATATGAAAGGAGATGTTTGTATGGACCAAGCTTGTAAAAAGCCTGAACTGATTATCAAAAGCAAATGCAAGTCCTGTTCTACCAAGAAAAAGAAGAGGAATTTTCCTAAGTTCTCTCCAAAGAAATTCCGAAAAATCAAGACAGCGGGAAAATCCTATAAGAGAGGAAGAAAATGGAAGTTCTTCAAAAAAAAGAAACGACTGGATACATCCTCTGATCGATGTTTCATCTGTGGACAGAAAGGACACTATGCTTCAAAATGTCCTCAAAAGAAGAAGGGTCTCAACCTAATTCAAAAAGTCCAGGATGAGCTTCACATCCCTGTTCTCAGTGAATTAGAATATATTTTTTCTGAAGAAGAGGAACCTACTGATCAAACTATTTTTGCTACGTGTTCAGAGCCAAAGAATCAGTTCCATTACATGGAAGCAGCAAAAACGTGTCCTCAAGCCTTACTCCATGTTTTAAAATCAAAATATGATAAACCAATTCCTCTAATTGGTTTTTGATTCGAGTAAATGTCAATTTCAATCAAGACATTCTTCCAAAGAATGTCGGAAGTATGAATCTCATACTTTGTCAATGGTGAATTGTTTGAAACAACCAAGGTAACAAAGAATCCAATTACTATCGATTCCTACGTTGTGAATTAAAAACTCACATTATTGGTGGGAAAATGCCAGGAAAAATTTGATTATTGGATTTGATATTTATGAAAAAGATTTATATGTCTTAAAGGCAAAAGGGATTCAATCGAAGAAATTCTTTAAGCCCTTTAATCGACATATCTAATCTTTTCATATATGATTCCACATTGCCCGAAATATCCTAAATTGAAACCTTCACGGTTTTTATTGTTAACCAATCCTGTCCTGACAATCATGTGGAAGTCATAAAAAAATGTAACCATCCCTTGTGGCAAAACCCAGATTTCTTCATTAAACTTCCTTTCTCAAAAGTGAAGAAGCCAATCCTACCAAAGCTAGTCACCCAGAATGAACCCCGATCATTCCAAACTTTTGAAAAGGAATGTCTAGAACTTCTTGAATTTGATCTCATCGAAATTTCAGCATGTAATGGGCATGTCAAGCCTTTATGTAAACAAGCGATCTGAACAAGTTCGTGGGAAAATGCGTTTGTCATCAACTACCGACCCTTAAATTTATTTTTGGCCGATGACAAATTCCTATTCCACATAGACATTCCCTGTTTCTCGCAGAGGCAAAATGGTTTTCCAAATTTGATTTGAAATCGTTTTGGCAACTTGGCATATGTATTGAGGATAGGTATAAAACGCTTTCTCAGATCCCAATCATCATTACCAATGGAAGGTGATGCCTTTGGTTTAAAAAAACAGACCTTCACTTTTCAAAAAGCCATGATTCGATTTTGAGCCTATTCTTCATACTTGTCTTGTCTATATTGATGATATTCTTCTATTTTCCAAAACCTTTGAAGATCATATTTCACGCTCTACAAGTTTGTCGAGATTGTTGAAAAAGTTTACGCCATGCTTTCAAAAGAAAATGATTTTGTGTCAACAAGAAATTAATTTTCTTGGGATGAAATTTTCAATGGCACTTGTGTTCGAAAACACACATTGGGGATGCTATGACATTTCCCACGAAAAAGATTTTTCTGTTAAACAAATCCGTCAATTTTTGGGTATTGTTAATTATGTTGGGGACTTCATCCCTAATGTTTCCCAAGTATACCAACCTTTGACCAACTTCTTAAGAAAAATCCCATTTCTTGGGGATATGAACAAACTCAATCCGTTCAATCCCTAAAGCAAATCGACCAATCTCTGCATCCTTCACATCCCATCCTCAGGGATCTCATTCTCCAAACCGATGCTAGTGATTACCATTAGGGAGCCACCCTTCTTGAAAAGCATGGAAACGAAAGAAAATGTTGTGGATTTGCCAGTGGAAGTTTCAAAGATAGTCAATTGCATTATCATTCCTCTTGCAAAGAAATTCTTGCAGTCAAATATGCAATTGAAAATTTGAGTTTTATTTACGACCTTGTTCCTTCACAATTGAAATGGATATGGGAAGTTTTCCTCAAATGATCTCTTTCAAAAACAGGAAAATTCCTAATACCCAATTGCTTACATGGTCCCATTGGTTTTCTCAGTTCTCATTCAAGGTTACTCATATCAAGGGAAAATCCAACATTGTTGCAGATTTTCTTCTCGCCTCCACCAGTAAGCTCTATACCCTCTATCCGGATGTACTCCAGTATAATTCCCTCCTTTCCAAATCCACCTGAAATCTTGACCTTGTCACAGCCCTGGGAAAAAGAAACACTTGAAAATGCCAGAAGAAACCATGAACTCTCAGTTTTTGCTAACTATGGAGGATCAATCCTCAATCCTTTTGGGATTAATCCTGAATACCCGTTCTCACAAATTTTCATTGCTCAAACCATGTTCTTTCCCGAGCCATTACTTTGGGTTCTCTGGTATCTTTGTCATTCATATCATATCCTCATGGAATTTCATTCCATATCATTTCTGAGTTTAAAAGCCTTGCCCTGTCAGAAATTTTTCTTAAATGGTTCAAACCAAAAGAATGGTGGATTGATTTTTTTAACACCCATAGAGACTATGTGGTTTTACATTTTCACAGGCCTGTCAATATCCAAGAAAATGTCCTCACGGCATTGCCATCTGTTCTGATCTACAAAGTTCTGAAGTTTTCCATCCAAGAAGATGATCAGGTTTATGATGAAGCCCAGAGGTATATATTTCAGGTCAATGGAGTTATTCCAGAAGTCATTTGGCCAGGTTTTCATGGGCCATGGAATTATCAAAGAAATCATCCTCACTTCACAGCAATCCGGAAAGCCCAGCAGGAGTATAAGGCAATGATGGAAGATTCTATGATGCAAGACTCACAGGATGAGCCCAGCACGTCTCAGCCTAGTACTTCACAACCCCAAACCAAGTGGAAGTCTCGAAGTGAACGACGTCGACAGCTCAACAAAAGAAGAAACCGTGCCCGACATCAAGCATTCATTGAAGAACTGAATATCACAGATCCAGACTATACACCTTCGGATACTCCGTCAAAAGTCTTCACCGACTATGGAAAAATGTCAGATTAAAAGTCTCTAGCCTAATAGGCTTTATGACTTACCTGACCACCTTTACGACTTTTGGACACCAGATTCACCTTGGGCGTCTTATAATTGCTGCTATGCTACTATTATTGCAGCAAAGTTCTTTTGTCTTTTAATGTCTTATAATTGCTGCTATGTTACTATTTTTGCAGCCTTCCTATTTTGTCTTTATAAGGCTTTGGTTGTCTTGTAAAAAGTCAACAATTGTGGGCAGAATTTTTGCCTCAATTGTCTTGACTTTAGTTTGTTTTTTGGAACTCTTCTACGTAAGATTAGTCTGCAGAAGTTTAGCATAAAGTCTTATGGAAAAGTCTTTGTGGGTCCTACCCAAAGACTTTAGCTTTGTCTGTTATTGGTGTGATCTTCATCACATCTTTTTATGTTTTCCGTTTCGACCTTTTTGTAACCCCTATAAAAGGGTACCTCTGCGATCATGATCGGGGAGGGGAAATCTAGTAATAAAAGTTTAGAGTCGAGAAGTTGTTTTTTCAATTAAAATGGCATTTTAATTTCTCTCTCAGACAACCCGATTATCTGATTCCCTTGTTCTTTAATATATTTTGGTAGAAGTTATCACCTGATTCTGATAGATTAAAAGCTTTCATTGTCTGTCCTTACGAGATTAAGGCTAAAACCTTAAAAGTAGTCGAAAAAAGTAGCGGCCAGGCGCTGGAAAGAAGAGACTCGGAACTCTAGTAAAGCCAAGACTCTGATGACACCAATACAAGTTCTCTTTGGTTGGCAAGTTTTCTAGAGGCCGTCCATCTATGGAGGAGTTACAAAAGTTCTTCTGAACTCTAGACTTAAAAGAAGCCACAAGCGTGGGTCTCCTAGATAGTCGTCACGTTCTGATTTGATTGACAAACGAATTAGATTTTCATCGTCTTTGGTCTCGGAACATCTGGTATGCAAATGGCCTCACTATGCGGGTCTTCAAGTGGACTTCATCGTTCCATGTGGACAAGGAATATCGTTGGTGCCGCTGTGGTTTCAGCTTCCTAAGTTGCCGATACATCTCTTTCAGAAGCAAGCTTTTTCAAATAACATCGGTCTTGGGCCGACCTCTTTTTGTTGATTTAGCCACGGCCAAGCTTTCATGGCCGAGTGTGGCTCGTGTCTGTGTGGAAATTGATTTATTCAAGGAGTTACCTTCGCGGGTATGGATTGTGTTGGGAGAGTCTGATGGGATATGGCAGGCCCTCATTCCTGAGAACCAGCTGAAGTATTGCTCTTTTGGTCACCCCAACGGCCGCGGGAGCTGCCTTTACGGGAGTTGTCTCAATAGCAGATTACGATGTCTTTGGAAGGTGGTAGAATCGAGGGACATTATGCTACCGATCATCGAGTGGCCCTAAAACCTGATGCGGACAATAACTCTGCCGGTTTGAAGCATACACCACCAACACAGGCTGATGGGATTCTGAGGCTGCATAATAAGGAAGGAATCCCACAAGATGGGGAAGGAATTTTTAGAGGTGAGAACGATGGGACTTTGAGGACTGGGTAGGAGGATAAGGGTGGAAGGGCAATGGAGAAACCTATTGTTGATGATCGGCAGAATGTTGGGGAACAGCAGTTTACGGCAATTGTACCTGCTGACCAAGCAGCTATGGTTTTTGGCGAAGGGGGAATGGTGCATAGCGAGGACGGGATGCAATCTGAAATTCCAGTTTCTTCCTTAGTTGATCAGGCGATGGAACGGGCAGCTAACAACATCATTGAAGAAATGGCACACAAAGTTGTTCATCAGGAGTCTCCGGTTCTCAACGAGGCTGAGAATGAGGAGGAAGAAGCGGCTGAAGTTGAATCTCAGCAAAAGGAGTTGGTACACAGTCTGCACCTGTCCCCTCGACGTTTTGAGGTGCTAAAAAATAGACTGGATGGGCTTCGATCGAGGGGTTTCCCCATGGATGGACAACCAGCTATGCACAAAGCGTATGCTTCTTCACATACTTCTTCTCATACTTTAGATGATTAAGTCACTTTTTTGAAATGCTCGGGGGGTTTCTAATACTCCCACTTTGTTGCGTTTAAAAAAGTTACGTCGTTTGCATTCATTATCTTTAGTTGCTCTTTGTGAACCTATGATCAATAGTAGTCATTTAGATGGGGTTCGGTGAAAGCTGAATTTCCAGAATGCTTTGGCTAATTCTCATGGCTCAATTTGGGTCTTTTACGATGAGGAGTTTACTGCCCAAGTTGAGTTTCAACATGAACAATTTCTTGCGCTCCGCTTATCTCATGCGCGATTTAAGTCTAAGTTTTTGGATGTCTTTATACATGCTTCTTGTGATATGGTGTTGCGTAAAGGAGTCTGGTCGAGTTTAGTCCAAGTGTGCCAAACGAGTCTTCCGTTATTAGTAGTGGGGGATTTCAATTTGATTCTTTCTGCTAATGAGAAAAAGGGGGGACGTCCTTTTAATATCAATGAATCTATGGACTTTGCTAATTTTATTCAAGTCACTGAATTAATTGATACTGGTTTCTCTAGGCCTTCTTTCACTTGGTGCAACAATCGATTTGGGGATGCCAGGATTTGGAAGCGCCTTGATCGATTGTTAGTTAATGGGGGATGGGAGGACCTGGGTATGCAGCTGTCACTGCAACATTTGGGCAGGAGCCATTCGGATCATTCCCCTCTACTATTGCTGGAGAGGCCAATTATGCGGGATGGTCCAAAAAGCTTTAGATTTCTCAATGTTTGGTGCACTCATCATGAATTTTTGGAGGTAGTTAGGATAGCTTGGGACGTGCATTGTGGGGAAAGGCCATGGAGAAAGCTACTATTGAAGTTAAAAATGTTTAAATGGCATATCTTGCGATGGAGTCGGGAAGTGTTTTGTAACATTCCGGATAGGATTGGCCAGGCTGAAGATAAGCTGTGGGAGAGTGAGGAATGTTTGGAAAGTGACCCTTCTGAGATGCACAAAATTCAGGTTCGGACTACTCAAGCTTGGTTGAGACTAGCATTGAAACAGGAGGAAGAATTTTGGAGACAGAAGGCGCGGCTGAAGTGGCTAAGGCTTGGAGATGCAAATTCACGCTTTTTCCACTCCATTGTGAAGTAGAAACAGGCTAGGCTCTTCATTCATCGGGTCCAAAGTCAGGCGGGTCAATGGCCTACAGAGCCTGAGGAGATTCGCGTGGAAGCTGAAAGCTATTTTAAGAATATATTTGTGGGCGAACCAAAAGTGTTGCGACCGAATTAGATGATTGATTTGATTCCCAAGTTAGTCACGGAGTCGAAGAATGATAGTTTGCAGGCTGTACCTGATGCAGAGGAAGTTTGAAAGGTGGTCTTTTCTATGGATGGGGAATCGGCTGCTGGGTCGGATGGGTTCACTGGACGATTATTTACTGCTGCATGGGGAGTTGTAGGGGAAGACGTAGTGGAAGCAATTTAGGATTTCTTTGTTAGAGGCGATTTTCCTCAAGGTGTGACATCCACCTTATTGGCTTTGATCCCAAAGGTAGCGTCTCCATCCTCATTCTCTCAATTTAGGCCTATTAGTTTGTGTAACTTCCTTAACAAGGTTTTTCTAAATTAATTGTGTGCATAATTTCACCTCAACAAAGTGGTTTTGTTAAAGGGAGAGTGATTGCAGATAATATTCTGCTTGCTCAGGAACTGGTTAGGAATGTTGGGAAGAAAGTTAGGGGGTCCAATGTCTTGTTCAAATTGGACATGGCAAAGGCCTATGATAGGGTAAATTGGATGTTTTTGATTCGCATGCTACGGGCCTTTGGCTTTGGGGAGCAGTTTATCGATATGGTATGGAGATTGATTTCTAATTGTTACTTCTCAGTGTTGGTAAATGGGCAGCCTTGCAGTTACTTTAAGACTCAACGGGGGATTCGTCAGGGTGACCCATTATCGCCGGCATTATTTAGAGATCCTTTCACGAGGTTTGAATGCATTGCTGGAGCAGCCTCGATTTTCTCATCTTTACTCGGCCAAGGATGCTATGAGGATTTCGCATCTAGCATATGCGGATGATATAATTATTTTTCCCAGTAGATACCAAAGATAAAGCTTGTTATGCAGGTCTTACAAGGGTATCAGGTCTATTCTAGGCAATTGGTGAGTAGGGAGAAAAGTTGTTTTATGATTTCATCTAAGGACAGCAAACAATTCAGGAATAAGGTGGCGCGATTGATAGGTTATAGTTATCGGCCTTTTCCTATACGATACCTGGGCTGTCCTCTGTTTGAAGGAAGGGTGAAGAGTGAATATTTTCAGCCTTTGTGGACGCCATTAACGCCGGTCCGTTGTGGAATTTAAAATGGCTTTCATACGTTGGACGGTTGGTTCTATTGAAGTTTTGCAATCAATGCCGTGTATTTGTTGACTGCTTTGCATCCACCTAGAGGGTTTTGGATCAACTGCGGTGTTTCTTGCAGCCTCGTGGTTCAACTGAATTCAGCCCACGTATCCTTGCTGTATGGGATATTATTTGTCGTCTGCGGAATCGAGGGTTTGGGATACAGCCTTTGAGTTAATGGTGGCCTTGGAGTGCAAACTTTGCGGGAGATTTGCGGCAGGGAGTGTTTATGGCTTTGTACATGAAACCTATTGTAGAGCATGGCATCCAAATCAGTTGTAAGTGACATCCGATCGCCTTGGAAGCATATGTTACGAAAAATGGTTCTAGTGGGAAGTAAATTGTTGGTGGATGTTGTTACTAAGGTGTCTCCCTTTTGGTGGGATAATTGTTGTGGGAGGGGCCTTTACGGAAGTTTCAGTCATGCAAATGATGCTAGGGTGTTGGACTTTGGAGTCATCCGAGTGGAACATTCCTCGCTTACGTTGTTTCCTATGGAGGTTATTGGAATTCAAAAAAAATCTCCACCCCCTAGATGGGGAAGGAAGAGATGTAATGTATTGGAAACATTCTACATTGGGGAAGTTTCAGGTCAGTTCTATGGTCACCGTGCTAAGGGGAAACCAAGTGTCATCATGGTTTTTTAAGCGCATTTGGTTGAGCGGGATTCCAACTAAGATGTCTATACATCTCTGGTGGGTGGGGTTGAATAGGCTCCAAGTTTTTACTAATTTACACAGATTTCTAGTGCATGGGCCATCATGGTGCTTTTGTTGTTCGGAAAAGCAAGTTGAGACAATGGAGCATGTCTTTGCCTATAGATCATTTCCGGCTGGGCTCTGGGGATTTTTTGAGCGGTTTTTTGGCTTTTCTTCGGCAGGTAGAGACGTTAGGGGAAGGTGTGTAAGCTGGTGGATTCGATCGAGTAACTCGCCTATCCTCTTATGGATCTTCCGGGCTCTTCCAATTTTGATTGTTTGGCATTTATGGAGAGCACGGAACCGCTTTGTCTTCGATGGGGTGAAACCCTATCATTTGTTATTGGAATGATTTGTGACGATGTCCAGGAGTTGGTGCAGCTTCGGTTCCCGTCGTGGCGTGCAGGTCGATTGGGTTGGATGGACTTCATTGAATTAGTAGGACGGATCAAACCTAAGCTGCGAGGTATGCCAGTTTGTTGGAGGAAGCCTCCCAAGGACTGTTTTAAACTTAATACGGATGGATCGAGCTTACAGGACGGTCGTGGGGAAGGTGGTGGTGTGCTTCGGGATGACAAAGGAAGGGTGATTTTTGTGTTTGCAGAGTCATATGATGAAGCTTCGGTTTTGTATTCGGAAATGCATGCACTGGCCTCCGGTTTGGAGCTATGTCGGGCTTGTGGTATTGTCTCTATGTATATCGAGCTGGACTCTAGGCTGCTGGTTGGGATGATGGAAGGCAAGATGTTGGTTCCGGTAAAGCTGCATTCTTTGTTTAGATGCATTCAGGGTTGGGGGGATCTCATTATGTCTGCCAATCATTGTTTTAGACAAGGTAACACAGTTGCTGATGGATTGGCTCCAATGGGAAGTAGTGGGGTTTCTGCTTCGCTCTCTTCTTTTAACCAATTACCACGTCATATTCGGGGCTTATGTACTATGGATAGGCTCCAAATTCCTTTTTTTCGTTTTCGTAAGGTGTATGAATTTTAGGAGGTACGGTTTGGCCCCCCTCCATTAACTTCTAAAAAGAAGCTTGACACCAGCATTTTTTTTAAAAAAAAAAATCGCACTTGATTGTGGCGTCATCTACCATCAGCCTTGGTTCGCTAATTCATTGTTCTACGGGTTGAGATTAAATTCAAGATTCGTAGTTCCGCGAGTTAGAGGGGTCGAGTGTCTTCCGCAACTCCAACTTGATCATCGTCTAGGTCTTACATCAATTCACATCATCTTGGTATCAGAGCTAGTTGACGGTATCAAGTATATCCCTTTGTTCTTGTTAAATTTTCGTTTTCTTGTTTTGTGTCAAATCTATCCAAAAAAAAAAAATTTTCTGTTCGAGTCTTGTCTTTTATCTTGCTGTCCAATTTTGTGTTGATTATTGCTGTCCGTTTTGTGTCTTAATCTTGTCATCCGTTGTCCAAATTCTGGTTATCGTGCGTTAGTAGCATGTCATTGAGTCTCAATTCTGGTCATAGATAATTGTTTTTGGTAATATTCAAACTACCCGTACTTGTTTAGTCTTTTACTTTGCTGTCCGAAGTAATCTTGGTGTTGCAATCCTGTTAAGTCGGTCTTCATAAATTCTTGTCCGTTGTTGTCTTGCTATTTTGAGTTGTTTTTGTGTGTCAAATTGCTGGAAACTTCGTGACCCACTGGCTGAAGTTGTTGAGCCTTGAACCTTCTTGAATTCTTGGGCTGTTTTCTTGAGTTTCTTGAAATGGGCCCTTCATTCTTGGAATTCTAGGAATTGACAACTGATTCTTGAGGCTTAAAGACAGAATTATTTCGGGCTGAAGGTGAAAAAAAAATAAAATAGAAGAAAAAGAGGCCGAACAGACCTGGAAATTTCTGCTTGCAGCTCAGCCTTGTTTGTGATCTAGAACCTTGAAGTTGTCTTTACTGTTTAGAGCCCAAACCTTCTTGTCGGTTGCTACAACATCATTGCTTGTATTGGGAAAGCCTAAAACCAGATTTGAGAGTCAAACACCAAAACAGGAAGTTGGTTTTGTTCTCAAAAGCTAAATCAGATTCCTTGTTTCTTGAAACTAATCCAATCTCAATAAGAAACCTTCCAACTGTGCAAGATCAATTTCCTAAAGTCTTAAACAGTTTCCCTTATCCTAAACCGCAGCAAACTTCTTATCAAAAGGGGAGCCAGCCGCCTTAAACAAATCCCAACCAGCATTGGAAACCTTTTGCACCGCCTTGAGCCAAAACCAGCCCAAATCCGAATTGACTTTATAAGTTTTTGGAACCTGAATTGCTCATTGCTTTGTGACCTTGTGCCATGTGATTTGTTCCTATTGTCCGGCATTCGTGTGAGTTCTTTCAATTTGTTATTGTCGATTAGACCAAGTTGTTTTCTTTTCCAAAACTGATTAGGAGTCAAGTCCAAATTGCAGTCTAGTTTCCTAAATTGTGCCTAGCTTCCTAAACTGTTGTGTCTTAGTTTCTTAATTAGTTTTCAATTCTTTTGTGTCTTTCATCCCAATTCCTTTCTGTTTTGAGTCATATTCTCTATTTCATATTCTCCATTCTCCAAGTGAACCAACGGTGATACATCACATTCACGTGAAGGTAATTGATTACATGTCCTTGAATTTGCTTGAACTTTCTGATTTCTTCAAGAAGGAAGATCAAGGAACTAGAGCGTGCTTGGTGAGATCATTAGAGTGAAGTAAAAATACTTGAGTGATACACGAGCGCGAGGGAAACACGTGAGGGAGTGTGTGAGGTCTTTTCTATCACACGTTTGTTCCTTTTGGAGGACAACCAATGAAAGGACAATTGCTCAACTTGCATTCAAGATGCAAGCCTTGATTGCTAATTCTAACAAACAAATCAAGCAAACCATTGAGGAGGTCCAAGAACGACTTGACAAAAACTTCCAAGAGCTCCTCTAAGAAATCCAAGCGGAAAGCTAAACTGGATGAATCTAGTGATTCTAATGAAGACACTGAGCAAGAGGAAGTCAATCAAAGGAGAGAGAGAAGATCAAGGGCCGAACATGAAGACAATTCCATCAAAGGGATTAAAATGACAATTCCATCCTTCCAAGGGAAATCCGACCTTGAAGCCTACTTGGATTGGGAGCGGAAAATGGAAAAGGTCTTCGACTGTCACCCTTACACTGAGAAACAAAAGGTGAAGTTGGCAGTAATGGAATTCACTGAATACGCAGCCATCTGGTGGGACCAACTTCGAATAAAGCAAAGGAGGAACCAAGAGCCACTCACGCGCACTTGGGACGACCTTAAGAGGATCATGAGGAAAAGATTCATCCCAGGGTATTATCATCGAGATTTGCACTACAAAGTGCAAATGCTCACTCAAGGAAGTATGTCGATGGAAGACTACTTAAAAGAAATGGAAATGGCCATGATGTGTGCTGATATTCATGAAGATGCAGAAGCAACAATGGCACGTTTTCTAAGGGGACTAAGACTTGAAATTGCTGAGGTCATAGAGTTTCAACACTATTTTGACATAGAGGAATTAATGGACAAAGTTGTCAAAGTGGAGCGGAGGCTCAAGAGGAGGGATAGTTCTCGCCCTAATTCCAACTTCCAACCTAGAAATTGGAAAAATCAGCAAACAAAAAGAGAAGAACGAACCTTTACCTCTTCACAAGTGGCCAAATCGAATCCTTCCTCAACTCCATCAAGGTCGAATGCCTCATCATCAAATCCGAACTTGAAAATCAATTCTAAGGCCAATCCGGATGCAACTAAACCTTGCAATAGGGACACTAAATGCTTTAAGTGTCAGGGGTTTGGTCACATTGCCTCTCAGTGCCCAAGTCAGCAAGCAATGCTCATCTTACCTAATGGAGAGATGATGGTCACTGACGATGAAGGTGATGATGAGTATGCAGACATGCCTCCACTTGAAGAGCAGCCTATTGTAGACCGTGTTGGTTTGGTGGCTCAACGAGTTTTGACTGCCCATGTTGGAGTAGATGAACTTCAACGGGAAAACATATTCTATACTCGTTGTCACATTAAGGAGAAGGTGTGCAGCCTAGTCATTGACCCTGGAAGTTGTACCAACGTTGCAAGTGCCATAATGGTGGAACGACTAGGCCTTCCTACAACCAACCATCCAAAGCCCTACAATTGCAATAGCTCAATAACAGCGGGGAGGTACGTGTACTTAAACAAGTACTTGTTTCTTTCCGTATTGGTCGTTTTAATGATAAAGTAATATGTGATGTTGTGCCTATGCAAGCTGCTCATGTGATCTTAGGCCGTCCATGGCAATTTGATAGAAAGGTCAATTGGGACGGTTTAACCAATAAGTATTCCTTTTCTTTTGGCAATAAAAAGGTTATACTTGCACCAATAAGCCTTCAAAAAGAATTTGAAGAGGAACTTGAGAAAAAGAAAATTTGTGAGATAGGGCATGAACCTAACCCAAAAACTCACAACTTGAGCAAATTTGAGGCTAGCCGAGCTCACAATGATGGGAAAATAACTAAGTATGATTCGGCCAGAGCTAAAATGAAAGGGGAAAAACAAATTCTAATTGCTAAGGCTAAAACTGTGAGAAAGGCCTTATTCTCTACCCAGCCTATTGTTTTACTCCTTTCCAAAGCAGTTACTAACCAACTTGATGTTTCCCTGCCTAGTTCTTTTGCTAACCTATTGCAGGAATATCAAGATGCGTTTCCTGATGAAGTTCCTAGTGGTCTACCACCATTAAGGGGAATAGAGCATCAAATTGATCTCATTCTTGGTGCATCTTTGCCTAATCGACCACCATATAGGACAAGTCCTGAGGAAATTAAGGAAATTCAACGCCAAGTAGAAGATCTCTTGAGCAAGGGTTGGGCACGTGAGAGCCTAAGTCTGTGTGCCATACCTGTCCTACTTATGCCTAAAAAGGATGGGACGTGGAGGATGTGCACTGACTACCGCGCTATTAATGCTATAACGGTAAAGTATCGCCATCCCATTCCTCGTCTTGATGACATGCTTGATGAACTTCATGGTGCCATTATTTTTACTAAGATTGATCTTAAAAGTGGTTATCATCAAATTAGAATCAAAGATGGTAACTCACGATCCATTTGACATGAGCACAAACCACCCGTTGATACGCTATCGTTCCCTCCACAAAAATTATTCGACCTTGATTTGATTCCTAGATCAAGCACCAAAGAAGAGGAATGAATGATAATAAAAGACAATTTAGCAGAATTGAAGATCTCTCTCTCTCTCTCTCTCTTGCCTATCATAGCTAGGGTTTCTTGAAGGCTTGGTTTGGTCATGGCGAGTCTTGTTGCCCTCCAGCCATCGGCTGGGGGGCAACCTTCTTCATCCTCCTCACCCACATTCCAAAAGAAAGAGTTCTCTAAATTGTTTAAGAGTATGCAACCACAACAGCAGGTGCGGGCTGCAATCTTTATGCACAAAGGTGAACCAGCCATTGTCTTTGAATAAGGTGATTTGGCGACGATTGCGGAGCCATATAAGTTTACCCTAGTGGGTAAATTTTTGAAGGGCAGGCCGTCAATGGAGGATTTGTGCAAATTTTTCAAGTTGCTTGATCTAAAAGAGGTGGCAAATTTAGGCTTGCTGGATGCGAGGCATGTATTGATCCGATTGTCTAATGAGGTGGATTTTTTGTGTCTCTGGTCCCGTAGCATTTGGTATGCGTATGGATGCCCAATGCGGGTTTTCAAATGGACGTCATCTTTTCACGTGGACAAGGAATCCTTGTTGGTGCTGGTATGGTTCCAATTGCCTAAGTTACCGGTTCATTTATTTCACAAGCAAGTGCTGTTTCAAATTGTTTCTGTTTTGGGGCAGCCATTATTCGTTGATGCTACTACGGCTAAAGTATCACGTCTGAGTGTGGCGCAGGTGTGTGTGGAGGTGGATCTTCTTAAGGAAATTCCATCTAGGGTTTGGGTAGGTTTGGGGAAAAGGGATGGTTTTTGGCAATCGTTGATTCCTGAAAGCCTTCCTAAGTACTGCATTTGTTACCATGATAATCATAGTTTGGATGAATGCTTTGTTAAGCATCCGGAACTTCAAAACGGATCAGGGGAAGAGGCACTGGGTAGAACAAAAGGTTGGACCACATCGTGATCGTAAATCAGACACAACAACCGAAGAGAACCAGAAGGTGGTGCGGCATGCGGATGATTCTAATTTGTAGAGAAAAGATGCTGGTTTGGGAGAGAAGTTGCCTTTGGTGCTTACTGATCAGCCAGTGAATAAGGACCAGCATAGTAAGGAGACGTTACCAGCTGATGGGGTCTTCAAATCAAGGGAGATTGCGTGTTCGCCAGGCCGGGTAAAGGGTGAGGAGATTCAATCCTCAGCCGAACGTTTGGATGGCGGGCTGTCCGGAGGTGACGAGATGCAGGAAGGGCTGGTGATGCCTTTGGTGGAGCAGGCGATTCTAAGTGCAGCAAATGGAATTATTAAGGATTTAGTAGATAAAGTACTGGTGGAGGATGCTTCATCTGAGTCCCGAAGCAATGCAGGAGATGGTAAGGAAGAGCATGGGGAAGTCTCTATTCAGCAACAACAGTGGGTGCGGAACTTGAATCTCTCACCCCGTAAAGGGGATAGTGCAATGGATCCGCTGGGGTGATGAAACGCAGTTGGATGGTCTGCGGCCCCGGGATGATTCTGCTCTAGCTAGCGCTGATGGTTGGCAAAAAGGTAACTGTCTTCAGCTACTTCTCTTGGTGTTAATCAATGATTAAAGCGATGTTTTGGAATGCCCAGGGGGTGGCTAATGGTCCAACTACATTACGGATAAAAAAATTATGTCGTTTACATTCTTTGTTGCTGGTTGCTCTGTGCGAACCAAAGGCTGAAAGAGGGCGTTTAGAACATCTTCAACGGTAGTTGAAAATGCAATATGTGGTTGCAAATTCATACAAATTCATAGGACTCGATTTGGGTCCTTCTATCGAAGGATTTTTCAGTTCAGGTGGAGGATGAAGAGGCTCAGTTCTTGGCCCTGCATCTTTCCCATGTTCAATTAAAAGACCAATTCATTGTGGTTTGTGTACATGCATCATGTGACGCACTGGTGCGTCAAGCTCTGTGGTCACGAGTGGCACAGCTTTGTGATTTAGGACTCCCTATTATGGTCATGGGTGATTTTAATGTAATTTTGACAGTTGATGAAAAGAAGGGGGGTCGTTCTTTCATGCCGGCTACAGCATCGGACTTTGCTCATTTCATTCAGGCGATGGAATTGCAGGATGTTGGGTATTCGGGACCAGCTTTCACATGGTGTAACAATCGACATGGTCAGGCTCGTAGAAAAGGCTGGACCTTTTATTGGTTGATCAGGCTTGGGAGCAGCTTGGAATTCAGATATCAGTACAACACCTGGGGAGAGCTCATTCGGATCACTCCCCTTTGCTTATTTGTTGTAAGAAGCGAGAAGATGGTTGCAAGCACTCCTTCCATTTCTTGAATGTGTGGACTATGCATCAGAATTCTCTGGACGTTGTTCGAAAGGTTTGGGGTATGCAATGTGAGGGTCGGGCATGGAGAAAGTTATTAAGTAAATTGTAGGAGTTAAAAGTGCAACTTTGGAGCTGGAACCGGGATGTTTGTGGGAACATTCCGGACTGAGTACAGCAAGCTAAAATGGAACTACAGTAAAGGGAGATGCTGGTAGAGAGTGTGCCTTCGGATGCAAACATATTGGCAGTTCATGAGGCTCAAGCACGGCTAAGGCTGTGTTTAAGACATGAAGAGGATTTTTGGCGACAAAAATCGCGACTCAAATGGCTCAAGTTGGGGGACGCAAACTCTCAATTTTTTCATGCGTCGGTACATAACCAGCGCTCTCGGCTCTACACTCAACGAATCAAAAACTGGCTGGGTGAATGGGTCTCGACTCAAGAGGGAATAAAACTGGAGGCTGAAAGATACTTCAAGAGTATGTTTTCGGACGATCATGATTTGAGTCAGCCGAGATACATGCTGGAGTTAATTCCTAGGCTGGTTACGATAGAGGAAAATGAAGGTCTACAAGCCGTTCCGGAATTGGATGAGGTTAAGCGGGGCCGATGGTTTCACAGGAAGATTTTTTGTGGTTGCTTGGGACATTATTGGTACTAATGTAGTGTGATTCAGGAGTTTTTCTTGGGGGCGGATTTGCCCCAAGGGGTGACTTCCACCTTGCTGGCCTTAATTCCGAAGGTTGCATCTCCTTCCTTCTTTTCTCAATTATGTCCGATTAGTCTATGTACTTTCCTTAATAAAGTAATCTCGAAAATCTTTGTGGGTCAGTTGGAGCAGATTTTGGAGCGCATCATCTCCCCACAGCAAAGTGCTTTTGGGAAAGGGAGAGCCATTGGAGATAATATTCTCCTGACACAGGAAATGGTACGTAGTGTTGGTCGGAAGGTATGGGGGTCAAATGTTATATTCAAACTGGACATGGCTAAGGCATATGATCGGGTCAATTGGGGCTTCTTAATTAAGATGTTACGTGCTTTTAGTTTTGGGGAGCAGTTTATTGACATGGTGTGGAGGCTTATTTCGAATTGTTTTTTCTCTGTATTGATAAACGGGCAACCTTGTGGGTATTTTAAGGCTACGCGAGGGATTCAACAGAGTGACCCTCGATCGCCAGCATTGTTCATTATTTCTGCTAAGGTTTTGTCTCGAGGATCTAAATGAGTTGTTATCCCGTCCTGGTTTCTCCCCTTATTTTGTGTCAAAATCGGCGCTTAAAATCTCTCATCTTGCATATGCGGATGATGTGATGATTTTCCTTCGTGGGGATGTCAAGTCAATAAAATGTGTTATGAGGGTGTTGTAGAAGTATCAGGAATGCTCAGGACAATTAGTGAACACTAATAAAAGTTGTTTTGCTGTTGTAGATAAGACGGCTGGCCGACTCACAAAGAAGATTGCTAGGTTGACGGGATTTAGGAACACGGTATTCCCGATCAAATATTTGGATTGTCCGCTATTCATCGGACGGGCAAAATGCGCATACTTTAGGACGATGGTGGATGCTGTTAATTCATGCATTCAAGCTTGGAGTTCTAAATGGCTTTCCTTTGGGGGGCGGTTGGTCCTGCTCAAGTCGGTCCTCATGTCTATGCCGATCTATTTGCTGTAGGTCTTACATCCTTCTAGGGGGGGTCTTTGAGCAACTAAGGAAATTGTTTGCCCAATTCTTATGGGGGGTGTCGGGGTATGGAGCTCGATATCAGTAGGTGGCATGGAATGCTGTGTGTTAGCCTTTGGAGGCTGGGGGTTTGGGAATCCGCAACTTGGAATTGGTTCTTTGAGCTTTTGAGTGCAAATTGTGGTGGCGCTTCTGACAACAGCAGTGCTTATGGGCCAAGTTTATGGAGATGCGGTATTGTAGAGGGATCCACCCTAACGCGGTTGGGGCATCTCCTACAGATTCTTTGACGTGGAAATGCATGGTTCAAGCTCGGATAGTGGTTGAAGTGAATTCTGGCTGGGATGTATCGTACGGGAAGGCTTCTTTTTGGTGGGACAATTGGTTGGGTGATGGTCCTTTAGGTTGGCGATTTCCTACCAAGGTCGCCAATGATAGGATTAGGGATTTCTGGCAAAATGGGGATTGGGATGTTTTGAAGCTTTCGCAAGTTCTACCTCTAGAGCTGGTTGGTCAGGTGTTATCTTCAAGATTTTTGTTGGAGGCTGATGGAGAGGACGTTATGTTTTCGAAGGGTTCGGGCTTCGGGATATTCCAAGTACGATCGGTTGTCCAGCTGTTGAGGGAACGTCGGGCCTCCTCTTGGTTTTTTAAAAATGTTTGGGTGAAGGGAGCCTCTATGCAAATGTCTATTCATCTTTGGAGGGTAGTGCTTGGCCAAGTCCTGGTCATGGAAGTTTTGAAAAAGTTTAAGATTCATGGTCCATCTTGGTGTTATTGCTGTTTGGGTGGGCAACTTGATACTTTGCAACATGTTTTTTCTGAAGGTGATTTTCCACGGTTGATTTGGGAGTTTTTCAAACGGCCTTTGGTATTTTCTTCCATGGGCAAGGCAATGCGGAAAAGTATGTTATATGGTGGTTGTGCTGTCCTCTTCTCTAGTGCTGGCTTGGGTGATGAAAGTGTCCCCGATTGTGATTATTTGGCATCTGTGGAAGGCGTGAAATAGGTTCATACACGACAGGATTAGACCAAATTTCTGCATGACATGTGAGGCCATTTGGAGGGAGATTAGAGATCTGGCGAGCATTAGATTCCCGGCTTTGGCATATAAATTTGGGGTCAATTGGACTGAATTTATTTCATGGCTAAGTAAGGCTCAATGCAAGCTTATAGGCAAGCCGATTTCTTGGACTAAGCCTGTCACAGGTTGCATAAAGCTGAACACGGATGGCTCCGTCCTTCAGAATGGCAATGGCGGTGGTGGAGAAGTCCTCCGAGATAGTGAGGGGAGGGTTCTGCTCGCTTTCTCGGAGGTGTATACTTCGGTTGAGATGGATGCTTCAGTTCTATTTGCGGAGTTGCAAGTTGTGGTTACGGGGGTAGAGTTGTGTCGAGACCGGGGTTTCATGCACGTACATGTTGAGGTGGACTCCAAGTTGATATTTCAAATGCTGACGGGAAAGATAGCGATGCCGTTTAACCATGCCCGACACCAAGCATTTATTGAGGAGATGAATATCACAGATCCGGACTCAACACCCTCGGATACTCAGTCAGAAGTCTTCACCGGCTATGGAAAAATGTCAGACTAAAAGTCTATGGCCTTTTAGGCTTTATGACTTTCATGACCACCTTTATGACTTTTGGACACAAGTTTGTCCTTTGGTGCCTTATAATTGCTGCTATGTTCCTATAATTGCAGCCAAGTTATTTTGTCCTTTGGTGCCTTATAATTGCTGCTATGGTACTATAATTGCAGCCATGTTATTTTGTCCTTATAAGGCTTCATTTGTCATGTAAAAAAAGTCAACAATTGTAGGCAGCTTTTTGCTTCAATTGTCTTGACTTTAGAAACTTTTCTACGTAAGTTTAGAAGTTCTTGTACCAAAAGTCCCTGGGTCCTCCCTATGGACTTTAGCTTTGTAGTGATCTACAGATCACATCTGTAATCCCTATAAAGGAACCTCCCTCGATCTTTAAGGATCATCGAGTTTTATGAAATAAAATTCTAAGAGTCGAGAAGTTGTTTTCTCAAGCTATGATGTTCTAAATTCTCTCTCAGACAACCCAATTATCTAATTCCCTTGTTCTTTAATATATCTTGGTAGAAGTTATCAAAGATTCCTAAAAAGATTAAAAGCTGTTCGTCCTTCCAGATTAAGGCTAAATCTCAAAAGTAGTAAAAAAAGTAGCGTGAGGCTAAAGAAGTAGATGAAACTCTGGTAAAGCCGAGACTCTGATGACACCAATTGTTGCAAAATCTGGAAGGAACCCAAGCTGGTATCAGAGCCATGCTGATTTCTTTTGTAGGAGAGGTAATTGTGGTTTGTCTCAGAAAACAATGTCACTTGATTCCCCAGAACATTATTGTAATAACGACTGTTTAGATAATTTGAACCCATATTGTCCTTTTCATCGTTGTGGTCACGAGTGTACTTTAGATTTGCATCCATCTCGTCCCCTAGTTCAAAGCATTGGTGATTCACGTATTACTACTCCTTTACCTGCATCTCTTTACAAGTCTTAGCTAAATAATATTTGTTCTTCACAGCACTTGTTTGGTCCAGTCCATCCACACGAATATTACCCACCTTGTGTAGTTTTTCAACACCTTGATATAGAGGAAACATATCACTATTTTTTAAGTTATAGCTTTTATGGTGCTCAGTTATTAGATAGTGGTTTCTCCCCAACATCCGATCTTGTGAGTAAGTGTCAGATCTACATAGATTTGTTGTGGCAAAGAATCCATACTATCCAGACTGAAGCTGACTTGGAAAATCTTGGTATATTGGATTAAGCACACTGTGGCATAAGGGTGAATATAGTAACCCATTGCACAAGCCTACGCCAATCGCCTCCACTAGATTTTCACAAAGATGAGTCCGGCAAGAGCTTCATCCTCTTCAAAAAATTAGATTATCTATATGAAGTGTCTATTGAACCGAGTGTTAGCCCCACAGATCTACCTTTGTTAGATCCATACCCATATTTGCTAAAAAAAGAACATCTCTCCTTTAGGTAAACCATCAAGTCCTGATCAAACATCGACCTAAGGGTGTTAAAGAGTATGTACAGCAACACTCCATTATCAAATGGCTTACCGTGTTCAAAATCATGCTCTTGACCTTACTCTTCCTGGAGGAGAAGATGCTCTCCTCATAAGAGTTGATGAGCAAAACACTGCTACTTGTACAAATATTCCTCGGCAGATTCCGAGAGAAGAACCGATAAAACTTTTACCTACCTCGGATTGTACCGACTATGAAAATCAATCGGACATCAAATCGTCCTGGAGTCTACAAACTCAAAATTTCATCTAGGCGATGGTTCTATTTCTATTTCCTTTGATCATTCTCACCGAGAAAAATCAAAGATGTTCCTCAACTATGTCCATATTCTGAAATCCCCATGGCTACACCCCATGGAGGAAACCGTGAGAGTCCCTTATAGATCTTATTTCTCATTTTGATCAAGAAGGAAACCCAGATACTTTTTCCAAGATCCTTTTCGTGACATACTTATTTTGATGTTCTGTTATTGTAGGAAATGTGTAAAATGAAAATGTCCGTAGGCGATCTAGTTGTTGTCCGCACTGATGGATCCGCACATGTGGAAAAAAACAGCCACCTTTCACTTCATCCCATTTTGATGGCTTTTCACTCCTCCATTGGGTTGAAAACCCAAACCAAAGCCAAGGCTTCTCCTTACTACCAACAATGCTTGGAGATTCTTGACCATGAAGGTCTTCACATTAAACCATCAGCATCCAACCAAATTCCTCAGATCTGCATGTTTAAATCTGAAGATTTTCCTCCTCTTCAGCCTTTCACTAAAGACAATTCGAGCCATACTCCAAAGTTTGAAAATGCACAAACCATCGTCTTCCTTCAGACAACTTGCCCTCTTGATAGAACTCGAATGTTCTCAACGGCGCCCAAAATGTAATCACAAAACAAAGCTCTTTCTAGAATTCATGACGAGGTTACCCAAGTCTCTAAAAAATTGACTCCTTTAGAGATGAGACAAAATCCTGAATTCAAAGCTCACAAGATGATCAAGGTCTTCCAAAATGACTTGATGAAGTGTATCACGTAATTCCCAAATTGGAAAACCTTTGTCCCAACTTCGAACAAAGAGAAGATATTGAATATCTTAAAAGACATTCGTGAAATTGAAAAACTCTCAACCTAATCATTTGTTCAAACCAGTCCAACCCCTGATGATGATTATATGTCCCATTTTGCAGCAAAGCCATTAAGAGAAATGGCTTCACCTTTCTTTGGTGCCATCCCATATTTTCCATCTCCAAAAGAATTACCAGCTTCATCCAAGAATTATTCAAAATGGCTTCACAACAAAAGAGAGCTCAGAAGAAAAGCATAGCAAGAAGAAAAGAGAGGAAACGCCGGGAACAAAAGAAAAGAGAAAAGGCAAAGAAAAAGTCAAACCTCAAGAAATGACGTAAGACATTAAAGATGTTTTATGTTTCTCATGGAAATAATCCTATTTCTTCTTTTTTGCAGAACAAGTTGAATCCAGCCTTCCAAAAAATCAATGTCATGGAGAATGCTTCAATCGCATGTAGATGTCACCTCCAAGAGACTACACCGAGGATACATTCAAGAAATATTTCTCGAATCTTTGATTCAATACCTGCCTCCGTAATCAAACGAATTTATCCGATTCCCTCGGGAATCAATTGGAAAGATTCTCATGTCTTCATGGCTAGAGAAGCGTGAAGGAGAAGTTCATTTCCCTTCAGATGAAGAAGACATCCTTGACGAAGAACCCCGACGGCAGCAGCCCAAGAAAAACAATAATAAAGGAAGTATTTCTATCTTCACCATTGATGATATCCCTTCTTCCCAATGGGAAAAAAGATTTCAAAAATTTCATGCATGGATGACTGTTAGACACCTTACAGTTGATTCAACTTTTGATATTCTAAGTGAATTTACTGCTCACTTTGCAGGTATATTGAAAGACTGGTGGGTTTCATTAGGTGATCAAGACAAAACAATTTTTCTCACTAGACAAGATTTTGATCAATCCATTGAAATCCTGCACACTAATTTCTTAGGAAGTCCCATTGAAAATAAGGAACTTAAAAGAAAAGAGTTTTTTCAGATGAGATGTCACTCTTATGAAAGAAAGGATTTAAGCCGACATTTCAAAAAAGAATGACACAACTCTTCTATATCCTTGGTAGATATAAATTTGAAGCAAGCTTTCTTAACATCTCTTCTCATATTTTGTCCAGCTGAAATTTATATCCATAACCGATATGAGTTCTATTTTGAATCGGAAGGTCACTGCCAGTATTCTATCCCTTGAAGAAATTTGCAAACAAAAGAAAGGTGATAAGAGAATACATGAAAGGAGATGTCTCGATGGATCAAACCCCAAGAAGCCCCAATTAATCATCAAAGTAAATGCAAGTCTTGCTCTACCAGGAAGAAGAAGAAAACTTTTCCTAAGTTTTCTGCAAAGAAATTCTGAAAAATCAAGACCGCAGGAAAATTCTACAAACGAGGCAGAAAATGGAAATTCTTTAGGAAAAAGAAAAGAATGGATACATCTTCCTGTAGATGTTTCATCTCAGGACGTGAAAAGGACACTATGCTTCAAAATGTCCTCAAAAGAAAAGTCTCAACCTAATTCAAAAGTCCGGGATGAGCTTCACATCCCTCGCTCTGAATTAGAATATATTTTTTCAAGAAGAGGAACCCTACTGATCAAACTAATTTTGCTTTACGTTCAGCCAAAGAATCGGCCCATTACATGAAAGCAAAGAAAACGTGTCCTCAAGCCCTACTCCATGTTTTAAAATCAAAATATGATAAACCAATTCCTCTAATTTTTTTGATTCTGCGTAAATGTCAATTCTCAATCGATATTTTACCGTAAGAATGGAAGTATGAATCTCATACTTTCAGTCACAATGGAGAATTGTTTGAAACAACCAAGGTAACCAAAATCCCATTATCATTAGATTTCTCCCATTGATTGAACTTAAACTCACATTATTGAAGGAAAAATGCCTGGAAAAGATTTGATTATTGATTTGATATTTATGAAAAGGATTTAATGCGTGTTAAAAGCCAAAGGGATTCAAAGAAATTCTTTAAACCCTTATCGATATCCACAACCTTTTCATATATGATTCCACATTGCCTGAAAAGTCCCAGACTGACAATTTCAGGGATTTCATTGTTAAGCAATCTTGTGCTCAAAATCACGTGGAATTCATAAAAAAATGTAACCACCCTCTGTGGAAAAATCCAGACTTCTTCATTAAACTTCCTTTTTCTAAAAGTGAAGAAGCCAATCCTTCCAAAGTTAGTCATCCAGGAATGAACCCTGATCATTCCAAACTTGCTGAAAAAGAATGTCTAGAACTTCTTGAATTTGATCTCATAGAAATTTCAGAATCGCGATGGGCATGTCAAGCCTTTTATGTGAATAAGCGATCTGAACAAGTTCGAGGGAAAATGAGGCTTGTCATCAACTACCAGCCCTTGAATCTATTTTTGGCCGATGACAAATTTCCTATTCCAAATAGACATTCTTTGTTCTCTTTGCTTGTGGAAGCAAGATGGTTCTCAAAATTTGATTTAAAATCGTTTTGGCAGCCTTGGGATTTGTATTGAAGATAAGTACAAAACTGCTTTTTGTATACCGAATTACCATTACCAGTGGAAGGTGATGCCTTTTGGTTTAAAAACAGCACCTTCTCTTTTTCAAAAAGCCATGATTCGGATATTTGAACCTATCCTCCATACTTGTCTTGTATATATTGATGATATTCTGTTGTTTTCCAAAACATTTGAAGAGCATATTTCTTTGCTCTACAAATTTGCTGAAATTGTTGAAAAATTTGGCATCATGCTTTCTCGAGAAAAAAATGCTTTGTGCCAACAAGAAATCACTTTTCTTGGGATGAAAATCTCAAATGGTACTTGTGTTCCCGAGACACATCTGAGATGCTATCAGCATTTTCCTAAAAGATTTTTTGTTAAACAACTTTGATAGTTTTTGGGTATTGTAAATTATGTTAGGGATTTTATCCCTAATGTTTCCCAGTATACCCAACCTTTAACCAAACTCCTCAAGAAACATCCCATTCCTTGGGGTGCTGAACAAACTCAATCTGTTCAAGCACTAAAGAAAATCTGAATAATCTCCCTGTTCTTCATATCCCCTCTTCTGAAAATCTCATCCTTCAAACAGATGCTAGTGATTTCCATCGGGAGCCACCCTTCTAGAAAATCGAAAAGAAAGAAAATGTTGTGGATTTGCTGGAAGCTTCAAAGATAGTCAATTGCATTACCATTCTTCTTACAAAGAAATTCTTGCGCCAAATATGCAATTGATAAATTTGAGTTTTACCTCGCACCAATCTCTTTCACAATTGAGATGGATATGGAAGTTTTCCTCGATGATTTCTTTCAAAAATAAGAAAATTCCTAATGCCCAATTGCTTAGATGGTCAACTTGGTTTTCCAGCTCATTTAAAGTTATTCATATCAAAGGAAAATCAAACATTGTGGTCGATTTCTTCTCCGTAAATCCTCCAAAGGAATCTCTACCTTCAATTGATGTACTCAAGATCATCCCTTCTTTCCCAAATCCACTTGAAATCTTGTCTTTATCTCAACCATGGGAAAAAGAAACACTAGAAAATGCCAGAAGGAACCATGAAATCTCCGTGTTTGCTAATTATGGAGGATCCATCCTAAACCCTTTTGGTATCAATCCTGAATACCCATTTTCCTAGATCTTCATTGCTCAGACCATGATTTTTCCTGATCCGTTACTATGGGTGCTATGGTATCTTTGTCATTCATATCATATTCTCATGGAATTTAGTTCCATATCTTTTGCAGAGTTTAAAAACCTTGCCCCACATCAGCAAATTTTTCTTAAATGGTTCAAACCAAAAGAATGGTGGATTGATCTTTTTAAAACCCATAGAGACTATGTGATTTTACATTTTCACAGGCCTGTCAATATCCAGGAAAATATCCTAACAGCACTTCCCTCTGTTCTAATCTACAAAGTTCTGAAGTTTTCTATCCAAGAAGATGATCATGTTTATGATGAAGCCCAAAGGTATATATTTCAGGTCAATGGCGTCATTCCAGAAGTTATTTGGCCAGGTTTTCATGGGCCATGGAATTACCAAAGAAGTCATCCCTCATTTCACAAAGAATCCGAAAGCCCAGAGTACAAAGAAATGATGGAAGATTCTCTAATGCAAGATTCACGATGAACCCGTGATATCTACTAGTACTTCACAGCCCCAAAGCCAAGTGGAAGTCTCGGAGTGAAAGACGTCGACACTAAGCTACTTGGTTTTGAGCACATTAAAGAATTGTATGAGAATGATGTTGACTTTTCCAATGTGTTTAAAGCTTGTGAGCATGCTGCATTTCATAAGTTTTATAGGCATGAAGGATTCTTGTTTAAGGGAAATCGTCTATGTATTCCCAATTGCTCACTTAGGGAATTACTTGTGAGAGAAGCCCATTGGGGAGTCTTAATGGGACATTTTGGCATAGACAAAACACTTGACATCTTGCACGTAGCACTTTATTGGCCTAAAATGAGGCATGATGTTACTAATATTTGTGAAAAATGTTTGAAGTGTAAGCAGGCTAAATCAAGGAGTAACCCTCATGGATTGTACACTCCGCTACCTGTACCACACGTTCCTTGGACGGATTTATCCATGGATTTTGTACTTGGGTTGCCAAGATCTTCTAGAGGTATGGACAATATATTTGTTGTGGTGGATCGGTTATCTAAAATGGCGCATTTTATTCATTGTCGGAAAACAAGTGATGCGCGCCACGTTGCTGAATTGTTTTTCAAGGAAGTAGTGAGACTGCATGGAGTGCCATGCACAATTGTGAGTGACCGGGATGTTAAGTTTCTTAGCTACTTTTGGAAGTCACTTTGGGGTAAGTTGGCTACCAAGCTTTTGTTCTCCACATCTAGTCATCCTCAAATGGATGGTCAAACAGAGGTAACTAATTGTACCCTTGGTGCTTTACTTAGAGCTATTATCCAAAGGAACTTAAAAAGGTGGGAAGAGTGTTTACCTATCGCTGAATTTGCCTATAATCGCACTACACACTCCACCACTGGCTATTCACCTTTTGAGATTGTATATGGTTTTCAACCCCTAACGCTTCTTTAAATCTTTCACCTATTCCCCACCGAGTGTTTAAGTGCGATGGAGTCAAAAAGGCTGAGACTATAAGAAATTTGCATGAGCGAGTCCGCGCACAAATTGAGAAGAAGAATATGCAATATGCACAACATGCCAATAAAGGAAGGAAGCATGTTGTATTTGAACCCGGTGATTAGGTTTGGGTACATATGCGGAAGGAGCGGTTTTTAGTATCTCGGAGGACCAAATTACATCCTCGAGGAGATGGACCGTTTCATGTGATACAGAGAATCAATGACAATACCTACAAGTTGGAGCTTCCAAGTGAGTATGGCATTAGTGCATCTTTTAACGTCTCAGACCTTTCGCCTTTTGATTTTGATACAGAGCTTGACGATTCGAGGATGAATCCTTCGGTGAGAGAGGGAATGATGAGGATAATGGGACACCAACGTGATCCATTAGTCGGTATTGATGGTCCAATGACATGTTCAAGAGCTAAGCGCGATGTTTACAATCCTTAATAATCCACTAAGCCTAAGCGAGAGCAAGCTTGACAAAGCTAGAGTATGACGTCATCTCACGCTCACTTTGTGCGTTTGAAGTGAAGGAATGATCTTGACTGACGTGGGCACGCCTTACAACTGCAAGTCTTCTGCTCACATTCCTAGTTTCATTAGGATTTTTTAGTTTTTTTTAGCAAGTCCAAGTAGTATTAGGGTTTGTCTTGTAAGGCTTATAAATAGCCACTCTTATGACTATTTTTGGGGACGATTTTTGACATAATACAAGTAAGGAATTTTCCTTCAAGTTCTTGATTGAACTTCTCTTGAATTCTTGAGTTCTTAACTTGGGATTTTCAAAGTAGACTTTAGCGATTAGCCTTGTTCTCTAATCGTGGTGTCTCTTCTTCCATTCATATTTGCTTGAGGTTGCTAAATTCCTTTGTGGGTTTAGAGGTCTTAGGTTCATAAGAACAAAACTAGTTCAGTTTCCATTGAAGAGAAAAGATCCACTCTGATATGAACGAATTTTTTTATGAACAGTAACGTGAACAGTAATGCTACAGTATGTGAACAGTATCGATGAACAGTAATTTTTTTTTTTTTTTGGTAGGAAGAAACACAAAGGTATGAACAACTTCAATTAAAAGAGAAATAACCTGATGCTCTGAATACCAACTGATGAGCAACCCTAGGGGTAGACCCTCCTAGAACCTCCCAACACAAAGAATATCGAGTGGATTTTTTCTCTTTAATGGAAACTGAACTAGTTTTGTTCTTATGAACCCAAGACCTCTAAACCCATAATGGAATTTAGCAACCTCAAGCAAATATGAATGGAAGAAGAGACACCACGATTAGAGAACAAGGCTAATCGCTAAAGTCTACTACTTGCAGTTGTAAGGCATGCCCACGTCAGTCAAAATCATTCCTTCACTTCAAACGTACAAGTGAGCAGATTGACGTCATACTCCTCTAGCTCATCAAGCTTGGCTTGCTCCTTGTTGGCTTGGTGGATTATTAAGGATTGTAAAGCATCCTTCACATGCTTAGCTCTAGAACATGTCATTGGACCATCAATACCGGCTAATGGATCACGTTGACGCTGACACGTCCCGTTATCCTCATCACTCGTGCTATCTTTAGAGACTTGCTAGATAAGATCGCAGGGCGTATTAACTCCTGGCAGGGTAAGTGGCTGTCTAAGGGTGCCAAGATTGTCTTGGTAAGGCATGTTTTGGCCTCTATGCCTATTCACATACTGGCAGTCTTGGATCCTCCTAAAGGAGTCATCTATGACATTGACATCTATGACATTGAGAAGTTGTTTGCACGTTTTTTCTGGGCTGACTCAGAGTTCAATGGAAGAAGGCATTGGGTGGCGTGGCAAAAATTGTGCTTCCCGGTAGAGGAGGGTGGCCTTGCTTTTCGTCCTTTGAAGTCGGTTATTGATGCCTTCTCGTGCAAGCTTTGGTGGTTGTTCAGGAAGGGTGAATCTCTGTGGGCTAAATTTATGAAAGACAAGTATTTTGGTAGCTGCCATCCAAACTAGGCCCGGATTGACCAGAAAATGTCTGATGTGTGTCATCGGATGCTTGGTGTTCGGCCTCTAATGGAGCTGCACTTGACCTGGGATATTACCCAGGGAAATGCTTTGTTCTGGTGGGATAACTGGAGTGGGGTAGGGCCATTGACATGGAGGTTTCCAAGCTAGTCATCGGATGCACGCCTCGTGGATTTCATTTCGGATGGGAGACTGGATTGGTCTCTTTTGCCTAATGAACTTATGGGTGACCAGGGTCTCGAATTTAGGCGTATGGTTTTTGCAATGGATGGAGTACCAGACTCTATGGTGTGGGATTTAACTCCAAATGGAAGCTTCACGGTCAGTTCTGCCATGAGGATAGTGCGCCATGTCAGATCGTCATCTATGGTGTATACATCATGTTGGAATAAGTCCATTCCTCTCAAGGTTTCATTTTTTCTATGGAGTATGTTCCAACAAAGACTACCATCGGATGATGTTTTATGAAAGTTGACCTTTGCTGGGCCATCTAGGTATGGGTGCTGTGCTATGCCATGCCTCAGGAGGAAACTCTGGACCATGTGTTCTCGCTTAGGGATCTGGCAGGGTCCACTTGGAAGTTCTTTGAGGCCTTCTTGGGGTTCGATTGTGCTGGAAAGCAGGTTCGGTCACGATGGATATGTTGGTGGTCACACAGACAACGAGGGACGGGTTTTTGATGGCTTCTTAAAATCCTTCCAGCTTTTATATTATGGCGCTTATGGATAGCCCGGAACAAGTGGCGATTTGAGGGCATCTCCCTTTTAGCAGAACAGGTGTGTTGGGCTGTTATGCATGATGTGCAAGATGCTTGCAGATCTAAATTCCCTTAATGGCCACGAAGGTTTCTGGATTGGCCTTCAGTGCTTTCGGTCATTGGAGGCTTCCGACCGCAGGTAAAGGTTACACGGGTGGTCTGGGATTTTCCTCCACAGAGGGTGATAAAATTGAACACAGACGGATCGGTGGTGTCGTCCCAGGGTGGAGGAGGAGGGGTGCTAAGGGATGCGGATGGTACTTTTTTATGTGCCTCTGCATAGCAGCTTGGAGACGTGGATTCATTGCAGACCAAGGCTAAAGCTATGCTGCATGGGATAGAGGTGTGCCAGAAGTTAGGGTATGCACACGTTGTTGTTGAGTCTGACTCGCAGGTCCTGATCAATGTGCTTAGAGGACGATTTGGGGCTTTGTTGAAGATACATGCTATTCTACGACAGATTCTGGGGTTCCAGTTTGTGGTGGATTTCTATCACTGCTTTCGACAAGCGAACACGGTGGCGGATCACGGGAATTTCCATCCCTAGCTAGTTGCCCTCCTCGTGTGCGTAGCCTATTAGCAATGGATAAAGCTCGTATGTGTAGTTTCCGGTTCTCCCTGGAAAAGGGAAGAGGGATGTTGCCCTCATAGCTTGTAATTTTCAGTTTGGAATTTATTTAATAAAAGGGGTAGCCAAACCCGTTCGCCAGTGACTGCGGTTATATAAAAAAAATTATTTAATTTAATTAGTTTGGTAGTTTCTAAATTTGGTCGCCATGTGGCCGAATCTATTTAGTAATAGTTAGGGTTAGTTTAAATCCAAGTTGGACTAGGTTTTTGGAGTCACTGTAAAGGTTTATAAATAGCTACCCTTGTGATGGTTTTAGATAAGACTTTGAGTAATAAAATTTGAGAGTTTTCTCTTCTTGTTCCTTGGGAACAACCCTTGATACGAAGTGAATGAGTTCCTTTGTTTAAGTTTTGGCTTATCAATTCAAGATCGGGTTGAGTTGTGACGCCTTTCTACCAATTCCTTGGCTCACTAATTCACTAGATTGTGGGTTGAGATTATATCAATATTGTTTGCAATCTCGAGGGTTAGAGGGGTCGTAGGATTTTCGTCAATTGTATCTATAACCTGATCAAGATAGATCCTTCTGCTGCATGATCGGAGATCACCTAGGCTTTCGAGTCATCTAGGCTATAAATAGCCAACACTTTTCATTATTCAATAACAAGAATTATTCCAAAAAATTGAGAGTGTTTCTCTTGTGCTTCTTTGAAGCATTCTTGAACCTTTATGCTCATAAGGCTTATAGATTCAAGATCACGTTGAATCTTGACACCTATCTATCTATAACGTTGCTTCTCTAATTTGCGTATCTACGGGTTGAGATAATATCATAGGTTCGTAGGTTACGAGGATTTGTTGGGTCTTCGTTTCCATCCTTGATACCAAGGATCGTTAACCACGTGATTAACAGGTCGAGATCCTTTTTGCATCCATAACCTGTTTAAGATAGATCATTCCGCTGCGTATCGTGTCTTCAAGAAGCGGGAGTTTGGAGATTCCGGATTCGCATCAGTTGGTATCAGAGTTTCGGCTCTTGATCCAGGTTAATATCCTTTTTCTTTCTTGTTTTCATCTTTCTTGATTTACCAAACCTTAATCTTAAAAAAAATATTTACCTTTTAGGGTTTGAACTTCCACCTATGTTGTTGATTCTAGTTTGTTTACTTGGGTGCTTGTTGATTCACTTCTTCTTCGTGTCCTTGTTCTTGTTTCCTTCTTTGTGTGTTTCTTATTGAATCAGGGAAAAAAAAAAAAAAAAAAAAGAGAGTACTATAGCAAAATACTGTTCACGGTACTGTAGCAACACTGTTCATTCCGAAAACACTGTTCATTCGAATTCTTCTAGTTGATTTTGGTTGATTCTAGCAAATCTTGGGTTTGTGTGGACTAATCTTGATTGTATCTTGAATTCTTGAAGATCAATCAAATTTCAAAAAAAGCACAAGTTGCACAAGAATTTCCAAGAATCACACAAGCAAATATTAGGAATCAAGATAAACATACGAAGAACCAAGAATTCCAAGAATTTCAAGATTTTATGGATTCCAACCCAACAAGAAATTGATACACAAGAATATAGGGTTTACAACCACAATTCCAAGAACACAAGGTAACCAAGACAAAAAAAAAAAAATTTTCCCGGATGAACAGTAATTCTGCTACAGTAGGGGTAAACAGTAATTCTGCTACAGTAATATTGAACAGTAATCGCTATAGTAATGATGAACAGTAACAATTTTTCTTTTTTTAAATAAGAAAGAGGAAAATAATAAAATGAAAAAGATATTAACCTGGATTAAGAGTCGAAACTCTAATACCAACTAATGCGAACCTAATTTTCCAAACTCCCGCTCTTGAAGAAACGATCCGATCATGCAGCGAAAGGATCTATCTTGAATCAGGCTATAGATACAATTGACGGAAATCCTACGACCCCTCTAACCCTCGAGATTGTGAACAATATTGATATAATCTCAACCCACAATCTAGTGAATTAGTGAACCAAGGAATTGGTAGAAAGGCGCCACAACTCAACGCGATCTTGAATTGATAAGCCAAAACTTGAACAAAGGAACTCATTTACTTTGTATCAAGGGTCGTTCCCAAGGAACAAGAAGAGAAAACTCTCAAATTTTATTACTCAAAGCCTTATCTAAAAACATCACAAGGGTGGCTATTTATAAGCCTTTACAATGACACCAAAAACCTAGACCAACTTGGACTTAAACTAACCCTAACTATTACTAAATAGATTCGGCCACATGGTGACCAAATTTAGAAACTACCAAACTAATTAAATTAAATAACTTAACTAGTTAATTTCGGACATTACCAAGATTAATCTGTCCGATTTGTTTAGCCTAATCAAATGACTAACAAGACAAGGAAAATGGAAACGGCTAACTAATATCACTAATTAGCTTGGATCCGTAGGATGTGTCAGTTTCGCGCTTCTTCCTCCTAGCACTTAACCAACATTTCCCAAGTTCTCTGACCAACTTAGGATGAATTTTTGAAGTTTTCAACATGGAATGAATCAACTTGGGGCATTTGAACCTAGTACGAACTTGCAAGCGCACGTTGGCATTCATGCTCACATCATTCCCTCCCCCGTAAAAGCGATTCGTCCTGGAATCGATACCTGGATCAAAAACAAAAGACGAAGAATGAGTAGCAACAAAACACATAGATTCACCCAATTCCCCTAATTGATAACAAGTAGGAGACACGTGAACACGATGCAGTATTCCAACACCTCTAACACATCCTAAAAGCACACTAAAATCACTAGACAAACATGTATCAATACTATTAACACAACAATCATATGACTTCAAGACAACAAATAACTCATAAGGACTCGACACTAGGCTCTTACAAGTAAGACAATCACAACTCTCAAAATGACTCAAAGGACTACCAAAACAATCGACACAATTCAAACAAATGACACGGCTTTCAAAGGTAAAAGAATCAACCATAGGATAAGATGGAAGACTCCCCTTCAAACTCAAAGGTCGGTTGGTGAAAACGGTATAGAAATTGGCAATGTCTTGAAAGAACATCGTTCTATTGAAAGACTTTGCAATGGTGCACATCAAAACCATCTTTACTTCACCTTGTTGTACCTGCAAAAGACCATTAACACTAAACAAAGCAAAGTTAAGATCGTTAGGAAAATAATAAGCCCTTTCACGCTCATTTATTTTTCCACTCACAATCAACTCACGTGCACTCTTTTCTTCTTCTTTGTCACTCATTTTACCACTCAAGCTAAACGTACTCTCTTCTTTTGCCATACCCTCGACTTCCTCTTCATGGACACTCTCACTCTCGACAGTATTGAGCGCACTATGAGATTGCTCATGTGTGATGTTTTCCTTTTGCTCACTAGCAACTCCTATAGCGGCTTGATTAGGCCGTACAGTGCATGGTGTATAATAGTTCTTCAACATTTGCCTAAGCTCATCCATCTTGGAATCCAACAATGCACTAAGCTCATCTTCTTTTTGTGCACTAGGTATTGGTCCACTACGAGAAAGTTTAGGATTAGGAAAGGTTGAAGAAGTAGATGACCTGGACCTCCTCCTCTCGAGCTTTTCCTCAATTTCCATTGCTGCAAGTGCAATATCTTCCAACTCCATATGTGGTAACAACTCAATGTGATTAGCAATGGCCTTATTTAAACCGTTAAAAAATTGATTAATAGCTACTCCTGGATGCTTCTCGCTTCCTACTTCTCTCATTAATAATTTCACCTTGTTATAATACTCATACACAGACTTAGAACCCTGGTGAAGTAGTGCAAACTTTCGCAACAAATCCGTGAGATAAGTAGGAGCATATCTTTTGAGCAATATTCTCTTCAACACAGCCCAAGAAACAATAGGTGGTTCATCATACATCCGACGTTCCCTCACAAATGATCCCACCATGGTAAGGCATAACCATTAAATATAGACGTAGCCAAATTTACCTTTTCCTTCTCGGTATAAGATTGAATCTTAAATGTGCTCTCTACCTTCTTCATCCATGCTAGGAATGCGTCTAGATCCTTACGCCCTTGAAAGGATGGTATGGACATCTCAGATGAATAAGTTGCTCCATTTGAGTAGTCAAATCTAGTTCTTTCCATGATGTAACCTGCAAAAAATTAGTGAAACAAAGAAATTTTTCTAACCACACAAGCTCACGTGTTTACACTCGTCGCTCGTGTATCACTCAAGTGTATATCAAACTCTCATAATCTCACCAACTCTTTTGAGTCCTTGTTCACAATCCTCAAGACAAAATGAATTAGCTCACAAATGATCAAGATGGCTTAACAACCCAATTCACGTTGTATGAGACAAAGGATAATGAATTGATAGGGACCAAAAAATATGATGAAATTACAATGGAAATCAACATAGAAAACACACTCAACGGGATGAACGAATGCTGGAATTTTTTTCACCTAATTTGACAAGGATTTAAGAAAATGACCTGGAAGGGCAGATTTGGAATTTTACTTGCCTAAATGCAATCCTATGGAAATTTCTTGAAAACAACTTAACAAATCTTGAATTTGACTTTAAAATCTTGGAACAAATCTAATTTGGTAAGTGTTTGAAGGATTTAGGCAACTTTGACTTAGTTAAACACGTAAAGTATGGTTTTGACTAGTCAAACACATAAATTCCAGCTTTTTTGGCAAAATACCCGTATCAATCTTTGATTAAGAGTAATGTAGGTCAATTTGGCAACTTCTAAACAAATTTGGAAAGTGAATTTTCGTTTTTAAGAGATTTGGAAAGATTTGGTCAAGATTCTTTTCAAGTTTGGCAAGGAAACAACTTTAAACGACTCTCCACTTCCAAGATAAGATCGAAGATGGTTATTTTTCCTTTTCTTCACATGAAATTATTGCTGAAAGTCTGGTTGCAAAATTCCAGAAATTTGTTGTTTTCTTGGTGTTTCAAACAAGGGTTCAAGGTTTCTCACTTGGTTTTTAAGGAAATCAAAGGGTTTTCTAGATTGATGCAAGGGTTTTATTCAAACAAGTTTCAAGATCAATCAAATTTCAAGAAAAGCACAAGTTGCACAAGAATTTCCAAGAATCACGCAAGCAAATATCAGGAATCAAGATGAACACACGAAGAACCAAGAATTCCAAGAACTTCAAGATTTTATGGATTCCAGCCCAACAAGAAATTGATGCACAAGAATCTAGGGTTTACAACCACAATTCCAAGAACACAAGGTAATCAAGACAAAAAATAATAATTTTCCCAGATGAACAGTGCTTCGGATGATCAGTAATTTTGCTATAGTAGCGGTGAACAGTAATAACTACAGTAATGTTGAACAGTAATTGCAATAGTAACGATGAACGGTAACAATTTTTTTTTAAACAAGAAAGAGGAAAATAATAAAAGGAAAAAGATATTAACCTGGATCAAGAGCCGAAACTCTGATACCAATTGATGTGAACCCGATTCTCCAAACTCCTGCTCTTGAAGAAACGATCCAATCATGTAGCAGAAGGATCTATCTTGAATCAGGCTATAGATACAATTGACAGAAATCCTACGACCCCTCTAACCCTCGAGACTGCGAACAATATTGATATAATCTCAACCCATAATCTAGTGAATTAGCAAACCAAGGAATTGGTAGAAAGACGCCACAACTCAACGTGATCTTGAATTGATAAGCCAAAAATTGAAGGAACTCATTCACCTTGTATCAAGGGTCGTTCCCAATCAAATTTTATTACTCAATGTCTTATCTAAAAACATCACAAGGGTGGCTATTTATAAACCTTTACAATTACTCCAAAAACCTAGTCCAACTTGGACTTAAACTAACCCTAACTATTACGAACTTGGGGCATTTGAACCTAGTACGAACTTGCAAGTACACACTGGCATTCATGCTCACATCACTAGGCCAAATTGGAAAAATAAATTCGGCCAGACCTAGAAGACTTAGTGATACAAACGTCGCCAACCTTGTGACGAAACCCGTACAGACTACCACGGATCTAGAAGGTTGAAATCGCGTTTGACTCGATGAACGCAGTGAAGAGATCATGATACGAACGTCGCCAACCTTGTGACGAAACCCGTACAGACTACCACGGATCTAGAAGGCAATACGCGTTTGACTCAATGAACACAGCGGAAGATCAAGAACCCGTTGATCACATGGCCAACGATCCCTTCATATGGTAGAGGACGCCACAATCTAGCATGTTCCTAGATTGATAAGTCAATTCGAATACCCTAGAACAATCTAAGATACTCAAGAATGCTTCAAGGAAGCAAGAGAGAGACTCTCAAGAAGGTTTTCTTATTTCTGAATCATCTATATTATCGTACATAGAAAATGGCTTAAATACTCGAAGCTAACCAAGGTCAAACCCTAGTTAACACTAACCAACTAATTAACTGAACCACTAAGCCTATGGGTCGGCCAAAGGCTCTCTAGGGTGAACCATGGCTGACTCACATTAATTAAAACGGCTTGGGTCGAACCACAAGTCGGTCGTACCCGTACTTCAACCTAACTAACATAATTACTAACAAATGCTCCTCTAATGTGCAACATGCACTTAGCCAATTATTCAACTAATAAAACTACTATAAAACTACTAAAATGGATGTAATACAACCCACGAATCAAAGCTAATGGACTTGTAAAATTTCCAACGATTTCCTCCATCTTGGGCAGCCATGGATCGTATCATTCCCCTCCTCTTAAAGGTGATTTGTCCCCAAATTGAAGTTGGAGGATAGGGCCAATGAAATTACCTTCATAAAAACAATCCACGTGACATGTCTCTCGCACAAGCGTAGGATCCACATGATCTTTGGCACACAAGGTAATTCGTAGGAATAAAGTTGTTTGAACTCATGAACATTCTGGAGGTAATAACCTGGTATGTCCTATTTAGGTTGAGCTTGAGGTTGCTCTCCATGAGTGCAAGCAGCTTTGAGTTGATAAAGTTCCATGAAGGTAGTCTAAGGAGAGTCAGCTCCTAAAGGATCAACGTTTTGAAACGTCACGTATGGAACAAGGGATACAAAGCTAGTTTCTAAGGATGGATTTTCAACTTGGAAGTCAGCTTGTACACCTTCTCCACGGACATGGTCAGATCCGAACTCAATTGCTTGGGCAAAACGACTCCAAGTAGAGTGAACCCCAAAGAGATAGATTCCACAGAGGCTTGCGAACTGAACAAGTGACGTGGGAATAGAACAGTGCATCACCATTAACACTTGCCCTTGCTCAATCTATGTAAAACATGAGACACTAAGCAAAGCAAAGTTCCAAGTGTTAGGACAATAAGATTGCTCAATAATCCTGTCATCTTTCACAATGATGCTCAAATCGTTCACTTCCTCACAAGATGCTGTACACTTTTGTGGCTAGTCAATAACATCCGATGTCACCTCATTCACAAAATTTTCACTTGGTAAATCACACTTTTCAGCATTCATAGGTACTCCTTCAATCAATGCTGGACTAGAAGGAACATCGTCCTTAGGACCATTAGTTGGAGCACGATTATTTTGCTCAAAGAATGCCTGCAACAATGACGTAATTTCCTCCATTAGAGAATCAACCATCTTGGCGGATTCAATTCACCAATCAGCTCTTGGAGCATATGGTTTGGAATTTCCATGATGCACCTTAGATGAATCTCTTTTGGTGGAAGAGGAACCCTTACAAGGTGCTAGTTGTAACCGTCTTTGAAACTTCTCATCCTCTCGCTTATGTCTTTCATATAAGCTCAAAGCACGATATCGATCCATCTCTTCCTTAAGTGTAAGGAACTCATATTGTGGAGGCTCGAAATTAGAGCATTTGGAACTAGAATGCGTGGAAGTAGAATGCTTTGAACCCCCTCTCTTGAGAGGCTTGTTATCCTAGCATGCTTGTTTATATGGACATGATGCAACTCCTCTAGACATGATTAGATGACCTGCAAAAAGTTAGTAAAGAAACAAGTGTATATATTTCCTCACACACTCCCTTACGTGTTTACACTCATCACTGATTTTTTTTTTCCACTCAATTTAACACTCTAATAATCTCACAAATTTCTCAAAGCTCTTGATGGCTTACCTTGAAGAAATTAGATTTTCCTTTAGATAAACGATCAACTTGATCAATTTTTTTTTTTGACTCTCAAGGACAGAAGAAGGAAAGGATGAGTGACACACTAAAAGGAAGAAAGAAACCTAGTAGGATTAGATTTAGGTTAAAAAGTAAGAGATAAGGAGAAAATGGATAGGAAAGTTGTGGAACTTTTCCTACAAATTAGGAAGAGAGGGGCAGCTAGGGTTTAGGGATATGTCGGCTAGGATTTTAGTTGAGGTCGGCTAGGGTTTAGTTTTATGGAAGGATGTGGTTGGCTAAGGATTGGATGCAAGGTGGCTGAAAATTATCCCTAAGATGTAGGGATGTAGTGCGGTTAGGGTTTGGAATTAGGAAGGCTAAAATTTTGGAGAAAAGTTCGGAGATAATGTAGGCAAGTGTTTGGGATTAGGAGGGCTAAAATTTAGGAGATAATATAGGCAAGTGTTGGGATTAGGAAGGCTGAAATTTACGAGAAAATTTAGGAGATAATGTAGACAAGGGTTGGGATTAGGAAGGCTGAAATTTTGGGAGAAATTTAGGAGATAATGTAGGCAAGTGTTGGGATTAGGAAGGCTGAATTTTTTGGAGAAAATTTAGGGCTTGAGTCTTGGAGATAATTTTGGAAGAAATACCAGAAACACACAACACAGAGATACCATACGATGCAATGCAACACAAGGCTGGAATTTGCTTCACGACTAAATAAGAAAAGAACAACACGGATAGCACGCGACTCAACAAGAATAGCAAGAAACAAGAACAACTCATTTCAATAAGAAGAAACGAAGACTAGACAAGATGACACGATAATAGGTAAACTTGAAACTGATTTTTTTTTTGTTAATTTTCTTGACACACAAGAGACACCAAAAAAACATCAAGGACACGAAGAAAAAAAGACAGAATTTGAATGATGCAACCAAGATGAATTCGGATAAACAGTAATGATGAACAGTAGTGGTGAACAGTGATGCTACAGTGCCACTACAGTGCTGATGAATAGTAATCGCTACAGTATGTTTTTTTTTTTTCAACCAAAACGACTCAAGAGGAAATCAAAGAGCAAGGATATAACGCGAACCTTCAACTAGCTCTGATACCAGCGGGTACAAACGTCGCCAACCTTGTGATGAAACCCGTATAGACTACCACAGATCTAGAAGGCAATACGCACTTGACTCAATGAACACAGCGGAAGATCAAGAACCCGTTGATCACACGGCCAATGATCCCATCATATGGTAGAAGACGCCACAATCTAGCATGTTCCTAGATTGATAAGTCAACTCAAATACCCTAGAACAATCTAAGATACTCAAGAATGCTTCAAGGAAGCAAGAGAGAGACTCTCAAGAAGGTTTTCTTATTTCTGAATCATTTGTATTATTGTACATAGAAAATGGCTTGAATACTCGAAGCTAACCAAGGTCAAACCCTAGTTAACACTAACCAACTAATTAACTGAACCACTAAGCCTATGGGTCGGCCAAAGGCTCTCTAGGGTGAACCATGGCTGACTTACATTAATTAAAAGGGCTTGGGTCGAACCACAAGTCGGTCATACCCGTACTTCAACCTATCTAACATAATTACTAACAAATGCTCCTCTAATGTGCAACATGCACTTAGCCAATTATTCAACTAATAAAACTACTATAAAACTACTAAAATGGATGTAATACAACCCACGAATCAAAACTAATGGACTTGTAAGATTTCCAACGATTTCCTCCATCTTGGGCAGCCATGGATCGTATCAGATCAAGAACCCGTTGATCACACGGCCAACGATCCCTTGATATAATAGAGGACGCCACAATCTAGCGTGTTCCTAGATTGATAAGTCGAATTGCATACCCTAGAACAATCTAAGATACTCAAGAATGCTTCAAGGAAGCAAGAGAGAGACTCTCAGAGGTGTTTTCTGATTTCTTCCATAATTAATTGAATTTTTTTTTACATGCGTCCATCGCCTTTATATAGGCTTAACCTATGTAAAACTAATCCTAACTTGACTAGGGTTAATTACAAGCAAATAAGCTCATAGACCAACTCACCTAACCAACTAACAAATCAACTAAGGTGCGGACCATTAGTTTGGCCGACCACAATAAAATTAAAAAAACTAATTAACTGATAATAACTAAGCCTTAACTAAGCCTAAGATAACCAACACTAATCAAGGCTCGGACCAAATGAGACCACGACCCAATATGGTTCAATGACTTGAATTTGGCTCATATCATTTGGAGTTCATGGGCCTTCGAAATGTGGGTGTTGCGCTTCTCCGGAAATAGAAACTATTGATCATATTTTCTCTTCAGGGGAGTTGACGGAATCCACATGGTTTTTCTTTGAGAGTTCTTTAGGGTTTTCTGCTAGCGGCAAGTCAGTACGTGCACGTTGGCTCCAGTGGTGGTCGAATGTTCACGGGGGGTAGGGAATGCGGTGGTTATATAGAGTGATTCCAGCATTGTTGGTTTTGACTGGGGTGCTCTGTTGAGGGTGGTGGAGGGGATTCGGCCGCGCATACGGATTTCATTGGTGGTCTGGGAGTTTCCCAGGCAGGAAAGTTTCAAGTTGAATACGGCTGGGGCTGCTAGGGGTGCCTCTACAGGGGGTGGTGGAGTGTTGAGGGACTCGGGTGGCCGGCTGATGTTCGCGTTTGCGCAAAACTTTAGGGCAATGGAAGCATTATAGGCGGAAGCAAGGGCTATTCTTCTCGGATTACGGTTATGCCAGTCTTTGGGTTATAGGCAGGTTTAGGTGGAATTAGACTCCAAAATTATGGTGTCGGTTCTGCAAGGGTCTTTTAAGATGCCACTGATGGTTCGTTCGTTAGTTAGAGAGATTCAGGAACTACAAATTGTTTGGGAAGTTCGACACTGTTTTCGGCAGGGGAACACGGTAGCAGATGCGTTAGCCAGCATGGGAATGTCTTCCTTGACTCTGCTGAAATTTTTTCACATTTCGGATCTTCCGTTGCATATTCGTAATTTAGTTGGTTTGGACTCTAGGCAGGTTTACAATTTCAGGTTTTCTGTACAGAAATAGGGTTTCTTTGGACCTAATCCTTTGGGTCCTGGTTTTGTCTTTCATGTGCTCTCCATACTTGAGATTTAATGAATAAAATGGGCGTTCAGCCCACCTGCCAGATATGATTGGCAGTTCTTAAAAAAAAAAAAAACTACTCTTGGCTCAATAAATGTGCAACATTTACTTAGCCAATTATTCAACTAATAAAGCTACAATAAAACTACTAAAAAGGATGCAATACAACCCATGACTTGAAGCTAATGGACTTGTAAGATTTTCAATGATTTCCTCCACCTTGGGTAGCCATAGATCGTATCACAACTAGAGGAGATTTGTCCTGGATCTTCTTGGAGGAACTCTTTGAGGTCTCAAGTAGGTCTATCCGCTCATGTATGGTCTCAAGTTTTTGGTCCATCATACGACCTAACTCTCCTTTTAATGCATCAGTTTACATTTTCATGTCAAAAGCTGGAGGTGTACGTTTGCCACTTTTGAGACATTTTGATTACCTGCAAAAAGGGTTAGCCATAAAGCAAACAATCCTCACGCACCTTCTTACGTGTTTCACTCACTCTCATGTATCACTCAAGTGTTTAAAACACTCTAATAATCTTATCAAGCAATTTCTAAGTCATTGAGATCCTTGCTTGAAGAAATCAGAAATTCCTTAAGTAATTCATGACTTATCTCCAATAATAGACAAGAAAGTGATGTGTTCATCTTGGTTCACGTGAAGCTAAATTTAGGCAATGATTTGGCCTGAATTTCATGACTCAAACAAGCTGAAATTTGACTGGAAAAAACTCAGATTTAAAGAATAAGTACTTCCTCCTAGGAGCTCTAGGACAAACCCTAACAAAGACTTAAGAAATTCGAGCTTGTTGGAGTGTTTTGGACTCAATGGAAGAGCTGGTTAGATGGTGAAATAACACTTGAAACAAGCTAGAAAACTATGCTAAAATGGACTGGAATATGCTGGAATTTTAAGGATAAATGATTTTCTAAAAACTTGACTCAACTAGAAGAACCAACTTGGATTAGGTTTCCCAAGTTGACTAGGAAAACCCTAACCGACAAGCAAAGATTTCAAAGCTGGTTTTGGGAATTTTTTTTTCCTGGACAGCAATTTCACGTAATTATGCTGAAGATTCAGGTTGAAATACACGTGATTAATGCTGGAAAACCAAGCTACAAATCAGTTTTGACTTCAGACAAAACTTGACTCAAATTAGGAAACTCAAAGTTGACTTGAACAAAACCGATTCCAGGGCTGATTTGAAATTTATGCTTGGACGGATTTGGCAATGAATTTCCCTTGTTTCACCCACAAATCAGAAATGGAAACTCAATCCAAGATGTATTTGGATAAAAGATTAGATTTGACTTGTAAGGGTTTGGAAATCTTAATTAGTTTATAAAAAGAATGTTCAACTGCAAGGGTTTAGGAAATCTTCTTCGTTTCTGGAATTTCTTTGTTTCCCTTTTGTATTGAACAAATTTCTGGTTGTTTTAGGAAACAAGATAAATCAAGGCTGTCTAAAATAATTGTTTTCAAGAGCAAATAACCGCAATTTCCAGATTGCAAAGGTTTCAAGAATTCAAAGCTGTGATTATTCAAGAATTAAAGATTCTTCAAGCAAACTTCACAAGACTGTTTTTGATTATCCAAGAACTTCAAGAAACCTTATGAATTAGCCACGGATGAATTCAAGACTCAACCAGAATTTTCAGATTTGTTGTCAACAAGAACACAAGGCACGATGAAACAAGAACTCAAAACACAACAAGATGCGGATTCAACAAGAATTGCCCAGCAACTAATGACGCAAAAAGAGAGAATTAGGACAGATTAACGACTCAAGAACTGGCCACAAAACACGAAACAAACAAGGAACAAATTTGGACACAACACAACAGAAACAATTTGGATAGATTTGAAACACTAGGCAAAATTTTGTTCTTCACACAAAATGACAAGAATAAGAAAACAAGCTCGGGCAGAATTTTAGACAACTTACGAAGCCAAGAAACAAGAAAAGAGATATATTTGATACTGTCAACTAACTCTGATGACCAAGTTGATACGAACCCACCACAAAGGCTTGAACTCATACCCCACACAAGTCCCGAGTCTAGACGAAATATCGAAGTTGGATTGTGGAATAACCTCAACCCTTCTAATCCATGAGAACTATGAACCAAGAAGATTTCTTGACCCACAATCTAATAGACTAGTGAACCAAAGTTGTATATAGATGACACCATAATCAAGTGCATTTCTCAATTGATAAGAAAATGGAACACTCAAGAATCTCTCAAGTATTCAAGTTGGATCTATCAAGACAAGAGAAGTTCCACAAAAACACACAAGTATTGCTGGAAAATTTCATTGGCATTAGATGATGAAAAACGTTGGAATTCAGGCTATTTATAGCCTTTACAAAACTTAGAAACCTAATGCGACTTGGAAAGTAATTAAACGACTCAAATCCAAATTAGACTAGGACTTGGTCTTGGCATTAAGGACAACATGTCCAGCCTTATTCAACCCCCTAATTAATCCTTTAACTAACTAGAATTAACGACTAACAAAGCTGGAAATTAACAAGAAACAAACGACTTACTTTTTTTTTTAAAAAAAAAGGGGGGGCTTGGATGCCCATTTTGTTAATTAATTTGGGAAATTACATTTAGCGTGTAGGGATCCGCCTCTACCGCTTAAAAGAGAAACGAAAATCACAAAATTGCTTCTGATCTAAGTGCAACAATCCACGTATGTGGGGCGGGCAGCTACCTAATGTGGTAAAAATATCGGACCTAAGCACTCCTATGTTTGCAAATGCATCTGCAACCGTATTCGCCTGCCTCAAGCAATGTTGAAACCCGAGAACCCACCTCAGTTCCAATATCTGACGAACCAAAGGCCGAAGCTTGTATGGCACTTCAATGCATCCCATTAGGGCTCTAACCAAAATACTAGAATCCGATTCTACCACAACATTACAATACCCGAGCTGCTAGCACATTTGCAATCCACATAACATAGCCCTCACCTCCGCCTACAAGGAATCAACCTCACCGAGTTTTGCAAAGCCAAACAAAAACCTCCCCCGCACATCCCTCAGAACCCCTCCACCGCCACCCCAAGACCCTTTGACCGACCCATCCGTGTTTAGTTTTAGCCTCCCCCGTTAGGGAAGACCCCAGATTACCCGTGTAACCTTCAGCTGAGGCCGAAAGCTCCTGAGGATCGAGAGAAAATCATGCCAATCTCGAATCCAACCTCTCCAATGAGGAAAGTGGAGACGACAAGCATCTTGAACGTCATGAAATACCGCCCAGCAAAGTTGCTCCCGAAATACAAATACCTTCATATCTACCTTTATTTTGTGCAAGCCAAAGCCGCCATAAGATAAAACTGGGAAGGATCCGAAACAACCAGCCCAATCCACTTTCCTTGGGCGGTTTACCCACCAATACATCTAGCGAGCCAGCACCCCCTTCCCTTTGCCTTCCATTCCTAAAGAAAGTCCAAAAAATTGCCACGTATCATTGGCTAATTCTCCTGATGAAAACACATGATCCACCATCTCCTCCTCTGGCGAGTTACAGTACTCACATTTTGACGGACCTAACACATGCATTTTCTTTAACACATCGTCCAAAGGCAGCTTCCCTAAAAACATTCTCCATAAAAATACCGACACCTTAAATGGAATAGATGCATGCCAACAAGCGGCCAGCACTGATGACCGAGACTTCACCTCCCTCACAAGTTGATAGGCCGAAGCGACCAAAAATGAACCAGAAGGGACCCGGTCCCATATCATGAGATCAGGACCCCCCGTCAAATGCAAACTCTAACTCCTTAAGCACTTGCAAGCATTCATGCAGTAGCGCAGAGGCTAACCTTGCCCAATCTAGCTTGCCCTCCCGAAGCAAATCAGCCAGGCGAACCTCCGGGCTTCTTACAGGATATTTCCAAGCCAAAGAGCCTAACCCACTTCAATTGTCCCACCAAAAGGAAACGTCACCACACTTAACGTCCCAAGCTATATGGTGCTCCACAGCAGAACGAACCTTCAGTATTCGGCGACAAACTTCAGACGACTTAGGTGGAGCCTCAATTTGATTTGGATGTCCATTCCCGAAATACCGTTCCCTCATGAAACAAGCCCATAAAGACTTTCCTTTGCGAAACAACCGCCACAACTTGCAAGAGAAAGCCTGAATTATCAAGTTCAACGACTTTACCCCAAGATCTCCTTCCTCCACAGGATTACATATTTTGTGCCACGCCACCCACCCAATGCTTTCTTTCCCTGAGTTCCTCGTCACACCAGAAAAACCTAGCAAAAATCTTTTCTATCTCAGCAATGACACCCTTCGAAGGCTCCAAAATTGCCAAGAGATGTATCGGTATAGAAGATAGAACATGCCTAATAAGCACCAGCCTCCCCCCTTTGGACAACCACTTACCCTGCCAGGAATTCACTCGAGCAGCAATCCTATCCAGCAAACCTATAAACAGTGAATGCACTTTCCGTCCCACATACAGAGGACATCCAAGATAAGTGATAAGGAAAGACCTATACGAAAAACCCGTCACCAAGGCAATCTGGGCTTTCCGCACCGTCCCTACCTTTCTCCCCACCATAAAGCAACTTTTTTTTACATTAACCAACTGCCCCGACCCTTGCTAATACCATGCCAGCACCTCCAATATACACTTCAATGAGGCTTTTCCTGCATTACAAAAAATAATAATGTCGTCGCATACCCTAAATGCGTGATTGGGTTACACCTCCTCCTCAATGAATACGGGACAAATTTCAGATTTAGTAGCAAATTATTCAAGTTCAAGGACAACACCTCAGCAGCTATGATAAAAAGAGCAGGGGACAAAGGATCCCCCTGCCTAAGCCCGCGTGCAGACAAGAAGAAGCCACAGGGCCTTCCATTTACCAGCACAGAAAAATGGCAGTTTGATATTAACCTCCAAATCATGTTCAACCAACACTCTCCGAACCCAAATTTCTGCATTACCTTAATTAGAAAGAGCCACGAGACCCGATTGTACGCCTTTGCCATATCCAGTTTCAAAGCGACATTTGACCCACGCACTTTCGTATCTATGCCTGCAATCAGCTCCTGAGCCATCAGAACATTGTCAAAGATCATCCTGCCCTTGACAAAACCGCTCTATTGTGGAGATATAATCTTGGGCAGAACCCGCTCAAGCCTCAAGGCCAAAATCTTAGAAATAATCTTGTTAAAAAAATTGCACAGACTTATCGATCGAAAGTCCGCAAATGTCGAGAGATTTGCAGTTTTCGGTATTAACGCGATTAAGGTTGATGTGACACCTATTGGGAGTTCTGCCCCAGAGAAAAATTCCAAAATAGCCAAAAAAATGTCCTCTCCAATGATCTCCCAACAAAAGGTGAAGAACAGGCCTGAGTAACCATCCAGACCCGAGGCACTCTCCCCGTCCATTGAGAAGACTGCTTGGCGAACCTCCTCCAACGTAGGCAGCCGCTGTAGCTTTTCCTTATCCGTATCTAACAAGCCCTACGGGATGGCCTCCAGCATTTAGTCCTCCACACATCCATCCGAATGTTGTCCCAGCAAATCCTGAAAGAATTGTACTGCCATGTCTTGCACCTGTTGCTCATCATCAACCCACCCCCCATCCGCGACCACAATCCCATGGATGAAGGACCTCACCCTGCGTCTTCGAACCGACAAGTGAAAAAACCAAGTGTTTGCATCACCTTCTTTTAAATACCTCACCCGAGCCTTTTGCCTCCAGTAGGCTGCCTCCCGTAAAAGCTCAGCTCTCAACTTCCCCTGCACCTTGCTTAACTGAGCCAATACAGACTCCGAGGGATCATCCTCTACCTCCAGCTCAATCAATCGCATTGCCTCCTCAGCTTCCCGAGTCCTGTCCAGCACATTACCAAAGACTCAGTAGCTCCAGTTAGATAGTGCAGCTTTTACATTTTTCAATTTATGCAGCAAAGCCCGGGTTGGCCAACCTATGACAGCTCCAGCCCATGCCGAACGAACTACTTCACGAAAATCAGGATGTGAAACCCACATGTTCAAGAAACGAAAGCCGCGAGGACCAGGTTTCCTACGTAATGTGCAAGCCACCAACAACGGCGAGTGATCCGACTGACTTTTAGCAAGATGCCGAACTGACGTCTGAACCTCCATTGCCAACCATGCCTCGTTGACCAATACTCGATCCAAACGCTTCCATATGCGAGCCTTGCCCCCCCTATTGTTACACCAAGTAAACCTAGGATCAGAGTAACCGACGTCAACCAGCTCTAACTGGTCAAGGAAATCCAGAAAATCTATAGCTTGGGAATACCGAAAGGGCCTCCCCCCACACTTCTCTTCTTGACTAACCACAACATTAAAGTCCCCCATGAGCACAACCGGCAGATCCAACTCCTTTAACCCGACCAATTGTTCCCAAAGTGCCTTCCTTTCCATCACATCACAACTCGCATGCACTACAACTACTAGAAACCGACCCTTGAGAGCCGAATGATAAAATTCAATAGCCAAAAATTGATTAGACTACATTACCAACCAAGCTTGCAAGCAGTCCCGAAAGAACACCCACACACGGCCCGAAGCATTAGATACTGCATGTTCAAAATTTAACCTATGCTTGAATACCCCAAGCTGCCCAAACTCAACCAATGGTTCACATATGCCCAGTAACATAATATGATGAAGCTTAACTAATTTCTGAACTCTAGCTAAAGAGGCACCATTTTGAATACCTCGTGTATTCCAGAAAAGAGAGTTAATCATTAATTACCTGGCGAAGGAGAAGCCAATGATGAAGATTCACTCCTCTTGCGAGACCGACGATTTCTCACAGTTTCCCATCCTCGGATTCCTCAACCCATCCAACCTCCTCTTTAACTCCTCCATCTGATTCAAATTGATCTCAGGTCCTTTTCGCAGAAACAACCCTAAATCCGCAACCATTCTTGCTTGTAGACCACCTACCCCCTCCGCAATACCCTCCTTATCCGAGCTCTCCTCTGCAACAACCCGATCTGCAATTTGGTCAAGCAAGTTATCTGCTGCCGATGCTATGGCCTCCTCCACCATCACCTGCATTTCCCCTTCATCTATAGCCACATTGCCCTGAGAAAACAGACTTTGTGCAACTCTTTCCTCCTGCCCAGCAACTACAAACCGCTCCTCCCCACCAACAACTACCAGCAACCCATTCAATGCATGGCCCATCCCTGGCATGCCCGAATCTTCTGCACTAGGCTTCATCATGGTTGACTCCAAATTCCCAGCCTTCGCAGCATCAAAAGCTCCACCCATCTTGTTCGCGCCTACCTTCTCCGCGCCCATCTCAGCCTCGTCTCCGGCTGAGCCATTCTCCCCCCAGTTGTCTCCACCTCCTTTTCCCCTTCATCCCGATTCTCATTCTGACCTGAACCCTCCAACCTATTACCAATTAGCTTATCTTCCTACTCCTTCCGTGAAAGTCGAAGATCTGGATGCGTGATCCGACACTCCTCAACCGAATGACCTTGGTGGTAGCAATACCCACAATATTTCGGTGAACTCTCAGGATTCAGCATTTGCCAGAAGCCGTCTCCATCCCCCATGTCAATCCACACCGGGATGGCAGGTTTTGTAACAGGTCTACCTCCATAAACCAAAGCCACATTCTGCCGGGAGAGAGAGGAAGTTGCATCGATGAACAATGGGGAACCCAGGCATGAAACAATGTGAAATAAACACTCCTTGTTGAATAGGTGAATTGGTAGTTTAGGAAGGCTAAACCAGATTGGAACCAACGAAGATTCACGATCAACGTGGAACTTCGTCGACCACTTGAAGACATGCATCGGGAAGCGAAGATTATACCAGATGTTCCGAGTCCAAACCCTAACGTAATCCGCCTCGTTATGGCTATAGTCTAGCAGACCCATTGACACCTCCTCCTTCAAATCCAATGCGACGAAGAACTTTCTGATCTCATCCAACTTCAGACGACCCCATGAAAATTTCCCAACCAACGTGAAGCAAAAGGCCGAGGACACCACTTGCATATCTGCGGGCTTGAAAACCACAGCTGGTTCACCTCGGTGTGTCGCCTTAGTAGCGTGAATCTCAACTGCTTCATGCGAAGGCTCCTTGAATAAAGCCGAGAAAGCCTTCTTCTGGAACGATGGGGAAGGCAAACCTTGCCCTCCACCATCCAAGGGATGGAGGGCAGCCTCCGGACCATAATCAAACAATGGAAAACCCGAGCAGACGTCTACACGAGAGAGAGAGTAGAGGTTCAGTTTAACACTCTCCGACTTACTTAAAATCCTAAGATCTGATAAACCCTAATCAAGCTTCCTTGACCCGCGAGCTAGGGCTTGACCCCGGATTTCCTTCAAAAACTTGTATCAACGTATAAAGGGTAGTATCCTCATCTCCAAGACCTTGAATAGCCAGAGCATTGCCAACATGATGTTGAACTGATGATGAGCTCGTGGTTGCCAACAAAGGAGTGAAGGAGGTTCCATTATTATCAAGCGGGCCAATGACTAGAGCAGGTGCCAAAAAGCTTAAAGAAGCCATGCAAGCTTTAGTTCGTGGAGTCCAAGATCAAATGGGCTGTCCAAGTGGTCTTCAAGAGCTTGGAGATAAGGATCCTAAGATTTATACGCTCATCCAAGTGATTGAAGCAAATGAAGAAACGTTGGAGGGATGAAACCCTAGTTGATTGCAAGTTCATGTTCGAATTTCTAGGGTTTCTTGGAGCCGATTGCTTTTCTTTGTTTCCTAGTTTAGTCAATTAGTTAATCATCATTATTAGAGTTAAGTTTAATTTCTGGCTAGTCAAATAAAGCTTTGACTGAAATTGGTCTAAGCCTAGTCAATTAGGGATAGGGTTTTCTAGTCCTATGTGGGATTGGTTAAGCCGTTTACATAGTTGCTTTCTTAGTAGTTTACTAGTAGTATTAGGGTTATGTTGTAAGGCTGGCCGAATTACACATCAAATTTATCAAATAAACTTCAGCTTTTCTTGAGTGAATTGCACGTCTCTTTTCCTAAGAGATTTCTCTTTGAATACTTGAGAGTTTTCAAGTGTTCATCCGACTTATCAATCAAGAACCGCACTTAATTTTGGCATCATCTACCAACAGCCTTGAATCGCTTCTCCATTAAGTTACGGATTGAGATTAAATTCAACGTTCGTAACTTCACGGATTAGAAGGGTCAAGAGTCTTCCGCAACTCCAACTTGATCATCGTCTAGGTCTTACATCAATTCGCATCATCTTGGTAATCAAAGCTAGTTTGGCGGTATCAAGTATATCCCTTTTTTGCTTCTTGTTATTGTGGTGTTTTGTCTTGTGTCAATTCTGCCCAAAAACAAAAACAAAAAAAAAAGTAAATCCGTGTCTTGTTTTTCTTGTTCTTGCTGTCCACTTTTATGTCTTGTCTTGCTGTCCGTTATTCTTGTATTTCTTTGCTGTCCAAATTTTTTTGGTTATATTGCAATCTTGTTGTGTCGTTTGAAGCCTTGAAATTTGGTCATCTTGAGTCATCCTTTGTTGTTAATTGCTAGTTCAAGTTTGCCTTGCAATTCTGGTAGTATTCCTTGTGTTTCAAATCTGCTATAGAGTCGAGTTCTTGTTTGTTCTTGCTGTCCGAAGTTGTTTTGTGCTTTGAAAGTTTTGTCGCATGGAAATTTTGACACTTGAACAAATCAATGGCTGATCCTTGCTAAGAACCTTTGAATCTTGAACTTGTTTGTGGCCATCTTGGGTTCTTGAAACATATCCCATAGTTCTTGAACAAGTTTCAACCAAACCTTGAACATTAGGGACTGTTTTCTTGAATTTCTTGAAAACCGATTGCATGTCCTTGAATTCTGGAAATTCACAACTGATTCTTGAAGCTTAAAAGCAGAATTAAGTTGGCTAGAAGTGAAAAAAAAAGGAAATACAAAAAAGGAAGAAAGAAAGAAGGCCGAATTGTTTTTTTCTGAAAATTCCTGCTTGCTTGAACCGAATCTGCCTTGATTGTTGAACAAAATCTTTGTGTTGCAATTGTTGTTCAACGCTTGAACTTCACCTTGGTGGTTGTTGGAACATAATTGCATGCTTTGGGAGGGCGAAATCCGAATTTGGAAAGTGAAAGCATAAACCAGAAATTGAGTTTCCAAATTCCAGAATTCCTTTCCTAGCGTGATAAGGTTTTCTTGTTGCTTAACAAGTTAAAAACCGAAAAGGGAACCTTCCAAATCCTTGCAAGACCAGTTTCCTAAGCCTTTAAGCTGCGGCTAAATCTAATCCAAAAAGGATAAACCAATCCAAACAGCTTAGGGAAACCTTCCCACCACCTTAACAAATGGAACCCAAAACCGACTTGGTTTGAGTCCTTTTGAACCCGAATTGCTGCTTGTTTTGAAAGCCATTGTCCACGTGAATTGCTCTTGTTTTCCCAGCACTAGGTTGTGTCTTTAACTTATGTTTAAGTCGGTCAAGTCAGGTCCTTTTTTTTTTTTCCCTAAATCCGAATAGGAGTCAAGTCTAGTTTCCTAATGTGAGTTTGTCTTAATCTGATTTTGTGTCCTAGTTTCCTAATATCTTTCCAGCATTATTTGTGTTTATTTCCTAGTCATAATTTACTTATCTTAACCCTCATCAAGTGTTTTGGAAATTCGGGGAAATTGACCAAGTTACCCTTGAATCTTCAAGTCTTCTTCTAGGGTTTTTCTTAGTTGTTTTCTTTCGAATTCTTTTCAGCTTTGAGTCGAATTTTTTTGTCTTCTTAATTCTCAATTTCTTGCATTTTTTTTCATTCTCCAAGTGAACCGGCTGTGATACACCACATTCTCGTGAAGGTAATTGGTGATAAGTCCTTGAATTACTAGAAATTTCTGATTTCTTCAAGGAGAAAAATCAAGGAACTTGAGCGTGCTTAGTGAGATCATTAGAGTGGAATAAAACACTTGAGTGATACACGAGCGTGAGAGAAACACGTAAGGGAGTGTGTGAGGTCTTTTCTATCATAAGTTTGTTCATTTTGCAGGTCTAAGAAAAATGTCTACTAAAGGAGAAACAACTAATGAAAATGAGATGACAATTGCTCAACTTGCATTCCAAATGCAAGCTATGTTTGCTGATTCCAATAGACAATTCAAACAAACGATTGAGGCGGTCCAAGAACGTATTGACAAACTAGAAACTTCCAAAAGTTCCTCTAAGAAATCTAAGGGGAAAACTATCTTGGATGAATTTAGTGACTCAAACAGGGACACTGAACAAGATGAAGTCCATCAAAGGATGAGAGAGAGGAAGCCAAGGGCCGACCGTGAAGATGAGTCCATCAAAGGAGTTAAATTGACAATCCTGCCCTTTCAAGGTAAATCTGACCTTGAAGCCTACTTGGACTGGAAGCGAAAAATTGAGAAAGTCTTTGATTGTCATCCTTACACTGAGACTCAAAATGTGAAGTTGGCGGTGATTGAATTCACCGATTATGCAGCTATTTGGTGGGACCAACTTCGACTTAAGCAAAGGAGAAATCAAGAACCACTCACTCGTACTTGGGACGATCTCAAGAGGCTTATGAGGAAGCGTTTTATCCCTAGGTACTATCATCGAGACTTGCACTACAAGGTGCAAATGCTCACTCAAGGAAGTATGTCGGTGGAGGACTACTTCAAGGAAATGGAAATGGCTATGATGCGTGCTGGCATTCATGAGGATTCAGAGGCAACAATGACACATTTTCTAAAGGGATTGAGACGTGAAATTGTTGAGGTCGTGGAGCTTCAACACTACTTTGACATAAAAGAATTGATGGACAAAGCTGTCAAAGTGGAGCGAAGACTCAAGAGGAGGGGTAGTTCTCGCCCTAATTCCAACTTTCAACCTGGAAATTGAAAAAATTAGCAACCAAAAAGAGAAGAACGCTCCTCTATTCCTTCACAAATGGCTAAATCAAATCTTCCCTCTTCTAACTCTTCAAAGTCGAATGTACCTACAAGCTTGACCTTCCTGGTGAGTATGGTGTACATGCAACCTTCAATGTTTCTGATCTAAGTCCTTTTCATGCAGACGACGAGCTTGATTTGAGGACAAATCACCTTCAAGAGGAGGGGAATGATGATGAGCTTGTGGCTGCCAACAAAGGAGTGAAGGAGGTTCCATTAATATCAAGCGGGCCAATGACTAGAGCATGTGCCAAAAAGTTTAAAGAACCATGTAAGCTTTAGTTCGTGGAGTCCAAGATCAAATGGGACGTCCAAGTGGTCTTCAAGAGCTTGGAGATAAGGATCCTAAGATTTATACGCTCATCCAAGTGATTGAAGCAAATGAAGAAACATTGGAGATGTGAAACCCTAGTTGATTGCATGTTCATGTTTGGATTTCTAGGGTTTCTTGGAGCCGATTGCTTTTCTTTGTTTCCTAGTTTAGTTAATTAGTTAATCATCATTATTAGAGTTAAGTTTAATTTCTGGCTAGTCAAATAAAGCTTTGACCGAAATTGGTCTAAACCTAATCAATTAGGGATAGGGTTTTCTAGTCCTATGTGGGATTGGTTGAGCCGTTTACATAGTTGCTTTCCTAGTAGTTTCCTAGTAGTATTAGGGTATGTTGTAAGGCTATAAATAAAGCCTTAAGGCTGGCTGAATTACACATCAGATTTATCAAATAAACTTTAGCTTTTCTTGAGTGAATTGCACGTCTCTTTTCCTAAGAGATTTCTCTTTGAATACTTGAGAGTTTTAGAGTGTTCATCCGACTTTTGTCGTCATCTAACAACAGCCTTGGTTCACTTCTCCATTAAGTTTCGAATTGAGATTAAATTCAATGGTTCGTAGTTTTGCGGATTAGAAGGGTCAAGAGTCTTCCACAACTCCAATTTGATCATCGTCTAGGTCCTACATCAATTCGCATCATAAACACTATGCACCAACGCTTGCAATGATTCTTTAAGTTTCTTGGCACATGACTTTGTGATCAGACCCGTTGGAACTTAAACTTGAATATCAATTGGACCAATGATTCCTTAAACTTCTTGGCATGTGACCTTGTGATTGGACTTGTTGGAACTTGAACTTGAATATCGATTGGACCTTGACCAACTACGACCTTCTGATCACCGCTCTTGAAAAGGTGAATTAATCAAACAGTGGAAGGATATATCTTGTTCAGATTATGGAACAATTTGGATGGAAAAACCACAACCCAACAATTCATCCAAAAATGAGAACATATTAATACTATCTCAACCCAACACCTTTAAAAGAAAAGTGAACCTTAGTATAGATAGAAGGTCACCACAATTCAAACCTTGAATTGATAGGCCAATCGAATACTAGATTTCTACTCTAACGTATTCGAGAAAAGCTCACGAAGAACGATGAGAAACAACTCCCAATATTGCTAGAAAACGTCACCAACTCTTATTGAATAATTGTTAGCCCTTTTATAGGCTTTACAATTAGTAAAACCTAATGCAACTAGCAAAAGAGTTAACATGCTAACATGCAGCCTAAAGAAGCACAAGGCTGGCCAAACTCTAACTCCCACTAAAGCTAGAATTACTCAACAACAAACATTTAACTAATCATTACTTATCGAACCAAAGCTATACACACTTAGCCGATTTATTCAATTAATAAATGACTAAACATCAAAGAAACAGCAAACTAAAACCCTAAAAATATGACTAAGGTGAAATCACCATCGGATCAAGTCTTGCATTGAACTTTATTGTTAAGCTCTATTTGATATGATTCCTCCACTTGAATGAGATGGTTTGAAACTGCATAAGCTAACGCCGTACGCACAGCGAACATTGACCCCTTGAACTCGAGACCATTAAGGGATGTAAAAAATGTTGGCACTCGAACCCTTTGTAGCCACTGGATTCACATCAAGGAATTATGTGGCATGTTAAAAATAAAAAAATTAGCCCTGAAAAGAGTTACACCGATGCTAAACAAAAATTTCCATAGGTGGTGTAAGTCTTACTAAAGATCTATTCTTCTCAAAAAGAATATTAAAATATAAATGATGCTTTATTAATCTAAGATTAATATATTAAATAAGTGATCAAAATTATGTTGCACGAAGTATCTCTTCATTTTTATTTTGGAGTATATAGAAATCCATTCTTACTTCTAGTCTTCATATCATACAATTATATGTGGTATAAGACATAATTCAATAGATTACATTTTATTAATGTTCAATATATTACAAATGTTAGTATACTTTGTGTTGCTTTGCTCTTCTCTAGTTTGCTACCAGCATATAGATATGTATGCATATATTTCTCTATAATTTTTATATGTCATATCTTTTATGATTTGATGAATATCACCTTGAAGCAAAAAAAGTATGCATTTTCCTTTTCTATTTATTTAAGATTGCTGGTCAAGCAATGTATGTATGTATCCATTAAATCCACTGGGTTATAACTCAAGCTTATTGTTATCTTTGATTAGTAAAGCCCAGAGGGTCTAAAAGAAGATCAAAACACTAAGAAATCATGGGTGCGCTCGGATACCAATTTTTCCCTAAATATTATTTTATTTGCATCATAAATATTTTTTTATTCATCTTTTTATTTTCTCAATCGCCTTTTTATTTCACATAAATCACATCACAAAGAGTATTACAGTAATTATTTCAAATAATATTTCAAATAATCTCCTATCCGAACCTATTTTATATTAATAAATATAAATGAATACAAAAGGTCGAGGGACCTGTGCTACAAATATTTTTAAAAAAGAATTTATTTGTTCCAAGTAAAAATTTTTTATGGAACCATTACTAGAAAATAATGAAAAAGAATTGCATGGCTACAAAAGACAATACAAAGAATTATATTTTGTGAACTAAGAAGATAACACTGCAATCAAAAGATCTCACATACCTTAGCAAAGAATTCTATGGCTCACATCCAAAAGAATTGAATTTAATGCCAACAATGAAATTGACAATGTATCTATACAGAAAGAGTAAAACCAAGGTTTTAAAACTAAGGCCATTCATTGAACTGAAAAAGTTAACCAGGTATGGATCACTGATTCAACCATTAGGCTGACTTTTATCAACCCATGATATCATAAATAAATAGCAGAATAAATTATATATTACTATTTTATCATATCTGCAATCTGTACATTACTCTATAAAGGTTTAAATACATGGTCATAACTATAACACCTTTACTAATATGTTTATAATAGCAAACTAAAAGAAAAGCAAAGATATAAAGCAAAATAAAAGAAAGCAAAGGAAAAAAGAACCATAATTATATCAGCATAACAAGCTTGACACCAAGAAATCAAGAATCTTTACTTTAGAAATTAGTAAATTATAGAGTAAAGAAATCATATATTAGGAAATCAAACCTATGCATATTACTTTAGGCACAAAACTGAACTTTACTAGAGGAATTTGAGAGATTAATGCTAAGTTTATGAAGAGAGGAATGATTAGTGTGAGAGGAAATTGAAGAAAGGTAAAAAATAATAATAATAACAATAAATAATAAATAAATAAAAAAAGAAAGGAAGAAAAGATTAGTCTTGCATTTTGATTTGAGAAGATTAGAGTCTTGGATTTTGATTTGAGTCAACTATAGGTTGCAACTATCTAATAGTTTTTAGATTATGTTTTCCTTTCATACTTTTCGCCCTTTCTTTTTTCTTTTTCTTTTTTTTTTTTTGTAAATTCTGACAAATTGAATTTATCAAATTGATTTAGCAAAAAAATTTCCAATTCAATGATTCACCAGTTGGACCAACTATCAACAAATAGTGAGTTTTAAACCTCAATAGGATTGAGTCATAACTCGATTAAATAGCTACCCAATCGAAGGTTTAGCTAGTTCAACTAAGTGATCTAGGTTGGATTTTAAAACCTTGAGCAAAACACAAGTTCAAATTCTTAGCAATTTCCAACATTCATTCTTGCATACAAACGAATTACAAAATTTCGTTCAAATTCAATTGTTCAAACCCGTCTATCCCTCTTACTAGCTAGCTTAAATTCAATTTTCACTTTTAATAAATATGATAGACGTTAAGCCACCAAATATTTCATTTGAAAAAAGAAAGAACAACAAAATGATGATTCCACAAATAACTACGAAAGTTATATGTTAATATGTATTTGATTGATTATACTATTTTTGCCTAGTGAACAAATAAATATATAACAGTAATCATCTATTCTGAATGTCCTTTGAGTTTACAACTCAATTCCCACTGGAGAAATGAATCTCAGAAAGGGTTACCAAGAGAAGAAAAAGTGATATACCATCATTCAATCCTGAATTAAATACAGCAGAAGCAATTCAATACCACAAGTAAAACCAAGACTTTTCCACACAGAGCTAGGTCAAGCACCCAAAAATTAAAATTGCACATAGATACATAAATTTCTAACAATGATAAATTATAGTAGAAAACTGAAGTTTGACCAAGGACCAAAAAATTTAACTCAAAAAAATAAACTGACAAAATTTACAGGGACCCCAATTTTCACTTTCAAAAAAAGGCAGGGAGGACTGGTACAACACTGGAAAGGGCAACTTTTTCCGGTACAGTAGTTGCTATCATATTCATCAATCACAAGTGAAACAAAATGCCACCGTATAGCCTTCTACCAGATCAACAGATGAAATGCAGGTATTATTTGTTAAGTGTTACAGGGGGTGCGACCAATAAGCCTGCACTGGTCTGGCAGCAAGGAACAGATGACCTGCCCATTTACTGGGAAAAGTTCACCATCAATACCACAGCATTTATGCGTGTGCTTTCCAGGTTTGACCTTAACTGATTTTACCTGAAATGCAACAAATTCAGTACCATTTGAGAAGCCATCTCAACATACTGACACTACGTCATCTCAGAAAATCATATAGTTGTATGGGATATCAGAAAGCAGCATATAGCATTCACAAAATACAGACCAAGTTCCCGATTCCCATGTTAAATTGAATTCCTAGTCTCAACTTTAATCACTGCCCTAATGACACGTTTACAGAAAGTTTAGGTGAAGTCGGTGTTCATGCGCATAAAAGCATGACTTCATTCTCATTCATGATTCATATATGCTGGAGACGCTTATATGTAAATGTCAGAGATCATTTGGAACAATAGAGTAGCACGTTTTGTGCTGCGATATATGTGAGATGTAAAGGGAGTACTTGGAAAAATAAAGGAAAGCAAAAAGAAATATTTGCTGTTTTACCTTGACATATTCAACATACGGAAGCGATAGGTGTCTACCCAATTGTAGGCGCAAGAAGAATCTGATTAACCTCAACCGTCCACTTCCATGAACCAACAATAGATCCAAGTTTTCATCATCATGCTCAGCTTTTGGTGCTACCACCTGTGAACTTAAACTTTGAACAGTTTTACATGAATGGTTGCACACCAACACACCAAGAAAATGACCTTTTTTGACCACCCATTTATCTTCAGACTTGGGGGCAATTTCCTTCTTTGCAGCAGCATCTGCATCTTCTTTTGGACCTGGAAATTCTATAGGATTTTCCATATCCCATTTAGGCTCAGTATCCCATCTTGGCTCTGCATCCCATATTGGACCTGGATCTGACATTGTTGAAGAAATATCCTCTTTATCGTTTGGAGCAGTATTTGCCCAAGAAGATCTCATCATATCATTAGCAGCAGTGACTCCAGCCCAGCCTTTGTCAGTCCTAGATTTAGACCTTGTCCTAGGCCAGTTGGGAGTTGAAGAAAGTGGTAGCTGAGGATGGATAACTTCTGGTTCAGCTGTAGTGTTACTTCTTCCAGCTGAAAGCCGTTTTGATTTTGGATCAATTGCACGTACATACTCAGATGGCTCAGCACTACCAGAGGTAGTGTCCAAGTCCACTCCAGACATTCTACTTGGGGTCATTATTGAATCAATACTTGATAGGCTAGAAGCTCTAGGAAGGCCCTCTTTGCTTGATCTCCTCATGATGTCAGTATACAAGTCTGCCATATCAATTACCTCCTGGTCAGCCAGGCCTTTGCCATCTCCAGTACCTTCTACTGATGCTGGTAAGTATTCCACTTCAAAATTGTACTTTGGCAAGCAAAAGAATTTGAGGAAGCCGGCAACAAAATATCGTAAAGGACCAAAGCGCTTCTGATATTTCTCAGAAAGTTCCAAAACTACAAGGAAACAAGCAAAGGGGTACAATGAATTTTTCAATCTGAATGCTAACAAATATTCAGTTAAATCATTCAGCATCTAGCAGTAAAACATAAAGACTTTACAGGAGGGAAAAAAACCTGCTCTTCACATCATCAGAAAAAGTTTTGTGCAATATATTTCATTCTACCAGACATCAATAAGAATAGACATACACCCTAAACCAGCGAGGGCTAATCCTCTATTTCCCATGCCCAAGGATAGTGCTGTGTTACTGGGAACTCTTCAATCATCCCAAAAGGACTCTTCATTCATCACAACCCTGGCACTGGTACAGAATAAGTACCTAATAGGATTCATTTTAACTTAAGTTCTTTGACTTTCCAAGGATGCCTTGTGCATCGGAGTCTATTTTCCTTCATTTACCATAAAAAAGGAGACAAAGATAACTCAATGGATGTTTGCAAGTGTTCTTTCTGAGGATGCTTTGCTGCATCGGAGTCCACTGATATTCTAGTATGAGAAAAACATGCAGTACAGTCACTTAGCAGACAAACAAGAATACTGCAATCCGTAAGCACCTAACACGTACCTATATCTAAGTCTTTCAAGCATCCCCGTATTTTAGTGTTAGACAATTGATAAATTGGACACCTAGACATGCTCCCATATTTGACACCTGTACCTAGGTCCATGTAACATCAGGAGAGGAGGGGGTGGAGAGATGGAGGCAGGCAAATAAAACTGCAACAAGGGGCTGACAATCATATTGTGGCTTAGCCAAAGTAATTTCCTCAAGGTAGAGACCAGTAGTTCTATTTCTATATGCAACTCGTTAAGAAATTACAACCAACAGAAGCCAAAACTCACCATGCCATGATGGCAATCTTGGTAGAAACATTTGCAAAATTGATGGTTGCGTGTGCTTAATGAAAAATATCAACACCAAGCTCGTAAGAGTTAAATTGTCAAATATATTTCAATCAGGGTTTTTATGCACTTTTGCACCAAAACCAAACTGTCAAGTATATATAGTACCTCCAATAAGATGTTTTAAACATGTTATTAAACATGATCAGACATGTTATCCGCAGCTATCAAACTTGGAAGAATGCATTAGTCATACAGAAAGAACGTACGGGCAAATTAGCAGTCTCCTGTCATCATAATCATGTTGTTTCCACATAAAAATAATGAGCCAGATGTTAATCAACGAAACATGAGGCGGTATCAAATAGTACCAAAGCCAAAATTCCACTCCTGTCAATAAAAGCTCTCTGTTGGCAGCCATACAAGCAGTCAATAAATTTAAGCTGGTGAGACATTGATGAGACATCTACACCAGGATTTTCCATATCAAGAACGCATCATGTAAAGCACAGCAATTTATCACTACAACTTGACAGATTCAGGTTTTATTAAGTCCTCTAAACAGCAATAAAATGATAATGCTCTCAATCCAGTCCATCATATTTTCAAACGAGCAGAATATCCACCATTCAAGAACTCGATCAGGGCCAAATTCTGAAATACACCAAATCCATTAAGGTACCAACTAATCAAATTTACACAGAGAATGTAAAGAGTCCTAAAGTGCCATTTAATTTACCATCACTAATAAAACCAAAGTATGTCACAGTTGTCCCAAAGTGAATGATGCCACTTTGAATCCACTCAACAGCAAATACATCAGTAGCAGTAAGCCCTCCCTGTCATCAAGAAAACCAGATTATATATTAATACCAAAAATTAAACGCAGATCGGATAACATTTAATGAACCACTATACATAATTGCATTCTACTTTTATTTGATGTGGCACCTTACATCTCTAACACCTTTGCACATGAATTCCTTCCACACTGCTGTATCCCAGAAGTAGCCCCCCAGCTAAGTTATACCAAGTTCAATTCTACAATCAAAGTTTAAAACCTCATTCTAGGAACTATATATCTTATAATATGAGCCTATCAGCAATAGCAAAATGTGAATTTCTTCTGACCAAATTCCCTTTATTATTTAGCAATATACTAAATGAGACCCCCCACCCCCCAGCACCAAAAAACAAAAATGATGGATCCCTAAATGATCAATCATTGTTGGTCATGTTATTCTTCCAAAGACATTCTAAGCGAGTCTAATCTATAATTGGGAACTCCAGGATGTCTATATTGTGGGTTTGGATTAATTCCTCACTATTCCATGCAGTTTCAGGTACTCAGTGAAAACCTCAAAACCCTTCAAACAGAATACCCAACAGCTTAACACTAGAGACTGATGAACAAATGGAAAACAACAGACTAAACAAAGATGCACATAAAATCATGAATAGTAATATAGAAATATCAAATAAAGCTTTATAACAATCAACTAGATTCTCATTACAGTTTATCCACCATAGAACTCAATGTTGTAAGCCCTGAGCTGTCTAGTCTAATTAACTGGTAATGGAAGCAGTAACAATTAAAAACAATCTACACTTAAACACTCCTCCACTTCCTTTGTGCTTAAAGGCATGACAGACCATTCAATTACTAACACAGTTGCTCTCACAAACAACAGACATAAAGACCATAACCTGCCCACTGAATTCATTCAAGAGCTAGAATAGCAAATTTATAACTATTGTAATTAGTGCCGACAGTGGTTCATTTGCCAGCCGTCATATGTTGCTATAGCAGTGAAAAGATCCATATAATTCTCATTTCTGTTGAGTGATGTTGAAATGCTTTTTTAAGTTAATGCAAAGCTGCAACTTAATCTCACTAACAACTGCTCAAAGTTAGAGAGACATAGGTAGAATGCAGAAAAGGTCACAAGTGTAGGGTAGACAAGGTTAGCACCATTAATATCCTCTGTGCACCATGTTTATTTAGTAATTATGGAGCTTCTAAATGTTAATAGTATACCATACGTAAGATTAGGGGATCCCAGGCTTTTTTTTTTTTTGGGGGGGGTGGTTGGGGAGGGGAGTTGAAACACAGAAGAAATGATAGGCTCAAAAAAAGTAACTCACTCCCGTTGCTCATATAAAAGGAGTAACAAAGTAAAACGAATAATAGGTAGCAAAAACTAGCTTACTCCTGCCTGGTACTAAAGTAATGGATGACAAAAATATAACTATTGTACCTTCACAATAGCTATAGCAGCAGACACTGGATCTCTAACACCAAGGACAGTCCACACCAAAGAATTATCAGAACCAGCAGGTATAATACCGATGGGGATAGAAATTGCTTCTTTTTGGTTGTCTCGACTAAGTAAACCATTTAAAACCTGCAGGTAAGATGAATCCACATAAATGCAACTTGTCCCAGAGGAACAATTGATTAATTGCCAATAAATCAATTCAGTTAGATTAATTGTTTCACGCTAGGTCAGTTATAAGGAATTCAAATTCAAATGGAATCTAAGAAAATTCAAGCCAGTTGCTTCCACTCAGAACCAACTAAATGTACATAATTGACACAATTATAATTATGCATGTTACGCAAGTTCAAATTCCCATCCAGTTCATGTCAGATTCAGCTGTCCAATGCACTCTGAAACTATCTCAACATGCTAAGAAGCAAAGACTGCATGATTAAATCTCACTTGACATATCTAAAAGCTTACTGTATGAAATGGACGAGAGTCTTATCCCAAATCAGAACAGCCAATATCAAACGCCAACTGACAACTCCAGACCAAGGGGGTGGCTTAACTCATTAAGCACTCAAAGATAACAACAAAAACTTCGGGTTTATATGCATACCAGTGGACATTCACCACAGACTTCCCTGGAACACACTTAACAAGTGGGCTTACAAAAGTTTTAACTGATTTACTAAAATTTAACTGTTATTATTGACAGTTGTTCTTTGGCAAATTATTATATTACTGCAAGGCCTCTAGAGAAATCAAACTTAAGGTTCCATTAATTACAATGGAGAAGGTTCCCTGATAAGCAATAGAAAACGGGACTTTCTGGAAACATTATGATTTAACATCCTACCAGAAAACCAATGGCAATGACTCGATTACTCCTTCCATCTGAAAATCAATACCTTATCCTGGAGCCCAACTTTGTTTGGTGATATGTGATCAGTATGGACATATGAAGTGAATCAAGGTAAATATACCCTACAACCACTTAGAGATCTTCAATCCTTGAGAATTTGTTGGCATCTGTAAAGATTTTCCTAATTACGAAACTGATGCACTCACCTCAGTTTTGGCATCTGGAAAGGAAAAAATAACATTTGGAATAGATGATTAAGGGTAGAGGTGACAGTTACCAGACGAATCAGGTTAATTCCAAGAACTTGCCATCAAATTCACATAAACACTTTTATAAGGAGCAAATGCAAATGCTGCTCATGAGCTTAGTTAATGTTTTCACAACATTAAATGACATTCATATTGCAATTAAAAATAAGTTGAGCTGCTCTTGACTTGATTTTAGCAAGTTGAGGTTGAACAGCTGAGATAAGAATCTGGTGGAGCTCAATCATAACAAGTTTTTTTTGGTCAATATCTCATTGAACTTGACACAACTTTCTGTATTCTAACATAGTTCAGATATCTTCGAATACTCCCTTTACCATAATTAGCCTTGACATACATAAATGATGTTGATTTGAATAAAGATGCATTTGATCAAATTGAGCACAATCTGGAATACCTCGTGATACAAATTTACCTAGGTTAGAAGAAACCGTCAATCCCCACAGGATGCTAGGATAACAAGGATCAGGTTTGGGGGATGGAATAATCAGTAGGTCAGCCACAACTTGGGTGATTACCAAGTCGATACGAGACAAGTGGAAATTTTCAAACCCTAAGGTGGAAATTTTTTTTTTTCAATAATAGGAAACTAGGCTTTGGTAGAAAAACAAAAGGAAAACAAGAAAACAAAAGTTGGATATAACCTGAACCTTGAGTCAAAGCTCTGATACCAACTGATACGCATATCCCCAGAGTAGGAAGAATTCATCGACCCACAAGATGCTAGGATGCAAGGAACAAGTTTGGGGGATGGAATAGTCAGTAGGCCAACCACAATTTGGGTGAATACCAAGTCGATATGACACTCAATCCTCTCAAGAATCTTCACTTGAGGCGAATCAAGATTTGAATTAGACAAGAATCTCCACTCGAGCCCAAGGAAAACCTCATGGTTCCATGCTCACATAATTCTTCAACTCCCTTCAACATCGTTCTTGACAAACATTATTTAAAGTTAACTAAGCCCCATGGACCAGACCCTAATTATTTCTAGATATGCCTTAATAGGCTTACAATAACCCAAAAAGTATTAGGAAACCAAAATAATTAGGAAAGTAGAAAAATAGGACAAGGACTCCAATGAACTCTTGCGCCAGTCTCCTCACCAGTCTTAACACCGGTTTTCGTCTGACTAAATCTTTTCCATTTTCCTACTGAAGTCCGGCACCGGTTGTCAAGCCGATCTTGGCGCCAGTTGTCTCCTGCCCAGCTAACCATGCAATTTTCATTCCGTTTCTTCCTCTTTCGACCCCAATGACATCCATTCTCCTTAGACCAGCAAGCACAACCACTCACTTTGAATTTGAGCTTGCCTCCGATGTCCATATCACCTCATATTGGTAACAATAGAGAAGTGGAGAATTTGAATTTTAGTTTCTGGTTTAGATTTTGACTTTTAGCATTAAAAGAATTCGAATATGAGGCCTTTTGAGTTTTGAGCTCAAACTTCTAATGCTATCGTTAACTAATATTATTTTGTGTTATAATGTGTTTGGTTGTTCACCCTAATTAAAATCCTAGCTCGGGTCGCTCCCTCCAAGACTAGCTATTTCTCAATATATGTACATCTATTGTAATAGCTGACAGAGAAGGATCATATAATGTTTTGTTCAGTTATGAAGTTCTCTCGATCTTTTTAGACAAATGAATACCACGCCTCCTTCGGTGGGTAGTCTTAAGGACATCGAGCTGGAATTCATAGAATCTCTTTTCCTCCTCCTCCTCTCCCTTGATCACCTAGACCTACTGCTTCTCTCTCCTATCTCAGATTATTGATATTTCTTCCAGAATCTAAAATTAAGACACCTAAAAGCTTTGAAATTAGATCTTAAGCACCATAATTTTCTGGTGCTGCAGATTCTTATGCAAACCACATATTCAGAAAGCATAGTAAATTTAGTTTTCTCCTATACCTGAAAGGGGTTCCATGAAAAGTGGTCTAGGAAATCTGTTATCAACATCTACATCAAGATTTTCCACTGGAAAAGATGAACTGTGAGATTTTCTCCTCTTCAATAGCTTCACACTAGACTTACAAAACAAGTAGAAGCCATTAGACTGCTTACTGGTTTTTCCATCTCAAACACAGAAGAAAGGAGAATGAATGTTTCCAACCTAATTTTTGTAAATGTCACTCTTGCCATTGTTTGAAATATAAAGACCACATGCAAGCTATGGAACCAAACTCTTCATTATTCAAGCCCTCTCTGGATTGGCAATAGATTTACACAAGTGTTGGTGATACTCCTAGACTAGCCAGCAGTTTATAGCATATTATTGGAACACTATTATTAACGAGTTATTTTTGGGGTTCTACCCACCAGGGGGTGCAAACAAAGCAACGAAAAATAAAGCACCAGCCAAGAGACCTGGAAAAGTATCCAACTTACTACCTCTACTTGTTTGAGTTTCCAAATAAAGCGGAGAAGAAGATAGACAAACTTCAGACAACCACCTTTATGAGGGTAGCACTGTCAATAATCTTTTGGATAATTTCCCACAAATGTTCGTTCAAACTCAGTCAAACAAAAGCTTGAATCAAGCTCAAGTGTGCTTGTTAAGGTAACAAGCCAGAACCATGCATAACAGTATTCTGCTTGAATGCTCGATGAGTTGCTCAAAATTGTGCGTGTGGGATTACTAAAATGTCAGTCCCTTTAGGACATGTCACATCTTTTTTAGCTTTTTTATAGATGAGTAGTCAGTGGTTATACCAGCCTAATTGTAATGACCTCAAATCAAATAATTAAACTAATCTGGCTCTGAAGAAAAAAGGAAAAGCAAGCGATTGAACTAAGCTCAAGCCAGCTTTGCTTTCACCAATGAGCTCAAGCTTCTCTTTGTTTTTATCAAATCTACATCTCAAGCATGACATTAGGTATTCAACCAAGCTTGAGCGCAGGTAAAATTAGCCAAGCTGAGCCAGTGTTCATGTGGGACTCAGCTAGTTTCTACTCCTAAGGACTCAACGGGGGTCCAGATGGTGGAATGGAATATGAGGTCCAAATGCTCAACTCAGTTCAGGCAGTGTTTCCCCAATCATGAAGGTGCCGCAATAGGAATATCAGACTTGAAAAAGTCACTAGTTAGCAAATGGAGGTTTGAAAAATAGGATAATTTCACACTAGAGGCAGCTTATTGACTTAAAATGTGGTCTGATTAGTGGTCAACATTAGTTCAATTGGGAAAAGCATTGACTGAAAAAGCAACAAGCTCAAATGGCATACTCACTTTGCTAGAAGGGATTGCATCAGAATCAGATTCTGAAATGACATCTAGTGCAGCGACAACGCTTTGAGGGACAATTATTCCCTATTGTTCACGCTTGCTGCCAATCATAGAGTTATTACTGTGGAAATTCTTCATACAAGCAGTCCAGGAGTGACACAGAAGAAGCAAATCAGCCCCAGGATGCAGAGAACTTTCTAGCAGACCTTTAATCTCTCAACATTGAGAATCAACATCAAATGGTATGGTGGACAATCAAACAGTATGGTGAAGCAAAAAGTGAATTTTCAATCAAATTCCTGCTGGCATCCGGGAAACTACCCTTTGAGCTTACTTCTGAGATACTATGGGATACTGTTGCACCAAACCAAGTTGTCTTTTTTATAATTGGGAGGCAAATAAGTATTCTACCAGGGGATACGCATGCAAAAAGGGATGCAGTCTACATAAGCTTTTATCATCAACAACTAAAGAACACAAGTCACCTACCACTGCATTGTGAAATAGCATCAGAATTATGGTCAACAAATTTTAAAACTTGCCAATTTCTATGAAACTGCCATGAACAGTAGAAAATGTAAAAAACTAATAGCTGAGTTGGACTTTTAATTCAAAAGGAGAAAGAAGACTCGAATGGGATTGTGCCCAGTTTTGTATTCTTGAAGGGTACGAAGAGGAACACTGATCTTTCAATGGAAATGTGAAGTTGAAAAAATGCCCTTTAAATGTATAACACTCGAATATTTTATCTATTAAAACGGACAAAAAAACTAGGATTGAGATGGTGCCCAGCTGTTTAATTTTCCAGGCTATGGTGAGAGGAACAACTGAGCTGTCAATGGGTATCCCTAGCGCCAAGAACAAATTAATTTCATATCCACAACATCCTCTAGCTTTGGATAAATGACCCTAGGCAATGAAAGCCCCTCTGCTGTTGATTCTTTTAAGACAGCGCACCATTGCTTAAGAAGATAACTAGATATTGTATCTGCGGATTATACCCCCTTGGTGCCTCCAATTAGATTATTTTAAGTTCTAAGACCTATACTAACTGAACTCTGATCATCAAAATAAAAATAAAAAAAAATACAAACGACTATCCTAAGTAGCAAGCTTCCAATATAATTATAGCACATTACAGAAGAAGCACAACCAAAGAAATTAAGCTCATAAGCTAAATTCTACGCGCATAATTTCACTCAAACAGTTAACTACAAACATGAATTATCAAACTCCTCATGGTTAAAATTCACTTATGTATTATGAAATGGGATCTCTGTGCCCTGTCTAATCTAACCAAACTTCTCCAAGAATTGAAATACAATACAATAATGTATAATTAGCATGAAGTGCATTATTTTAAGAAAATCCTCGACTCTCTATATTAAATGAAGAAATGCAAAAGTGGAAGCACAAATCTAGAAGGAGATAGGAGACAATTAATAATGCCCAAAAAAAAAAATCTGTTAAAGTGTTTCCGGAAAACCCAAAAATTAAAAATCCTCTTTAAGAGAATTAAAAACATTCCCACATCCTTTATTGTTTATTTCCTTTTTTTTCCTGAAAATATCTATTTTACATGTATCCATGTGTAAAGTATGCATACCTATGAAGTTGTTGACTTGGTTATAGATTTAGAAAATTTTAATGGATAAGCAAACTAAGATTGAAAAATAGGACTTTGAACATGACTTGAACACAAAGTTGATGCTAATACCAACCATATATAAGAAATTACTCCATGTTGACCTCAAATGACTCCTTTTGCTGGCAGGAGTGAACTAATTTAGCAACTACTAAAATTACAGAAATTCCAGTCAACCCTTAAATTGTTCTCAGGACATAATAAAGTCAACCTAAGCTACATCAAATTGACAATGTCTTTTTTAGCAAGCCTACATAAACACAATTAAATGAAATTCATGAAACTCCCTTGTACTTGTCCGAGCTACACCACCATTGAACCATGTCTTACTGTCTGATTTTCAAGTGGGAAATTGAGTTGATTTACAGATATCCCAAAAATATAAAATTTTCAGGTCCTCCTGGTTTTTTTTTTTTCCCTCCTTTTTTTGTTATTTTTGTCCAAGTACAAGAAAAGGGTCTAACACCTGTCGCTTACAGTATTCATAGATCTCAATTCTCCCATTTAGATCCATGAATTGACCATTATGTGGGACTCTTCAATCACAAACTTCACATTGTTTAGTGATTACAATCTGATACTGAAAGGCAAGATTGATAATTACAAAACCCAACCCTGAAATCATGAAGTCAAAAATTAACGGGAAAAAATCAGGTTTTACGTAGAGATTAAACCACTTTTCTGTCTTGTTGATAATATTCACAAAAAAAATAAAGGTATTATTATTGACATCATGAAAATGATGAAGCAAAAATCAGGTGGTTTTTTTTTTGGGAGGGGGGCATATGCACAACTGCCAAACATACAGTACACGGGCCGAAAAGGATATAATTAACTAACCTCATTCACTATTCCATCACCCCCAACGCATATAATACCTGATAATTGGGAAAAGATATTAAAAAGAAAAAGAGAATTACAGAAAGATAGACTTAAAAAATAAAAATAAAAATTATTTACCCAAATTAGATGAGGGACATGAAGCACAAAAATTTGAAAAATTACCATCAGGGCAAGTACTGAAATCAACAGTTGCTGCAAGTTTTCTTGCATGTCCAGCAGAATTTGTTTTCACCACCTCCAGTTGAAATCCAGCAAGCTGTTCATTCAAAAAATTGCAGTTATCAGCTATGCTAACCGAAAAATTGGAATCAACAATCCATATCCCACAAAAAAATATAATAAAATAAAATAAATAAAAAAATAAAAAAGAGATTCAAAACCATAGGCACTTTAACGGAGAATGTTTTGGAAAAGTTTAAGCAGAGAATGTAGCAAAGAGCAAATATTAGATTCCTACCTAAACCCTGGCATGCACATACAGGAAAGAAAAAGAAAAGGCAGAAATAATTAACCAAACAAGAGCAGCTTCCTTTATTTAAAAAAATAAAGGTGACAATCAAGTGGGTTAAAGTGCCAAAAGCGATATGCCAGCACCACAAGTATGTCATGGGTCAGAATCATTTGGTCAGTTGATGATTCCTTAACTAGAAACAACTAACAATAACAAATCTCCAAATTAAAGGGGAAAACCTATGCATCATAAGAGAAGTCAGCAGTAATATCTTACAAGATAAAGATCAGCTGACAAAGGAATAGTATTGAATCTTCTGAGATGATTTTATGGAGTGCAGAATTGCCTACCTGACAGCCCCAAAAAGCAACTGCACTTATCTTGCATCCCTACCAAGACACACTACCACATCACTGGCCCTGAATCTTACAATAGTAAAAAAGCGATGGGAGAATGAACAGTGAATTTTCATACCTAATAAAATCTTGAGTTTAATAGGGGCCTTTTTGTAATTTTGCCCACCCTTTATTGTCATTATCTTCTCTGCTCACATTTTCTTCCACCTATCTGTTCACCTGCTGCTCTACTTCCAATCTCTTGTTCTCAAGCGCATAGACAAATGTAAGAACATGCTCAACATGCTCACACACACTCCATACAATTAGCAACAACGTTATCAAGTCTTGTCCTTTGCTAAGCTTCTTTCTTCTTCATCTTCATTCCAACTTTGTCAAATTCATCACAAATTTGTCATTTCTATTAATAATTTTGTCTTCTTCAGTATTATGTAGTCACCTCTTTTTCTTTTTCTTTTCTTTTTTTTTTAAATATTTTTTGGGTATGAATTGAATAACAACAATACTCTCAATTGATGGATCAGGCTTCCCTTGAATGGCTACAAGCTAATATTTCAGGAACAGCTGAAAAAAGCACAGAGCTTCACTGTGCCCTCCCACCTGTACACTAAGGTGGCACAGAAGGCACAAAACACCAGTGTCACACATTACCCTTCTATCTCCCTCCTTATTAAGCTTCCACAAGAGACTGATCCTTCTTGCTTTCTTCTTGTACTGCTATAGAGCTCCATATCAGGCAATATAGTTTGAATCAACAAAAAAGCATTAATTTATGCAACAGGTGTCCTCCTGCTGGTTGACAACGTAGGTCCAAAAGCATGAAATGGCCTTCTCTGTTGGAGGCATCATTCCTTAGTCTCTCTAGCTTGCAGTCTATATAAAACTAGTGTAGCACTCACTACGAATGTTTCACAACACACACTTTGTCACCACCTAAATGTGATCACTATGTGTCATTTACCAGTTTCTAAAGAGCAATCCAGATGAAGCTCTGTCTATTTGCAAATGTCACAGTTTACAATCCAGAAATGGCTTCAGGTTTGTGGACCCAAGGTTGCATAAAGATGGCCTACCCGGATCCTATAACAGCAAAAACTTGATGCTCTACCAAACTGCACAATTGAATCACAAAGTGCCGAACCAATTAATCACATCCGGGGGGAGGGAACCACAGTCATAATAAGAATCAGCAACAAGACAATACAGCTCAGCTGGGCATTCATCGTAGTATTACAGAAAATTGTAATTTGAATATACAATAGCCAAAGTTACAATCCCTGGAAAATGTTTAATGGATACCAATGCAGGCAGAAGCACAAAAATAGAATTACAATAAAAACCTTCATTTCTTGATCAAAGCTATTCTCTCCAGAAAAACCCAGTAGAAAAACCTTAATCACAGTGCTAATCTTGCTAAAAGCCTGAAATTCAATGAGATGAACTCAAAGGAGAAGACAATAGCCATTTAAACGTCAAAATAGTCAAGTACAACACATCATAACCCTGACCATAATGGAGGATCCTAATCTAATTCAAATCTAACCATAACTCTTTATTGTCCTATTCGAATCCCTCTCTTATCCTTATCCCTTAGCCTTTCTGTCTGAGCATTTAAACCACATCAGCACTACTGGGCTGGAGGAAAAAACAGAAAAAACAGAACTCAAGTATCATTTGACCTTTACCGGGTGGAATTGAATTCAGGACAGGCTTTTCCCATGCTCTCTTCCTATCACCTTTCCATGGCAGAAAAATACAAATGAGTTTCCACAGAAATTCCTTAACTTTGTCTCCCCAAAAACAAAATGACTCTACACTCAACTGACATACTCCCACCATCCCATTTTATTAGTTTTGATTTCTAATTTGGTTTATCCCAAATTAGTTGTCATAGTCTGAAAAGGGAAATGTAGAAAAGACCAACACCTCTTCATTTTACCCTTCATTCAATTTCCAAAAAGAGCATTCAAATCTTGTTTCAACATTAAATGCTCTAACAAACCATTGTAAAATTCAAAAATTCAAAATACTAACAAATTTTGAATTCAAATTAAGGAATAATCATGGAAAAAGTATTTTGAATTCAAATTAAGGAATAATCATGGAAAAAGTTATTTGCTGGCTGGTCAAAGATGAAGTTTCTTAAAGTGCGTGCAAAGTTGACCATGACAAGTAAAATGGGACAGAGGGATGAACTTGGATGTGCTTTGAGACAATGTACTTGTTGCATTTTAATCAAGGTCCGTCCAGATAAAAACTTTCCAGATATAATCTTATCCTAGATCTCCATCATCAAAAGCACTAGAGAACTCATCTTTCAATACTTAATTTTTGACTCATTGCCTCAAAATTAGGCTGCACAATTTTAGTTATTCTGGAATTGTAATCACTCGCCATGTATCTCTTCTAAATGAACCATCCAGATACATATATAGACTGGCACAGAAACTGAATGTATCAAATGATCCTGCAATACAACAATATCTAAGGCATACACCCCCTGATCTCAAGACTTGTGGATGCCACCTTGAATCTCCTCATGAACTTCCAATCTTCTAGGTTCACGAGTTGATTAAGTGCTTTAGACAATGATTCAGCCAGTTCCTTCACTTTTTCCACCCCCTGCTGCCATAATCTATGTTGTTTGGCTCTAGTTTTAATTGAAACAGGCAGAAAAACAACAGAAAGAAACACCAGATTCGTGATCACAGCTATAATTTTCAGCAAAAACCAGAAAAAAATAATGAGAGAGCTAATCTTTATCAAAACATGAAGTTTAATAACATGAACTTGAACACGAAGACAATAGTCATTTAAATTTCAAAATAGTCAACTATAACACATTATATACGTAAAGATTTGCAGTACATGAACACTTCTAGAAATGCAGCTATAAAATAAGATCCTAATCTAATTTAATCAGTATCCTAGTTCTTCCTCCATATCCTTGTCCCCTTATCCCACTAATTGATAGCATCTATACTGCATCACCTATGCGGTAGCAAAATCTTCTTTCAATTTTCTGTTATCATTGTCAATAACATCTTCATCCAAAATGACCCTGAAAAGCAAACCCAGCTTATCTGAATAACTCTATCATACTTTCACCTTTGGAATGTCCCAAAATTTGCATCATCAGAGTTCTCAATCATATTTCCAGAACAACAAATTTATGTTTGTGGGCCCACATGTTCATAATACATTACTTAAATGTACTTTTCAAGTGCTTTACTTGTACAATCCAGAGATTTGAATATGGAACTGAAAATACACAACATTTTCTGACCACCATTATGAAAGCAAACAAAGTATCTTGGCAGTACATTCAGTTCTAATTTCCAGAATAAAAGAGGACTAATCTTGTACCTATTGGATCTAAAGAGACAATAATGGTTACTGATAACAATGGAAAAGAAATTAAAACAATTAGCACAAATATGATAATAAAAACCATAAACTTAAGTATGAAATCCCCAATCTAAGTAACAGAAAATGATCCACCCAATCATTTGTTCACAAGCGCATATTCTTTTCACCAAAAGCTAAGCGAAGACCAACAAAAAAACTTTTCATCTTCCGTAAAGGATGTCAGCAGAATGATTAACATTTCTTCATGATGAGATATTTGTGTATCCGCCTCAGGAGGCTTCTGACTGAAAAAAAAATCCTAAATATAACATGAACTTGAGTTCGTATGAGTTAGATTTTAACATGAATTCAGAATTCACCATTGAGAAAAGGTAAAACAAAGAGTAAAATGACCTTGACCTGGGAAAAGCAATTGAAATATAATAGTGGCATTTAAGGAGATACAATGATTGAACCGTGCTCTCAGACATTTCTAGAATGTCAGATAAATTTGACTGAAGTTTCATTCACTCATCATACATAGTTCTCAACAGTCTAGTGACTAAAAGGCAGTCGTGAAACAAGACATGTAGAGAGATTGCACCACAAAATGAAAGTTGCTACAAGAAGTATCAGCAATGATATACCTTGAATATGGGCTCGACCATGCCATGGAAAACTTTACTTGAACGACCTCGTCCTGACCGAGGGTTTAAGATCACGAGCATTCTAGGTGGGCTTTTACATTTTATGAACGACTCAGGAGGAAATTCATTAACAACAAAGTCTGAGGCCTGCTTCAGTGGATGAGGCAAACAATTCACATAACACTGCTGATCCGCAAATGAGCCAACCCATTGAAGGGCTTCTTCTGAGGTAGTAACTAAGAAGCGAAAATCCTTCCGACTTCTCCCACTTTTCACAAAACAAGAAAGGCCAGAAGCTTTTTTACGTGGATAAGAATGCACTGTAAAGTGTCTAAGACCAGAATAATATGAAACCTGCCAAGTCAGATTTCCATATCTTATTAATACATCATACTAGAGTCATAAAAGAGCTCTTCCCTTTGTAAGTAATCTGTCACTATCATGCAAAAAGAGAATAGCAAAGCTCACCGATATCACATCTTCAAGAGATAAGATTTGAGTACCCCAAAGCAGTGCCTTACTTGTCAACTTAGCCTCAATACCATCCTGTGTTGAAGTATCTGTTGAAGTTTGTACATCATTATTTTTACTTGGCTTTCTCTTATCCAAGACCAATTTTCCAGCAAACACCTCATATCCTAATAAGTCAGACTGCTCATCTCCAATGTCAACCCTATGTTCCTTCCCTTTAGCTTTCGTGGGATCATGATTGCTCACACTGATGTCAGCACGTGATGAAGCTTTTCCTCTGCTGCGTCTTTCAGGAAAGACAATTGGGGATGTCTGCTGTCCAGTTACTATTTGAGAACATAGACCCATCCGACGAAGAGATTGCTGAGGTGTAAGTCTCAAAGAAGTATTCTTTGAAAGATTCACAGTCTTCTGCATAATAGCTTTTCACAGCAAGGACGAGAAACAAAAATTTAAAACCAAGAAAAGTGCCTGAAGTTACAATGAACAAACACCACCCTACGGCTCACCATGATGCATACTTAGCTTATTGTGATGGTAATCCTTAATTTTTCAACCATTTAAATTATCATACAGGAGTTTCAATTGGTTACATTTGGAAAGAGTTCGATGCTGCATATCCTCTCATATGCAATCTTTATCATCTGCCATTCAGAAGAAATAGAAGAATAAGGAGTCAAGCAAACAGGCATACAGCGAATTATGTCAATCCTAGTGGCTTTAAAAAACAAGAAATAAAGGCAAACCCTTACCTCTATGTTTCTCAAAGAAACTATTCCAGAAGTAGGCTTCCTTCCTTATATTGCTGATCAATGAATCTGTTGAGAGCTTATAAATTTAGAAACAAACTTTCTTGAAAATATGATAACTTTCTAGTGTATTATGACAGCAAAGTTATAAAACAAAAAAAAAAAAGTTATCAAGTGAAAATTAAACTCATTGTGAATTCAAACTAGCTGAAAAATGTCAAAAAAAGACAGCGGTGCTATTACTCTCCACATACAAATATATCTTTGTCCTAAATGTTTCCTGAAAGTTTGAGTAAATAGTCCTGATAAAAAATTAACTCTCCCTGAACTGGGTTGTAGCATATTCTAAAGAGGTCATAAAAGCTGCATTTTACTAATGCATTGGCAACTCAAATTAATCCAGTGCATACAAAATTTACAAGAAGCAGAGACGCTCTTCAAATAGATTAAGCTAACGCATCAACGGAATACAAACAGTACCAATGAGTTTCATGGTAAGAGTATTGGTCTCAAGGAGCACGTATGCCTGCTCTAAACGATTCCAGAATTTACAAACCCTGGTAGTAAGACTTGACAATCAAATTCATGCCAACGTAATTACAACATTTTTAAATATCCAAAATTGATCCTCATATTTGCAAAAGCCATATGCAAAGTGATCATCACTATAGTAACCTCTCTCCATTAGAGATATCAATTTTATCAAGTCACGATTTCACCCAAAAAAAAAATCATTCCCCAGAATCAAAAACATCACAAGATTTTCATTTCAGCAACTGATGAAGAAATAGTGTTTACATCAGTTGCCTGTAAACCCTCCTCTGGTCCCGTTTTCACTACTTCTCAGACCATTTCCGTACCAAACCAAACAAATAAATCAACAAAATACCCAAACCAAAGACCATTCCAATATTCACCAATCACAACATTCTACAATGAATACCTTAAATCATTAATCACAATGGACAGATTGCAGCCCCAATTAAATCTTCTACAAACATATCCACCATGTATGCAACAGCTAATTGCAGTACAAAGTCAGATGATTTTGGGAATAAGCAGTTGAGTACTAAGATACTTTTAATGACCTTTGAGATGGAGAAGACAAAATATCATGTGCTGCAGATGATGGCCGGAGGTGAATCCGACGTGGGTGACACGGGCCGGCGACGGAGTCAGCTGCGTCAGGTTGTTCGCGGGGGTGTTTGGTATTGCGATGGGAGAAATGGTTTAGAACAGAGATACGCTACTGTCGTTTCTAAAATTTCTGTCTCATTTCTTTCTTTTCTTTTTTTTTTTTCCCCTGCTCCTATTCTTTTGCTTATCTAAATCGTCCTATAATTTGATGTACTACTTTTTTATGTTGTATTGCAAATCTATAGCTGCGTCAATGGATTATTACACGAAACCCTACTAAGGGGAAAAATGTACATAAAAAGGTTCCACATATTTTGCAAGATGATAGACCGGATAACAATTCGGCTAAGTTAAAGAATCAAGGATTTTAACGGGTAGAATTGGTCGAACTGTTGTAAAAAATTTGCTAACATCACAGTATGATGTCATAATTATTTTATATTTTTATAAATTTTCAGAAATATTGAAATTAAATTTTGGTTATATTTTCACAAAATATATGTTCAAAAATATTAGGCTTGTAATTAAGTATAACCTAAAAAATTATATATAAAAATATAAATTCATATCTAAAATATATCCATCATTGAAAACTAATTGAAAAACTAAATTAAAACAAGTAATATTCAATCCGAAATCATTCTATTGGGAATATGGCTTTTTAATGTAAATTGGAATCACTCATTATATAAATTGATAAGATAATAAGGATGAAAATTTCTTGATTTAGAAATCATTTAGGAATGTGTGTAATTTTAGTATTTACACTAAATGGGTAGCGTTTTCTTATTCCTTTAAATAAATAAAAATTTTACAATTTAGATAACTTAAATTACATATGGGAAAAATTATACAAAAGAAAAGTTTGAGAACCGGATCAAACAGTCAAATCGGATCATAGTTTAACTGGTTTTTGACGATTTTGACCGTTTAACCAAAGCAATTTTGTGCTATTAACCAATTTGCAAAGAAAGTCAGTTCACATCGGACCGATCCAACTAGCTAAGTTGATTCGGATCTAACAACACTACTGCTCATATAGTATGATGTGACATTTTTCCATGTCACTTTAGAAATAAAATATTTATGTCCCTCTAACGTGAAATGTCCAATTTAATCCATAACATTTTAATTTTGATCTTAATTCTTTTAACACCACAAACTATTAAATGACTCGCATATGATGAATTTTATAGGAGCAAAGAGGTCAAATCAAGGATGCTGACCAACCTACATGACCAAACCTACTCTACTAGATCAAAAAATCTGGTTCTGTATAGATTGGGTAGTTAAGGGCTATTTTTTAAAAATTTTACTGTAATAATATATATGAAAAATTTTTTACTATAATTGTTTATTATGATGCTTTTAAAATTTAAAATTTTATTAGGATTTTTTCAAATAAAAAAACACCCATCACTAGTACCCACCACTCCCTTCCTCCTCCACCTCCACCACCACCACCCCTGCCCCCTCTCCCTCCTCATTTCTCTTCGCTCTCCTTTTTCTCTCCTTCTTTCTCGTTCTTCCTCTTCCCTTTTCCTCCCCTCCTCCCCTCCCCTCCCCTCCTCCTTCTCTAATCGCGATCAAAGGGTTACGACCAGATATGAGATTGAGTCATGACTAGAGGGGGAGGGGAAGGAGAGTCTGGGGGGAAAGAAAAGATGGAGAGGGAAGGAGGAAAGAGGATAAAAAAGTGGAAGGAAGGAAGAGAGCGAAAGAAAGAGGGGAGGAAGAGGAAGGAGGGAGAGAAGAGGAGGAGAAAAGGAGGAAAGAAGGAAAGGAGTGGAAGAGGGAGGATGGTGGTAGATGGATCAGTAGAAGAAGATAGAGTGGTAGGTTTTTATTTATATATTTATTTGTTTATTTTTGTTAGTTGTACTTATTTTTGTTAGTTGTATTTTTTTATTTGTTTGTTTCTATTAGTTCTTTTCACCCTCATTCTTATCTAAAATTTTAGGATTAGGCAATTTGTTCTTTTCATATGAGCAGGTTCAAAATCACTAACTTGATCTTGTTAACTTTAAAATCCATCACATGTAAATTTTTCAGTAATATCATGTGAAAAGTTTTTTTTTTTTTAAACTGTCAATCATATCTGGTAGGTGGGTCGAGCACCCCTTTTATTAAACATAACAATTGAAAGAACTACAAGCGACCTTAAGACTTAGTAAACCTAAAATTGGAAACACCTAGTCGGTCTAGGGATACAAAGCTCCTAGTCAGCTTCGGAAGTGACTCCAAAGATTCGAAAAGCAGAAAAGACGACGCTTGATGCGAGAATGTCGCCAGCGAATCAGCTACTACGTTTGCTTCCCGGAAACAATGCCCAAAGCACACCCCCAGGGACGTGAGTTGTCGAATCCTCCTAAGTATAGGCCTTATAGAAACCGGCCCTCTCTTGCCCCCACTAGCAGAGTCCAAAGGACCTTAGAATCCACTTCCACAATAACACCTCGCAACTGTTTGATCCTACAGATCTCCAAACCCAGGCAAACAGCCCGCACCTCGGCTTGCATGGACGTGAGCAGCCCAAATCTCTCTGCATATGCGAAAAGCATGTTCCCATGGCAGTCCCGCACCATTCCTCCCCCACCACTCCATCCTGGGTTACCCCTTGACAAGCCATCCGAATTCAATTTTAACCACCCTTGCAATGGCATTACCCAGCTGACGAGGGTCGACTTTACATGCCGCAGCTGTCCCTCGAGCATTCCCAGCAACTCAATCCAGGCGGTGACTCTGCCATGACCACAGAATTTGGCATATAGCATGGACCCTATTTCTTGCGTAATTCTGTAGCAGAGATTTCCTATGGCGCCCGTCCCTTCATAGAGTCGTTTATTTCGGAACCTCCATATTGACCAGTAGATATCAGACGGACCAATCAACATTAGCCATCTGAGCTATTTATTAGCAACCTTAAGAGACCACCATGTCATCAACCGACTCCGCACCGATTGATATTGAGAATAAATGCCCAACGGTGCCTCAAAATATCACCAAACAACATTCGCCGTCTCACTGGCGGAAAATAAGTGGTCATCGACTCTTTCGCAGGTATAGAGCAACACTGACATCTCGATGGGCCGTAAACATTGAATTTACGCAATATATCGTCCACCGGTAGATTTGAACCCAGGAGTCTCCACATAAAAAATGAAATCTTTAACGGAAGACCCGGTTGCCAGAGGTTGGCAAATATAAGCCAATCCACCCTTCCTTGGCGGAGTAGGAGGAACAAAGCGCGCACCTCAAACTGACCCGAGGGGCTAGGAGTCCACACCAAGTCGTCTCTTTCCTCACCCACTGCCAAAGAGTGTTGTTGTATCACCCCCAGCACCTCTCCAGGCACCATGCCGCCAATTTCTGCATATTCCATTTACGCTCCACCCAGAACTCTGAGATTGCTCCATCGAATCGCAGAACCTCATATTTCCACGCCAGAGGGCCTAACCCCAACCAGTTATCCCAACAAAAGGAGCAAGATCCATCCGAGAGATCCCATGACGCATGAGTTTCCACCAAAGTCCTCTGTGAAAGCATACGTCTCCATGACCTCGAGGTTGACGCGCATACCCCCACCTTATTAGGGTGCACCCCTTGGCAATACCTAGCCCGTAAGTAATCCATCCACAACGTCCGCCCTTTTCTAAATCGCCACCACAACTTCCTTGCTAGAGCATCCCCAAACTAGAGTAAGGATCAAAAGCCTAGCCCTCCCTTCTCCACAAGCCGACAGAGATCCTTCCAAGCTGCCCAATGCCGACAGTGCCCATATTCAGACGCTCCCCAGAGGAAATTTGAGAATAATTTCTCAATATGTTGAATGGTTCCCCTAGGCGGACAAGAAACGGAAAGTATACATATGGGAAGGGAGGAAAGAACGAATTTAAGCAATACAATCCGAGCCCCCACAGATAACCATTTCGAGCTCCATTCCCGAACCCTGGAATTAACTGCATCACACAGTCCTGAGTAATACGTCCGCAACTGACGACCTGCAAACAATGGACACCCCAGGTATTTAAGCGGTATCGATTTGTGGGAGAACCCAGTGATTGAAGCAATAGATGACACCACTAGCCTCGGCAACCTTGACCCCGTAACAAAGCAACTTTTTGAAGAATTGACCAGTTGACCAGAACATTGTTGGTACTGATCCAATACCCACATTATTCGCCGTAATGATTTCCTGGTCGCCTGAGAGAAGATAAGCACATCGTCCGCATAAGATAGATGAGTTACAGGGGGCAGCCTTGAGCCACAAAATAAGGCTGGAAATTCCTATCCTGCAACAGCAGGCTGAGCCCTCTGGACAATACCTCCGCAGAGATAATAAACAAAGTGGCGATGGTGCCTGACAGTTCCTACGGAAGCGAAGAACCGGCCTGCCGTTCACCATGACCGAAAACCTACATGCCGACACCCCACGCCAAATCAAGTCCACCCATTCCTCAGAAAAACCAAAGGCCAGCAACACCTGGAGGAGGAATGGCCACGATACACGGTCGTAGGCCTTTGCCATATCCAATTTTAAAGCTATATTGTGCGTTCTCAATGGCTTGTCAAAAGCTGAGAAATGCTCCAAAGCCAGGAGAATATTATCTGATTTAACCGGCCTTTATGAAAACACTCTGCTGCGGAGAAATAATTTTCTGTAGCACCGGCTCTAGTCTCCTAACCAGAATCTTGGATATAAGCTTATTAATAACCGTACATAGGCTAACAGGCCTAAACTTCAGCAAAAGAAGAAGGGTTCGGAACCTTTGGAATTAAGGCTATAAGCGTCGCAGAAATTCCCCAAGGCAGATCCGCCCCCCCCGAAGAACTCTTGGACTGCTTCAACCATATTTGGAGCAATGATACCCCATGCCGAAGTGAAGAATTCGGTTGTAAACCCATCTGGGCTAGGTGCCGAACTCCATCTAATGAGAACATCACCTCTTTAATATCCTCAGCCGCTAGAATCTGCACTAGATCCCTGTTCTCCTCCTCAGAGATTAATTTTGGAATAACCGATTCAATGAAATCCGTCGAGACCACCGACCCACCTTCATGTGACAATGCATTGGAAAAAAACCTGACCGCCGCTTCTTTAATGGCATCCAGATCCTCAATCTAGTCCCTTCCCGCATCACGAATCCGATGGATTGCCATTTTTGCTCTTCTAGCCCGAACCGAGGAATGGAAGAAAGCTGTGTTGGCATCACCTTCCTTTAGCCATTTCAAATGAGATTTTTGTCGCCAGAACGCTGCCTCCCGCATGTGTGCACACTGAAGGAAGGCTTGGGCTTCTTCTAAAGCTTTTTGGTTTTGAGGAGAATCATCTAGCTCTACCGCCAATTCCTTTTTCGACACATCCTCCTCGGCCCCACGCACTTGGTCGAACACATTCCTAAAAACAGCCTTATTCCAATAACACAACCCTTCTTTAACCCGACGCAATTTAACCAGAAGCCGTTGCATTGGACGGCCTGTCGTAGGCACAACCCATGCCTCCTGAACCACCTCCAAAAAACCTGGGTGGGCAACCCATGCATTCAAAAATAAGAAGCGCCGCAGCCTCTGAGTCACCTCCGGCCTGAATGAAAGAAGTAGAGGGGCATGATCAGACCCCAATCGGCCTAAATGTGTCACAGAACAGGATATATTTATCCCCCCAGCAATTGTTAATTAACGCCTGATCAAGCCGCTTCCATACCCTTGCCCTCTCCTGCCGATTATTGCACCAAGTGTACCATGGCCCTGTGAACCCCACCTCTTCCAACTAGAGCGTGTCAATAAAACTCTGAAAATCTGCAGTCTTCCCCTCATGGAAAGGCCACCCACCCTTTTTCTCGTTAGTTGACAAAATGGCGTTAAAATCACCCGCAACCATAATAGGAACTGACCAATCTAATGTTGCCAATTCATACCACAACACCCCCCACTCCCCCACATCACAGGAAGCATGAACAAAAACTAGCACCACCGAAGAGGTGAACATGGAAGCACCTACCCGGACTGCCAAGAATTGGCGTGATTGAGCTACCACTGAAACCTCAAAACCCAACTAAAAGAACACCCACACTCGACCCTCGTCATTGGCAAACGCAGACTCAAAATTTAAACGCATATGAAACTTGTCCAAACAAGCAACATCAACATGCGGTTCACATAGTGCTAAACAGGAGAATTTATGAATTCTACGTAATTTCTTTAATCTAACCGGAATGATCAATTTTCGAACACCCCGAGCGTTCCAGAAAAGTGACTTGATCATAAAAACAGTAAATGAAGAAGTTGGAGAGGAGGAAGCCTACTTGCAAGCTTGGGACGAGCTCACCCCATGCGACCCATCACCACGACAAAGGTTGTCCAGCCTCCGACGCACGTCATCCAGTGATTCTTGCGAGATTTTATTCGGTGAAAGATTTAATTCAGCAACCTGTTGTTTGCCGGGCCAGTCCCCTTCCTCCTTGTGGATCACACGCTCAGCTAATCGATCAATTTCCTTAGATGCCACTGCAATGATCACTTCATTCACCACTGTAGAAGCTACTGCCATCGAGTCACGATCTGCTGGTACCGCTCCCCTAACACGTGCCATCACAGCAAAGTCTTCAAAGCTAGGGAGCTCTAGCAAAGCTACTGCGGAGTTTCCCCAGCAGTATCCACCCTGCCAAAATCAACAAAGCCCTGATTGAAAGATTCCCGCATCTTACAGGCCTCCTCATCTGAAACCTGCTCTGCAGCGCCCTTTTCTGTAGGTGCACTCTCCAGTTGCATCACACCAGGATTTACATCTTCCTGTTGAACCTCAACCCGTGTCATCTCTAATTGCTGAGGTGCAACCTCCCCATCCGAGTTCCGTTGAATCACCTTCTGCTCACTCGACTGTCCTGAAGGAATTACTGGAACCGAAGACCTCGTTGCATTCTCACGCACCCGAATGCCTTCCATGTCTTTCGGCACTCGCAATTCCGGATGAAGGACTCGACATTCCTGCACTTCATGCCCTTGTCGAAAGCAGTGCCCACAATACTTGGGCAAGTCTTCAATTTCCAATGGTTGCCAGAACCCCTCCTTCTCCGAATCACCCAAACCTATCCAAACCCTCTTAGGAATTGTCTTCAGCAAATCAATCTCAACCCTTACCCTCGCAACACTCGGCCTTGCAAGACCCATGGTAGCAGCATCCATGAATAAGGGTTGACCCATACATGAAACAATATGGAACAGGAACTCCTTCCTGAAGAAATGAATCGGCAATTTTGGGAGGGGCACCCACACTGGCACCAGCGAGGGTTCCCTATCAACATGGAAAGAGGGTGACCAGCGGAACACCCTCATCGTATGACCACACACATGCCACACATTCCAGCCCCAAATCCTATGAAAATCTTGTTCAGCTGTTAGGCGAATCAGGACGTGTCGAGCATCAAGTAAGCCCACCGTGCATGCCTCCTTTAGGTCAAGAGTAGCGAAGAATTTTCTAATCTTCTCCATTGCAGGCCGGCCTCTAGAAAATTTCCCTACCAGCGCTAATTGGAAAGGTGCAGCTGTTTTTGCCAGATCCGCAGAAGAGAAAACAATTGCTGGTTCCCCCCGACGTGTTGTACGTTCGATCTCCACTGGTGCAGATGATGACGACGATGAAGAAAAAAGGGAAGAGAATGACTTAGCGTGGAAGGATGGCTGATGCGGACGTGTCAAGGGTGGACTTGGCCCTCCAGCCGACGGTTGAAGGGCGGCCTGAGCCGCCATGCAGAGTTACAGAAACCCTAATCGTGAGAAGAAGACAGGAAAGAGAAATGAGTTTTTACTAAAGGTATTCCTGAAATAACATTAAAAACATAAACCAAAATGATTCAAAATTAGTCTAAATTTTGCATCAATAGAGCTATCTAAAATCAATATTTACAATATACACAATCCAAAAGATTTGTTTACATAGATTATTCTAATAGTAGGAGAAGTACACATCTAAAGTAATGTGAAAAGTTATTAAAACTAGACGATTGAATCACATTAGTAGATTTTCATTTTGGTGAGGGATGTACATGCACCACATTTGAAGTAAGGATAAAGAAAGTCAAATTGCAAAAAGTGAGGGATGTTAGGTTTCTCCCCTCGTAAGCTTATAATGTATAGTTTTTAATGTAAGGAATCAAACATGCATATGCAATAGAGATCTAAAACTTTTTATTCCTATGAGTATACTTTGCATTTCATGTGATTACGAGGTGGTTAAGATAATTACCTTTAACATTAATGTAGATCTCCTTAATTAATTTGCAAAATGTTTGTGGACAATCACCTTGTCCACTTAAAGCCATCTACTCATTTAGTCTCTAATGATGATCTACACATGTTCCTTAACAATAAAGCTCTTAGGTTAGAACTTAATGTGTGAACCCTAAATTTTCATGAATTATTTTTCATTGTATTTATTTAAGTGCTTATCATTTTCTTTAAAACATTGGTAGCATAAAATTTTCTTTAAGTGCATTACTTCCACCTTCTTGCACATAATTTTGTATGACTTTATTTTTGGCATTTATAAGTAATCCCTAGGGGTTTTACCTTCTCCTAAGTATGAATATTAGGATAGATTTTAGAGTCTAAAACATACTTGAGGGAGTTAAATGTATTACTTTGCTAGCAAGACTAAGTTATGGCTTGATTTTTGCCACTTGTCATCATCCTACCTCATCTTGACCTAAAGACTTCTTTATAAAATCTCTTGTCTTTCAAAAATTCAAACCATTTTCCCTTTCTTACTCCTCATAGTGACCGAACCTCAAGGGAAGAAAAACACAAAACCCTAGCTCAAAAATCTTCTTGCTTTTAGTTGAGAAAGTCACTTGAGAAGGAATTCTAGGTTAGGCAATCACTTGGCTACCAAGTTGAATTGGAGGAGGTGAAGCTCTTTCGGTGGATTTCTCTTGCTTGGCATAAGGTAAAACTACTCCATGACTTCTCTTTGATGATGTTAAAACTTATGAATTCTTGATGCTAGATGAATTTTAGGATGTATTGGAGTGTTTTTTATGCTTGGAGGTGGAAATCTATGGGAGAGTTTCTTGTTCTTGTAAGGCTTAGGTTAGGTTTTACAACATGCTCTCCACATGTTTGATGAAATGAAAAAGATGATTATGGTACTTTTATGGTGAAACTCATGGGAAAATCTTGCATGATCTTTGCCTAGATAAGCTAGACTAGGAGCTTGATTGAGATTGGAAAAGATTTGGATTGTTTTCTCTCTCTTGTAGTTGGACGAAATTCGAAGCTAAATTCTCCAAGTTTTGTGGTAAGTTTGCTTGGTTCTTGCCTAAGAATCATGTATTTATATTATCCTTGCATGCATGGTGAGTTTTAGCCAAACCAAATGGATACAAAAAGCAAAACAAGGTAGATTAGTTGTTAAGTTCAATCCTAATCAGAGTAGGAAATCAGTTAACTTTCTAAATTCTCTGGTACATCAAACTAGGGATTGAGCCTTATATTGTTGGAAAGATCTTCGAGTGTAGTTTCCAACGCAATCAACGGCGCTCGATTTCAATTTTTCTACTTTGAATTATATCCATTTTCCCGAAATTGCTTCTGCTCACCTGATATGACTCAAAAATGTTAACTTAGTATCGAACAAGTTTCTTGTTTTGCTTAACTTCCTTTCTATTGTTATACTCACTTCATTATGGTATTTCCCTATGTCAAGCCTTGCATGTATGTTGAGTTGGGATTGAATTATTGAGGTTTAGTGGGAGAAAACATCGCATAAGTCTTTTGTTCTATCTCCATAACAGATTACCAATTCTGCTCAGCCTTTGCACTTGTTCTGTTTTTGTGTCATCTTGACTACACATTTCTCTGTGATAATGGCCAAACTAGTTTTGCTCAAAACATGAAAGTTGTAGGGAGTTGAATTAAGTTTCTACTCACAAAATTTTAGATTAATCGGATCACTGTAGCATGTGAAATGACCAAACTAACCCTAACTGCTCAAATGCCCAGATTTGATCCGAGAGGTTTCGATGTCTCTGATTTTGCCTACTTCAACCTAAATTAAGTATGATTTGAGGTTTGAACCCTTCACGAAAGTTGTAGGTATTTGTCTTAGTTTCGAAACGCCATAAGATTAGCCTCCATCCGATAAGCATAGCCACAGTTATGATTAAAACATTGAAAGGTGGCAAACCTGTCGATTATCATTTTCTTTCTACAATGGCTTCTTTCATTTCTCTTGACTCGTATGCACCCTTGCCGTGGCACGACCTACTTAACTCGTGATTTTACTATGTTTATAAGATTCCTCATTTGTTTTATACTTATGATTTGGATTAGACATCTTATGGTTTTTCTGTGTCCAATTTGTGATTGTTAGCAAGCAAAGAAAACAACTAGCGTATGCATTTGGTCTTTCTTGTTTGGGGTAGCCAAACCTAAATGTTTTTCATTTCATTTGCTATTAGACTTGGAAGGAGGAAATAAAGGAGAATTGGGTACGAGTGCCTGAATATACTTTGTTTAACTCAGTGAATGTTCCATGCCTGTTTACTTGACCAACTTGATTAGTTGATATACTTGAATACTTGAATTGTGTGATTATTCGACCTCTTGTGATTTGTGGGCAAAGAATGCCATTTTAAGTTAATGTGATTGAAACGAGTGCATACTTGACCACACTCGATCTCTTCTGCTTGAAATTCTGTATTTTGACATTTGAATACTTCTGAATTGGCCCTTGGCCTATACTTGATTTGTGAGTCGCTTGGGTGATATCCTATTGACTAATCTGATTTGTTTGGAGCTCCAAAACCTATTTGGTAAGTCAATTGATTCGAGCCAGTACAGGCTTGGTCGAGAAAGTTGACGAGCCATAGAATATGATATGTGAATCCGAAAAATGGTATACTTGAGTATTACCTAAAATCTGATACGTTGGGGAGTGCGGGTCCGGTAAGGGGGTGAAACGATGGACACTATTTGGTGTGAAGTGGTGATCTACTGTCTTTGGTTCTAAACTTTAAACGTTGACGGAGAGTCAATAGGTTGTGACGTGATCAAGCTACGGGTATTTTGGCTTTTGAAAGCCATCCGTATCCTTTAATTGAATATGTTCGATTTATTTGGTGTTCCTTATTGTGATATTTGTTTATTGGATAAATCCTAATTGTTTACTTGGCTGCATGTTTTTGGGACCTCATTGAGCTATTAGCTCACCCCTTTTCCTTTGTTTTCCTTAACAGGGAAATTTCTTGAGCATGGGGTTGGAAGAGCGCGCAAGTAGTATAGACTTCTGTATTATTTTTGTTTAAAGGCTGTTGAACTAGAAAACCCTAACCTGGTTTATAAGTTTAACTTTTGGTTTTGTAACCCTAAACCCTTGTTAATGTCTAAGTTTGGAATATTGTTTGAAATTTATGTATTTATGTTGGATTGAAATTTGAATTTGAGGAATTTAGTTTAGCAAATCTTGGGTTGTTGGCTTTTCTTTAGCTATCGAGTCCTGATGAGAGATGGGCAGGCAGTCAACCAAATCCTTTGGTTCGCCTTAGGGGGAGGTGGAGCTGTCACAGGTGGTATCAGAGTTTAGGTTTCAGATCTGTGTAGAGTATCCTAAATTTAAAGTTTAGGATGACGGATTGTGGGATCGGTTTGACTGTTATGTGAATGTTTGTGGTAGATTGTGGAATCTACTTGGTATGTCAGGTAGGAATAGGGATTGAGTTGATTTACCTCTTGGGTGGCCAACCATGATGCAAACCCGGATCTCCAAGCTCCCGCATCTTGAAGACACGAATTTGCAACGCAGTGGAATGATCTATCTTGAACAGGTTATGGATACAAAGGGATGAAAATCCTACGACCCCTCTAACCCTCGAGATTGCGAACCTTGAATTGACTCACAACCCACAATCTAGCAAATTAGCGAACCAAGGAATTTGGTAGAAAAGCGCCACAACTCAACGTGATCTTGAATTGATAAGCCTAAACTTGAACAAAGGAACTCGTTCACTTTGTATCAAGGGTTGTTCCCAAGGAACAAGGAAAGAGAAAACTCTCAATGTAATTTCATTAAAATTGTCTTCATATTGAATAATGAAAAAGTGTTGGCCATTTATAACCTACAAGACTCAAAAACCAAGACTAAAAAGGAAACATAAGTTTGGCCAGCTCTAAAAAGCTTTAGGAAATATAAAACAAGCAATTAGGAAACTAGTTTTAGGCAACTACTAACTAATCTAACTACTAAACAATTAGGAAACAACTTAAATAAGAATTCGGTCAAGGTGTATCACATTTGGAAACTACTTAACCGATACTTTATTTGACTTTACACATGACTAAGGAAAGCAAGGAAAATGGACAGTAATGCCCTTACTTAAGAATCTAAGTAAACGACTAGCTAGCATAACTAGGCTTGTTTGGATCCGTAGGATGTGTCGGCTTGTTGTTTCGTCCTCCTGGCACTTGACCAACGTTTCTCAAGGAACTTGACCACCTTAGAGCGAATTCTTGAAGATCTCAACTTGGAATGAATCAACTTGGGGCATTTGAACTTAGTATGAATTTGTAAGCACACGTTGGCATCCATGCTCACGTCAAACCATGATGTGAATTGACTTTCTTCTTGTTTTGGTACTTGAATACAGAAGGAAAAAAAAGAGAGAGAAAGTCATTTGTATCTTAGCGTTGGATTTCTGTGATCATTGGCTTCGTTGTGAAGTGAACTAGGACCATATTACGCTAACCCTTTTGTGAAGGAGTTGGATTGGGAACCTTGCTTTGTTTGTCTTGACGTGGAATGTGATCTTGTATGTTTAACATGTTCTTGTGTATTCCTTGTGTTCTTATGCTTGGCTTGGGTTACTTACTTCGATGATGAGGGTCAAGACATGAAGGATCCTAGTGTTGGCCCTGAAGTTGAACCGTTAGAGGAAATTGGATCTATAAGTGCTGTCATGGACTAGTCTAGTCGCTACCTGGTTAGGGTTTCTGTAGACGGTGGCTAGGTTTGAACTTTGATGCTTGTCTTGAGTGTTTAATGTGCTAAGTACTGCAGACTTGTTTAATTTCTCTTACAAATGTTTGGACTTGTTACATGTTTGTACTTCGTCCAATTGTGATTGACTTGAACTAAGTATGCATTTATCTTGTGATATTAAATAAATGTATTTTGGTGTATGTGTAACTATCATTGCATATATCATCAGTTGATCCCTATCCTTTCCTTATATACCCATAGACTTGTGTGGGAAATGGAAATTGGGGGAAATACATCATAGGCATAGATCTAAATCACCCCAAGGTCGAGAGGAGAATGTATACATATATATATATATATATATATGGTTTGAGAATACGAAATACTACCATGATTTAGGTTGACAAATGAGAATGAGGCTTACTTTAATATATGATATGACTGGATGTTAGCAATGTTGATTCGGGACCTTTAACTGAGCTGACTAAGAAGTATGGTAAATTTGTATGGGATGCTAAGTGTGAGGTTAGTTTCCAAGAATTTAAGAAACATCTGGCCACGGCACCAGTTTTAGTTTTGTCGAATAGGAAGGAAAATTTCATTGTGTATATAGATGCCTGGGGAGAGGGTTTAGAGTGTGTGTTAATGCAAAATGAAAATGTGATTGCATATGCCTCTCGAAAGCTAAAACCCCATGAACTAAACTACCCAACTCATGACTTGGAACTAGCAGTCGTTGTTTTGCTTTAAAGAAGTGGAGACATTATTTGTATAGAGTGGTTTTTGAAATCTATACGGATTATAAAAGTCTTAAGTGCCAATTTTCTCAAAAGGAGTTAAATTTAAGATAACGTCGATGGATGGAATTTTTGGAGGATTATGACTGCACGATTAATTACCATTCCGGAAAGGCCATGTGATAGCAAACGCTTTAAATTGAAAGGCTCAAATAGCAGGGTTGATGATTAAAGAATGGGATATGTTAGAAAAGGTCTGTGAATGGAACCCACACCTTGACCGCCAAAAGGTGGTGTTTGGAAATATTGCAGTAAAATCCCCCCTACTAGATCGTATCAAAGAGGTTCAGAAACGTGATCCTGCAGTACAAAGTGAAAGGAAAAGGTAGAAAAGGGAGAACTATCTGACTTTAATTTGAGTCCTGAAGGAATTTTAAAATTTCGAGACCGAGTGGTTGTGCCCAAGGACAAAACATTGAAAAAGGAAATTTTGGAGGGGATTCATCGTTCTAAGTACACGATACACCCCGGTAGTAGCAAGATGTATCAAGATCTAAAAGGGTTATATTGGTGGGACAACATAAAGAAAGAAATTGCACAATATGTTTAGACATGCCCCCCCCTTTTTTATTATTATTAAAACCGCCCCAATGGCGGGTGGGCCTGTATCCCTTTTATTAATCTGTGGAAGAAATTACAAAGACAAATTACATGGGATGGAGTTGAGTACCTCCTATAACCTAGTAACCTTTTTAAATCTAAAAGAAGGTATCTGCCACCCATCCATCAAACAAAGAGCCCGAATTCTATTAGGCAATTGCTCAAAAGAAGTAAAAAGTTCTGTCTTTTCGGAACTACCCAAAGCTGCCAACGCATCCGCTACAGAGTTGCCTTGACGATAACAATGTTGAATAGATTCAATGCATTCAGTCAACCGAGCAAAACGTCTTCGAAGAGGCTGCATGTTATAGGGCATTAGCGTGTTTCCTGCTAGTATGTGCAATAACACCTTGGAATCCACCTCCACCTGAACCGGTAAATGACAATGTTGGTGACATATCTCCAATCCTGTAACTAAAGCATGCAATTCTGCATATAATACCGTAGCACTAGAGTAGGCTTCTGCAAAAGCAAATACAACACGCCCATTACTGTCCCTAAGAATTCCTCCTCCTCCCGGCCATTACTCAAGAAAGAGCCATCTGTATTTAGTTTGAATAAGGTTGAGGACGGTCTAACCCAATGGACGGCCACCCCTTTAATGTCATTTTGATGCCTCCTAGAAGGACCATTAGCTCCCTCCACCTCAGCCCCCTAGCCTGCCGATCCAATTTAGGAAACCGAATCCTGAGCAAATCCCTTACCTCGGCTGAAATGGCCTCACATGTGAAGGAGTAATGTGGATGGTTTGCATCATAAACAAAGCGATTGCGAGCTTTTCATAAGTACCAAATGATAACTATCGGCAGCAGCTTGTACACCCAATTTAGTAGCTGTGAGGAGGATGATTTCATCCACCACCCATACATATCTCCCATACCATTCCTTTTCCGGCTGTAAAGCCACAAGACCTTTCAAAAAAACCCCAGATTTGCTTCGGAAAATTCCTATCAACAAAGATATGTTTTAGAGTCTCCTCTTTCTTGGCCACACAGTAATAACACCAAGAAGGACCCTGCACATTGAAACGATGTAATGTTGCAAAAATCGGGAGCCGTCCCAACACCACTCTCCATAAATGGAAAGACATCTTCAGGGGTGCACTTTGCAACCAAATATTCTTAAAGAACCATGACGAAACCGCATTTCTATTAAGCAACTCAAAAACCAGCCTCACCTGGAATGCACCATCAGCCGATCCCTTCCAGCATAGCACATCCTTCCCTCCTACCTCAAAGCACCAATTATAACTCACAATTCGACCCACCAAGTCCTCTGGGAGGACTTGCACCAGTTTACCTGAATGCCAACTTCCTTGTTGCCAGAAATTTGCCACCTTCTCCCCCGACGCTCTATCAGGAAATTGCCATGCTAGCGGCCCATCTCCCATCCAATTGTCCCACCAAAAACTAATTTCACCATCACCAATATCCCAACAGCTATTTAACTCAACCAACTCACGTGCCTGAAGCATCCGCTTCCACGTCGAAGAACCGCCTGAAGACACAACGACCTCATTCGGATGCACCCCTGCACAATACCTGTCTTTCATGTACTGAGCCCACAAAGATAGCTGTTGCCTAAACCGCCACCATAGTTTAGCTTGCAAAGATCTAAGCACCACTTCCAAGTCCCTAATCCCTAGCCCCCCATCGTCAATAGGCCGACAGCACACCTTCCATGACACCCAATGATATCTCGAACCAAACTCTGTTTGACCCCATAAAAATTGTGAAAACAACTTTCTCAATTGATCAAACACCCCTCTGGGAGGCTGCATTACCGATAGCAAGTAAATTGGCATTGAATTAAGCACAGTCTTGAGAAGGATTAACCTACCTCCCTGAGACAGCCATTTGGAAGACCAAGCCTGAATACGAGCCCTTACCGCCTCCACTAACGACGTGAAGTAACTAGCCCTAGCACGTCCAGCGAATAATGGACACCCAAGATACTTGACCGGAAACCTCATCCTTTGAAAGCCCGTGAGCCGTGAAATTTTATTTCTTAGCCTTCCAGCATCCTGATTCGATATTGTAAAGAAACTCTTTCCACTATTTACCAACTGACCAGAACATTTCTGATATTCCCGCAGGACCTTCATCACACACTTAATAGAATTTGCATCCCCCCGCAGAAACACAACAATGTCATCCGCATACGCTAGGTGCGTGATCGGCCTAGTTGTCCTGGACACAAAAAATGGTGAAAACTTGGGTTGCGTAAGCAAGGCATTCAAACCATGCGACAACACCTCAGCAGAGATAATGAATAACGCCAGCAATAGAGGATCACCCTGTCGGAGTCCTCTCGTGCTCCTAAAATACCCACTTGGCTGGCCATTGATCAACACTGAGAAATGGCAGTTTGATATTAATCGCCAAACCATGTCAATGAATTGTTCACCAAAGCCAAACCTATGCAATACCTGAATAAGAAACATCCAGCTGACTCTATCATAGGCTTTCGCCATATCTAATTTAAACAACACATTAGAACCCCTAACTTTCTTCCCAATGCTGCGAACCATTTCTTGGGCAAGCAGCACATTATCTGCAATAGCCCTACCTTTCACAAACCTACTTTGTTGCGGTGAGATAATCCGTTGCAATATTCCTTCTAGACGACACACCAAAATTTTTGACACAATCTTGTTAAGAACATTGCACAGACTTATAGGGCGCATCTGAGCAAACGAAGAGGGTGTTGCCGTTTTTGGTATTAAGGCCAATAATGTAGAAGTAACACCCTGGGGAAGTGTCACTCCCATGAAAAATCCTTGACCATAACCCCGTTGCCCCCTATAATCTCTCAAGTCACCTGAAAGAATTAACCCGTAAAACCATCTGGGCCTGTCGCGGACTCCCCATCCATAGAGAACACCACCCGCTTGATTTCCTCCGCTTCCGGCAATGCCTGTAGGGTATCCAAGTCCTCGTTTGTGATTAATTTTGGAATAAACTCCATCAAAGCATTCTAGATTAAAACATTCTGATCAGCTGAGAAAATGCCTCGGAAGTACTTCTCCACCTCCTCCTTAATTGTTGTTGAGTCTAATATCCAACCTCCTTCCTGGTCTTTAATTGATGTATGCGGAGTCAGGCTCTTTGCTGTCTAACCGAAGCATGGAAGAACCGAGAGTTGGCATCTCCCATCGAAAGCTATTTGAATTGGGCTTTCTGCTTCCAAAATTCCTCCTCACGCCGTAGGCAGAATTTCACCCGTGCTTGAGCTTCATTCAATGCCACCATATTCGATTCAGACGGTTCAATCTCCACCACCGCCTCCTTTTATTGTAACTCAACCTCTGCCTGGCGCACCTTGTCAGTAACATTACTAAAAACATCCCTGTTCCACTACCGTAACCTCTTCTTCACTTCCTTAAGTTTCTGCATCAATCGCCTCCAAGGCCTCCCCTCACATTGCAACTCCCAAGCTTGTCGAATCACCTCCAAGAATGTCGCGTGCGAGCACCAGATATTCAGAAACTAAAAAGCCTTCGGGCCACCAGAAGTTGTCATCTGACAGGTAACTAACAAAGGAGAATGATCGGAGTGTACTCTCCCCAAGTGTTGCATTGCAAATTTGACCCCCACCTGCTCCCAGCTTTGGTTTATCAACAGGCGATCAAGCCGTTTCCAAACTCTCGCACATCCAGACCTATTATTGCACCAAGTGAACGCTGGTCCTGAAAAGCCGACATCTACCAACTCCGTTTCTTGGATACATTGGGAAAAATCCAAAACTTTAGACACCCTAAACGGTCTACCCCCTTTCTTCTCCCTGGCCTAGAGAATAACATTGAAGTCGCCTAATACCAAAGTAGGGATCCCAACTCCACATAAATGTATCAAGCGAGACCATAACCTATGCCTTAAAGCAACATCACAAGATGCATGTACCAACACAACAAAAAACGGACCTTGTATTCCAACACGTTCCATACGAAGAATCAAGAATTGAGTGTCCTGATCCTCAACTTGTACAGAAAATTCATCAGACATGAATGCCCAAATTGTAGCTTGAGAATTGGCAACAGCTTGAGCAAATCTCAACTGCTGTCTCAATTCATCCAACCGTGACCTATCAACCATTGGTTCACAAATAACAAGCAACAATAAATCATGAATTCGACGGAACTTTCTCAAACGTAATAATGTAGGTTTATTAGCCATCCCCCGCACATTCCAAAATACCGACCTAATCATTTAAGTAGAAGTGACGAAGCATACGTAGAAAAATTACCTTCCGATTCCCTCACGTAAGTGTCGTCCCGAGGCCGCAAACCATCCAGTTAACGTTTCAGCAGTTCCAAAGAATCCGTAGCTACACCAGGTTTCCTTGGTGACAAATTTAATTGTGTGACACACCGCTGTTGAATGGCAATTTCATCACCCCTCGCATCATCACCCTTTTCTTCGCTTAACAGAATTGGTGACGTCTCCTCCGCCACAACTTTGTCAGCTATTGATTCTAGAATTTCATTTGCCGCATTTGATATAGCTTGCTCCACCATTGGCATTAAAACTGTTCCGTCAAAACCCTAGGGCTATCCTGTGATTCTTCCCTGCCACCCTCGCCCATAAATCTGATAAGTTTCCCACTGGGGCACTTTGCGACTCAACCTTCTTGTTGGGGCTGTTCTACCTGCTGCTCCCCCTTGCTTCCCAACTCCCCGGAATGATCCCTCACATCCCCCTCCGGTCCTAACACACTTGAGTCCTTGGCAACATTACCAGTTTCTGCCCTACCTTTCCATTACTAGTTTCTGCCCTACCTTTCCGGTCAGCCACCACCTGGGCAGTCTTACTTTGCCCTTTACCCTACAGACCCTTACGGAGCTCCGGATGTTTGAAATGACATTCATCTGTTGAATGATTTTGGCGATAACAGAAATCACAATACTTAGGCATGTTTTCGGGTATCAAAGACTGCCAAAAGCCATCCTTCTCCCCTACCCCAACCCACATCCGATTAGGCAAAACCCTCAACAAGTCGACTTCCACACACACCCGGGCCACACTAGGGCGTGCCAGCTTTGAAGTAGTAGCATCGACGAATAGCGGCTACCCCAACACAAAAGCAATCTGAGAAATGATGTACGACAAGCTCAGAATCAATACAGAGAAATGATGGAAGACTCAATGATGCAAGACTCACAAAAGCCAAAAGAGCCTAGCACTTCAAAGCCCAAGCAAAAATGGAAGTCTAGAAGTGAAAGGAAACAATAGCTCAATAAAAGGAGAAATCACAGAAGTCATCAAGATTGGATTGAAGAAATGAATGTTACTGACCCAGATTCCACACTATCCGATACTCCATCTGAACCACTCACGGATTATGGAGAAATGTCTGAATAAAGTTTCTATTGGTCTAGCTGTCAACTTTATGGCATAAAGTTGTCTAGTAGTCTACTTTATGTCATTGTATTGTTAGTTGCTTTTTTGAAGGATCATTGCATTGTTAGTTACTTTTCTGAAGGGTCATTGCACTGTTAGTTGCTTTTCTGAAGGGTCATTGTACTGTTAGTTTACTTTATGTCACAAGCTCTTTACTTTATGACAGCTAGTTGTCATGTAAGATTTACTTTTCTGAAGAGTCATGTACTATAGATGTCCTTTGGCCTTCCTGAAAGATCGTTTGTAATCCTTATTTAAGAAACCTCGAAGATCATTTCTGAGGGGGGGGGGAGTTTGTAAGAAAGTCTGGAAATAAAAGTTTAGAGTCGAGAAGAGTTTTTCTCATATGTGTTTCTAATTTCCTTTGTGCAGACAACCCAATTATCCTACTCCTTCGTTCTCTATAATTTTGGTTACAGATATCAGCAAAAAGTTCTTGAATTTTTTAAACTTCTGTTGTTTGTCCTTCCGAGATCTAAGCCAAGCCTTTAAAATAGTTGAAAGAAGTAGTAGGAGGCAAAAACAGTAGATGAAATACAGGCAAAGCTGTGACTCTAAGGTATTCAATAGTGGTCTAAGTTTGGTGAACCCAAGTTGATATGGTGTTCCAAGTTTGGTGGTATCTCAAATGGTATCAGTTTTGGAAACAAGTTTCCAAATCTGATTTAAGACAAGAAACCGCCTTAACTTGTTTCCTTTTTCCTAACTGAATCTGCTTCTTTTGGAAACAAGCTTTTGCCATTTATTTGCTGCCAAAATCCACCTGGGAAATTGCTAAATTCATCCACAAACACTGTCCAAATTCTAGAAAATCCAACCAGAAAGTCTGAAGGCAAGAAAATTATCTCAAAGAATTGGGTTAGGGTTTCTTCCTATTTGCGACAGTTGAATTTTGTCTTAAGGCTTGTGTTCTGCTTTAAAGTGATTTCCAGCATCCTAATTAGTTTAAATTCAGTATTTTCTCGTTCATGTTGAGCACTTAAGGAAACTAACCCGAGTTTCCTAATCTGTTATTTCCTATTCTTTGTGTCCGTGTTTCCTAATCCTTTTTGTGTCTTTGTTTCCTAAATCATTGTGTCTTAGTTTCCTAAATCTTTTGGTATCTTTGTTTCCTAATTCTTTCTATCTTTGTTCCTAATTCTTTGTGTCTTTGTTTCCTAATTTTTTTTTCGTGACATTCTTGCCTAATCCAACGTGGTCTAATTTGGTAAGTTGGTCAATACTAGAAGAAACTCTAATTTCTTCAAGTTGCTACCAAAGTTGACTCGAGAAGTGATTGGTGAGTGTAAACACGAGGGTTGAGTGCATACACGGGAGAGAGCGTGTGAGGACTTTCTAAACCCTAATTTTTAACTTTTTTTATTGATCACTATGTCTAACGAGGGTGAGGGATCTTCCAAGCCTTTGATTTTAAGCTTTTTGCAGATTCACTTAGAGGAGATCTTAATCGGATTCTTGAGCAAAAGTTGGAGCTCGTGTACCAACGAATTGATACATTGGAGATACCTCATGCAAGTGCCAAAGGAAGTCGAAGTAAAACATCCTTGCATGAGTCAAGCGATTCAAATGAAGAGTTTGACAATAGACAATGGCGACCTAAGCATGAGAATAGGCCAAGTGGGGATTCCATCCGTGGCATCAAGATGAAGATTCCATCATTCCAAGGGCGTTCCAATCCTGATGCATATTTGGAATGGGAAAAGAGGATTGAGTTGGTATTCGACTGCAATACCTACTCCGAAGAACAAAAAGTGAAGTTAGTCGCAGTGGAGTTCACTGACTATGCCGTCGTCTGGTGGGACCAAGTGACAACTAGTAGAAGAAGAAGTGGAGAACCGGCTATTACTACTTGGCGTGAATTGAGGCGTTTGATGCATAAACGTTTTGCACCGAGTCACTAAAACCGTGACTTATATCAAAAGCTTCAAAGCCTCACTCAAGGAAATAGAAGCGTCGAGGACTATCACAAGGAGATGGAAATTCTTATGCTAGATGCTGATGTTGTAGAAGATCGAGAAGCCACCATGGCTCGATTCTTGAATTGTTTGCGGCCTGAGATTGCTGAGCAAGTTGAGTTACAGCATTATGTCGAGCTCCATGACTTGGTTGAGAAAGCCATCAAGATTGAAAGGTGGCACAAGAGGAGGGGTGCCATTTGATCAACTCCTATGTACTCCGCTCCAAGTGGCTGGACCTACCCAGGCCGTAAGGAGGAGAAACCTGCCATCGGTTCAAGTAGACCAAAGCCGAAGGTGGATACTCCCAAAATTGAACCTAAGCCTATGTCTCGCAACCCTAATAATTTTCAACAAAGAAATAGGGACAATAGGTGCTTTAAATGCCAAGGGAGAGTGATGAAAGAGCTAAAAGCTATCCAAGGAAGGATTCATCATTCAGGTGATCTTCAAAAGCTTGGCAATGAGGATCACAAGCTGTACACATTAATCCAAGTAATTGAAGCTAAGGAAGTTGCATTAGAAGAATAAACCCTAAGCTTGGGCCGGATTTAGAGTTAGTTTAATTTCGTTGTTTACTTAGTGTTTTGGGCCGACTTGCCTTCTTGATTTTGGCTTGCTTAACTCAAGTCCAATTAGTATTAGTAATTTAGCTTAATTTCTAGTTAGTAAATAAAGCTTATGACCGAAATTCCAAATTGGATTAAGAGGTCAAAGCCTAGAAGTGTTAGTTGATTCCTAGTAGTAGTAGGGTTACTTTGTAAGGCTATAAATACAGCCTCATATAGCCGAATTATTCAAAAAGTTTATCAATCAAATTTTCAGTTTATTCTTGTGAGAATAGCACGTCTCTTTTCTAAGAGATTCTTGTTTGAATACTTGAGAGGGCTTGAGTGTTCAAGTGACTTATCAATCAAGAACCGCACTTGATTGTGGCGTCTTCTACCTAAAGCCTTGGTTTGCTAATTCATTGTTCTACTGGTTGAGATTAAATTCAAGGTTCGCAATTCCGCGAATTAGAGGGGTCGAGTGTCTTCCGCAAATCCAACTTGATCATCGTCTAGGTCCCACATCAATTCACATCATCTTGGTAATCAGAACTGGTTGACGGTATCAAGTATATCCCTTTGTTCTTGTTAAATTTTCATTTTTCTTGTTTTTCTGTTCAAAAAAAAGAAAAAAAAATCTAATTCGAGTCTGGTCTTGTTCGTGCTGTCCAATTTTGTGTTGATTACTGCTGTTCGTTTTGGAGTCTTGTTCTTGTGTCCGTTTTGTGTCTTAATCTTGTCATCCGTTGTTGTCTTGTACTTCTTACTTCCAAATTCTGGTTATCGTGCGTTAGTAGCGTATCATTGAGTCTCAATTCTGGTCATAGATAGTTGTTTTTGGTAATATTCAAACTGCCCATACTTGTTAGTCTTTTACTTTGCTGTCCAAAGAAATCTTTGTGTTGCAATCCTATTAAGTCGGTCTTCATAAAGTCTTGTCTGTTCTTGTCTTGCCATTTTTGTTGTTTTCTTGTGTCAAATTGCTGGAGACTTCGTGACCCACTTGCTGAAGTTGTTGAGCCTTGAACCTTCTTGAATTCTTGAAAATGAACTTTAAAGTTCTTGAACAAGCTTCAACAAAAAACTTGAATCTTGGGCTGTTTTCTTGAGTTTCTTGAAACGGGTCCATTCATCCTTGAAATTCTGAGAATTGACAACTGGTTCTTGAGGCTTAAAAACATAATTATTTCCGGTTGAAGGTGAAAAAAAAAAAACAAACAGAAATGAAAAAAAAAAAAAAAGAGGCTGAACAGACATAGGAATTTCTGCTTGCAAATCAGCCTTGTTTGTGATCTAAATCCTTGAGTTGTCTTTGCTGTTTAGAGCCTGAAACCTTCTTGTCGGTTGCTACAACATCATTGCTTGTATTGGGAAGTTTAAAACCGAAATTGGAAACTACAAACCAAACCAGAAAATTTCTGTCGTTTCCAGCCTTGCTTTTCCAAAAAAATAGGAACGCATTATTTGCTGCCTAAAGGAGTCAAAACCGAATAGGAAACCACCACAAATCCAGCAAATCAGTCTCCTATTCCCTAACCAGCTTTTAATCCTATCCAAAAAGGGACACACCGCCTCAAACAAATCCAAACAGCCTTGGGAAGCCTTCCACCGCTTGGGCAAAAGAACCAAACCCAAACCAGCTTTGATTAAAAATTGTGGAACCTTTTGACAAACGAACCTTGTTTGATTTTTCAAAACCACAAATTCCACGTAACTTTGTCCTCTTTTCCAACATCAAGTCGAGTCAGTTGATTCATTTTATTGCTGACCTCTTTAGTTTCCTTTTGTCTTTTCCAAAGTCAATTAAAAAAATCTAGTTAGTTTACTAAAGTAAGTCTTGTTACCAATTTGTTTTGTGTCTTTATTTCTTAATTAATTTTCAGCTTCTATTGTGCCTATTTTCTGCTCAAACTCACGTGTATTTAACCCTCATTAGTGTTTTGGAAAATCATGGAAAATTGACCACTTTACCCTCAGATCTTCAAGTACATTTCTAGGGTTTTTCTTAGTCATTTGTCATTCAGCTTTTGAGTCAAATTTTAGTCTCTCAATTCTTGAAGTTTCGTGGCTCATTCGTCACTTTCCGAGTGAACCGGTGGTGATACACCACATTCACGTGAAGGCAATTTCCTTGAATTGCTTGGAATTTCTGATTTCTTCAAGGGGGAAAATCAAGGAACTAGAGCGTGCTTGGTGAGATCATTAGAGTGAAATAAAAACACTTGAGTGATACACGAGCGCGAGGAAAACACGTGAGGGAGTGTGTGAGGTCTTTTCTATCATGAGTTTGTTCATTTTGTAGGTTTGAAATATGTCTACCAAAGGAGATGAGATGACCATAGACCAATTTGCACTAGAGATGAATGCTATGTGGGCCAATTTCAATAAGGAGATGGAGGCTAATTTTGAACCTCTTAAAAGACGACTTGATAAATTAGAAGGTAAATCTTTCAAGAGGGGGGGTACCAATCATTCTAGTTCCCATATTCCACCGACCTTTTCAAGGTTGCCCCAACCACACCATGAGTTCCCCCGTGAACGTGCATTAAGAGCTCGTGAGGAATATAAGCATATTGGTGATGAGCCTGAGGAGGAGCAAAGGTGTGAGCAAAGAGCCTGTAGATGGAGATAATCCTCAACCAAAAGAGCCTCATTTGAGATGTCTAAAACATCTCAAAGCAAGTCATTGCCATGTGAACAAAGGAATGAAAGGCGAAATTGGAAAGAGGAATCAAATGTGATGGGTGATTCCATAATGGATGGCATTACGCAGCTATTGAATGCCTATCTCAAGCCATACATTGAGCACCATAATCAAACATCTACAATGGTGGCTAGTGAAGTGCATTCCATCATCACATGTGAGCAAGAAGAGCTGCACATCCCATCTACACTAGTTTCAAATCAAGTGCTAGTTGAGGAAAAATTGTGTGAAGCACAAAATGATAGTGTGAACAATGATATACCATTTGAGCATGGGAGAAAAGATGTAAAATCTGAGTTGAGTGCTCAAGAAAAAGAGAGGGGAAATTCACAAGATTTGAGCGAGTTAGTCACTTCTACTAGGGATTCTTGTGAGGAAAATAGTGAATTGAGCATGAGTGTTAAAATGAGTGAGAATGAGTTAGTTATGAAGGTGGAGCATAGTGAGTTTGTATTTATGACTAACCATCCTTGCTTTATTTTGCCTAGTGTGTTTATTGATTTTTCACAGGTTAATGAGGTGATTAAAGTGCTTAATCGAGGAGCTCATGATGATTTCAATTTACATGTGGATCTTAATGATAATCAATGGTCAAGTGCATTGCCAAAATTTGGTAAATCTGTCATTATTTCATTGGCCATTAACAAGGTAAATTTCTTTCCTAAAACTCTTTGTTATCATGGTACCCTTACTGAGTTTGCACCATCTATGAAGGTACATCCTCTTGAGCTTGATATGAGTGATTATACACCTAGCTTTGAGAAATTGATTGCTGCCTACTTGAGCATAGATGATTTTTTTGAATTGTTCATGCATGCTGGACATCTAGAATTACGTGGTATTGTTTTTAGGATTGTTAAAGCATGTAATGTGGTCTATCATCTTGGAATCATGAATTTTGATAAAGTTGTTCATTTACTCTATGACCATTATTCTAGAATTCATTTGAGTCACTTTATGAATAGCAATTGTCTTAGTCTATTTTTGAGTCCTTATGTGTTGTTTATTTTCTTTGAGTCTAGTGATCATTATTTGTGTGTTAGTAGTTGCGTTTTTGGAATGTTTAAAGTTCTTGACTTAATAGGTAAAGTGTTTAACGTAGTTGATTTGTCTAAGAGTCTTTGTCCTAATTTCATTATAGTTCATGTATTTAGATTGCATTTAACATCCTTATTATGGGAATTTGCATCTATTTCATTTAGAGATTCTAATCTGTGTTTAGGACAAATTCTAAGGCCTAGATTGGTACATGGAATTCACATATACTCGTCGTGTTATCAATTAGGGGAATGTGGTGATTACATTTATTTCACTAATATTCACTCACCATCATTTGTGTTTGATCCATGTATACGTGTGATGGGCTATTGGCAAGATACGTGTGAGCTGAAGCATGCATGTTGGTTCGTGTTCCAGTTGACTAGAAGGCATGCTTCTTGGCTTGCATTCATCAAAACATTCCCTGAAGTTCTTCATCACAAACGATTCTTTGATTTGGGACAAATCGCCTACAAGAGGAGAGGAATGATGAAAGAGCTAAAAGCTGTACAAGGAAGGATTCATCATTCAAGTGATCTTCAAAAGCTTGGCAATGAGGATCACAAGCTGTACACATTAATCCAAGTAATTGAAGCTAAGGAAGCTGCATTAGAAGAATAAACCCTAAGCTTGGGCCAGATTTAGAGTTAGTTTAATTTTGTTGTTTACTTAGTGTGTTGGGCCGACTTGCCTTGTTTATTTTGGCTTGCTTAACTCAAGTCCAATTATTATTAGTAATTTAGTTTAATTTCTAGTTAGTAAATAAAGCTTATGACCGAAATTCCAAATTGGATTAAGAGGTCAAAGCCTAGTTCAATTAGGATTAGTTTTCCTAAGCTAAGTGTTAGTTGATTCTTAGTAGTAGTAGGGTTACTTTGTAAGGCTATAAATACAGCCTCATATAGCCGAATTATTCAAAAAGTTTATCAATCAAATTTTTAGCTTATTCTTGTAAGAGTAGCACGTTTCTTTTCTAAGAGATTCTTGTTTGAATACTTGAGAGGGCTTGAGTGTTCAAGTGACTTATCAATCAAGAACCGCACTTGATTGTGGCGTCTTTTACCTAAAGCCTTGGTTTGCTAATTCATTGTTCTACGGTTTGAGATTAAATTCAAGGTTCGCAGTTCTGCGAATTAGAGGGGTCGAGTGTCTTCTGCAAATCCAACTTGATCATCGTCTAGGACCCACATCAATTCACATCAGAGAGGGCACATTGCAAGTCAATGCCCTAATCAAAGAGCCATGATCATTCTTCCCAATGGCGAATGGGTCACTGATGATGAAGGTGAGTATGAGGACATGCCACCATTGACTGAAGATCAAGATGATGAAGAAGAGGAAGTGCCGACTAATGAGCAAGTAGGGCTTGTTGTTAGACGCGCCCTAGCTACACAAGTGAAGGCCGATGATGCCTTGCAAAGAGAGAATATTTTCTACTCTCGTTGCCATATCCATGGGCGAGTTTGTAGCCTTATCATAGATGGAGGAAGTTGTGCAAATGTCGGTAGCCAACTCATGGTGGAGAAACTTGCTTTGCCTACATTAAAGCATCCAATGCCCTACCGTTTACAATGGTTAAATGGTAGTGGTGATGTGAGAGTCACTAAACAAGTTCAAATTCCATTCCGCATTAGCAAATTTGAAGATGTTGTGCTATGTGATGTGGTGCCAATGCAAGCTTGCCATATCCTACTTGGAAGGCCATGGCAATATGATCGAACTATCAATTTTGAAGGAGTAACTAATAAATACTCTTTCATGCGTGGCCAAAGGAAAGTCGTGCTCGCTCCATTGACTCCAAGCCAAGTTCGTGAAGATCAAGAGAGGCTACACAAGGAGTATGAAATGGAAGTTGCCAAGAGACGACAATCCAAAACCGAGGGCAAGAAATTGGATGTCTTGGCCAAACCTGTTGAAAGAGAAAAAGGGAAGAAGAGCATCGGCCAAAGGAGGAGAAATTGAGAAGAAAAATATTCTTTTTGTAAAAACAAAAGATGTGAGGAGAGCATTACATTCTAATGCACCTATACTTGTACTTTTGTGCAAGGAAGTGCTTGTCATTCCCCCCAACCTCACTAACACTTTGCCTCCTAGTGTTTTGAATCTTTTGCAGGAATTTGAGGATGTCTTCCCCGACGAGGTACCAAACAGACTACCACCAATAAGGGGAATTGAGCACCAAATTGACTTGGTGCCTGGGTCATCTTTGCCAAATAAACACGCCTATCGAATGGGTCCTGAAGAGACAAAAGAGCTATAACAAAAAGTTGAGGGGCTCTTGAAGAAAGGATGGACGTGGGAAAGCTTGTGCGGTTCCTGTGATTGTAGTGCCAAAGAAAGATGGAACTTGGCGCATGTGCACTGATTGTAGAGCCGTCAATGCTATAACGGTAAAGTATCGTCACCCTATTCCTCGTTTGGATGATATGTTGGATGAATTGCATGGTGTCCTAATTTTTAAAAAAATTGATTTAAAAAGTGGGTACCATCAAATTAGGATGAAAGAGGGTGATGAATGGAAAACGGCTTTTAAAACTAAGTATGGTTTATATGAGTAGCTTGTCATGCCTTTTGGTTTGACTAATGCCCTTAGTACTTTTATGAGATTGATGAACCATGTACTTAGACACTTTATTAGCAAATTTGTGGTTGTTTATTTTGATGACATCCTAATTTATAGCCATAGTCTAGAAGAGCATGTTGAACATCTTAGACTTGTGCTTGAGACACTTCGTGATGCACAATTGTATGCTAATCTTAAAAAGTGTTCTTTTTGCACTAATGAAGTAGTGTTTCTAGGCTATGTTGTAAGTGCTAATGGTATTCATGTTGATGAAGAAAAAGTGTGTGTTATTCGTGAATGGACGACACCTAAAAGTGTTGGAGATGTTCATAGCTTCCATGGTTTAGCTAGCTTTTATCGTAGATTTGTTAAAGATTTCAGTACTATTGCTACACCTTTGACATCTGTGATAAAAAAGAATGAAAAATTCGTGTGGAATGAAGCTCAAGAACATGCCTTTCATGCACTTAAAGATAAGCTTACTCATGCACCTGTACTTGCATTACCATGTTTTGATAAGACATTTAAGTTGAATGTGATGCATCACATGTGGGTATTGGGGCTATTTTAATGCAAGAAGGTCATCCCATTGCATTCTTTAGCGAAAAGTTGAATGGGACAGCCTTCAATTACCCAACATATGATAAGGAAATGTATGCATTGGTTAGGTTTTTAGAAACATGGCAACACTATCTTAGACCTAAGGAATTTGTCATTCACACCAACCATGAGTCGCTTAAGCATCTAAAACCACAACACAAGCTTAATAAGCGGAATGCTAGGTGGGTTGCATTCATTGATACCTTTCCTTATGTTATTAAGTACAAAGTAGGAAAGTCTAATGTTGTAGCGGATGCATTGTCACGTAAATATTCTTTACTCACTGTACTTGATACAAAATTGCTTGGACTTGAGTTTATCAAGGAATTGTATGAAAAAGATGAAGATTTTTTGGCCTTGGTAAGTTCTCCAAGTAAAACACCATCGAATGGTAAGTTCTATTTTCATGATGGTTTCCTATTTTATCTCAACAAGCTTTGTATACCTAATTGTTCTATTCGTTTGTTGCTTGTGAGGGAATCACATGGAGGAGGTTTGATGCGGCACTTTGGAGTTGCCAAAATGCTTGCCATTCTACAAGAGCATTTCTATTGGCCAAGGATGCAGCGTGATGTAGAACATGTGGTGGCTAAGTGTGTCACTTGCCACAAAGCTAAGTCTAAACTTCAACCTTTTGGCTTATATTCTCCTTTGCCTATTCCTAAGAAACCTTGGGTAGATATATCTATGGATTTTGTTTTGGGGTTGCCTAGGACAAAAAGGGGAAATGATAGCATCTTTGTTGTTGTTGACAGATTTTCAAAAATGGCACATTTTATACCTTGTTACAAAACGGATGATGCTTCACATGTAGCTAATTTGTTCTTTAAAGACATTATTAGATTGCATGGTATTCCACATACTATTGTATCTGATCATGATGTGAAATTTCTTATCTACTTTTGGAAAACTTTGTGGGGAAAACTTGGGACTAAATTGTTATTTTCTACATCTTTTTTTTAAAAGGTGGGCTTCACACCCTTTTTATTCAAACTAATCTAGAATGTACAGGAGAGGGGGGCCAAACCTTATCCTCGTTTAAACCTAAAATTTGTAATCCCTAGCCAGTCCATCGACACAAGACTTCGAGTAAGCTTTGGAAGCATAGCAACAGACTCAAAAAACACAAAAGACAATGAAGAATGAGAAAAAGATGCCAATGAATCTGCGACCCTGTTCGCCTCCCGGAAACAGTGCGCAAAGGAGACCCCTAATGTGCTTAATTGCCGAATCCTCCGGACAAAAGGCCTTACCGAGGAAGGACCAGGTTCATTGCCAGAAAGAATGAGCCACAGAACCTTAGAGTCAACTTCCGCCACAATGTTCGTTAGAGCCTTACTGCTGCAAAGTTCCAAACCCAAAAATAGTGCACGAGCCTCGGCTTGAAGAGAAGTGAGCTGTCCAAAAAAGTCAGTGTATGCAAACAGAACATCCCCAGAGGTATCTCACACCACTCCTCCCCCTCCATTTGCCCCGAGGTTTCCTCGAGAAGAGCCATCCGCATTTAGTTTATACCATCCCCCTGACGGCTTGGTCTAAGTAACCGCAATTGACTTCCAAAGTCGAGGAACATGTTCCAACTCATCCAAGATATCCCTCCAAACCAACTCCGAGTCTCGGTACCCAAACCTAGCATGCAGCATCAGTCGAATCTCCTGCATTATTTGAAAAATCACACTATCTGACATCATAGCCTTCCCCCCATCATACCTGGCCTGATTTTTGCATTTCCAAATGTGCCAATAGATGCTTGCTTGCTTGCTTGATTTCTGCATTTCCAAAAGCCACCTAAGATGCTTGCTTGAAGCTTTCAGAGACCACCAGGAGCAGAGGCGGCTACGTATAGGCTGATTCGGCCGAAAAATACCCAATGGCCTTTCAAAATGACTCCAAGCCCCATTTGATAGATCACTCAACACGAATAAAAGGCTGACTGCCTCCGCGCCTGGCAACACGCAACATACACACCGTGACGGCCCATGTACACCAAACCTGCATAGAACCGTATCAATCGGCAGCCGAGACCCCAGCAGCCTCCACATAAAGAAAGAAATCTTAACAGGCAACCCAGGCTGCCAGAAGTTTGTAAAGGCATGGGAGACCACCTGCAGGTTTCCCAACCGCGGATATATAGATCGGACCTCAAACATACCCGATTTATTTAGAGATCATAGAAGTTCATCCCGGCCCTCCCCTGCCACCACCACCATATTTTGGATCTGTAGCCTAACTTGAGCCGGAACTACCAATGAGAGCCGAGGCATATCCCAACGACGATCTCTCCAGAATTCGGAAATGGGCCCGTCAAAGGCCAAACCCTAAAACTGCCATCCCAGCGGCCCCAATCCCGACCTGTTGTCCCAGCAGAAAGAGCAGGAGCCATCAGATATGTCCCAGGTCGTATTGACCTCCACTACAGGTCTCTGTGCCACAATGCGCTTCCAGGTTCCCGACGCAGTTGAGGAAACCTCCACCGAATTAGGGTGCTCATCCCGGCAGTACCTGCTTCTCATGAATTCAGCCCATAATGACGGGCATTTCCTAAACCTCCACCAAAGTTTACAAGCAAACGCATCCGCAGTTTGGCCTAACGAGCGAAAACAAACACCACCTTCCTACACCGGTCGACACAATTTATCCTATGAAGCCCAATGGAATTGGTGACCATACTCCAAGTCCCCCCAAAGGAAGTTGGCGAACAACTTTTCAATACTCAGGAGGACTCCCATTGGCGGACCGACCGCGGACAAAATATGCATGGGGATCGAAGAAAGCACCGACTCAGCAAAACTATCCAACCTCCCACTGAAAGCACCTTGTTATTTTTTACATCTAGTCACCCACAAACTGATGGCCAACTGAGGTCATCAATCGCACCTTGTCTACACTCTTACGTGCTATTATTAGACGTAATCTTAAAACATGGGAAGAGTGTTTACCACATGTTGAGTTTACGTATAATCGTTCTACTCATAGTGCAACTCAATTTTCACTTTTTGAAGTTGTATACGGTTTTAACCCTTTGACTTCACTTGATCTTTTGCCTTTGCCTATGACTGACCGTGCTAGCTTAGATGGAGCAAAAAAAGCTGATTTGGTGAAACAACTTCAGGAGAAGGTGCGTCTCAATATTGAACAACGCACGGCGCAATATGTCAAGCAAGCTAACAAAAGACGTCGTCGTGTGATCTTTGAACCTGGCGATTGGGTATGGTTGCATATGAGGAAAGAAAGGTTCCCTACCCAACGTCGCAACAAACTGCTTCCAAGAGGGGATGGACCATTCCAAGTCCTTGAACGCATTCATGACAATGCTTACTGTTTATATCTCCCTAGTGAGCATCAAGTTAAAGCTACCTTTAATGTTTCTGACCTTAGTCCGTTTCTTGCAGAAGATGAACAAGATTTGAGGGCAAATCTCTTTTAAGAGAGGGGGAATGATATGAATCTAGATTCCCCAAGTCAAAGATCAATTCAAGCCACTTAGCAACTTGGATGAGAAGTCACTACCATGTGTCACACTGCTAAGTGTTGAGGAGGCCCAAGTAGTATTTCCTAGTCAAAATGTCACTTCCCTTGAAGCCTCGGGATTGAATTAGGGTTTGGCCCATTCGGCCCTAGCCTTGACCGCGTGTGGTCATAGTTATTTCAGTTTTATTTAGGTCCAATAAAGCATTGGTTAAGTAGTTTCTAAATTGGATTCACCTTAACCAAATGCCTCTTTGAAATTGTTTCCTAATTGTTTAGTAGTAGGTTGATTGGTAGTTGCCTAAAAACTAGTTTCCTAGTTGATTATGTTTCGGTTTCCTAAAGCTTCTAAGCTGGCCAAAATTGTGATTCCTTTTTAGTCCAGGTTTTCAAGTCTTATAGGGTATAAATAGCCATCTCTTTTTCATTATTCATCAATCAAGAAATATTCAGCAAATTGCTTTGTGAGTGTTATCACTTCTCTTTCTTCTTTGAAGCGACTTGAATACCTTAGAGATATTCTTTAAGTGTTCACCCTGACTTATCAATTCAAGAACACGTTGAATTGTGGCATCTTCTACCTCATACCAATGTTCATTGTCCAAGTGCTCAACGGGTGAAGGTCTTCCGCTGTGTGTTTCCAACTTTGGTTACCAATATCCTAGATCCTAAAGCTTGTCGTGTGCGGGTTTTTTTTTTTTTTTTTTTTTTTATAAATCTTCAATCATCTCTGATGGGTGGGATTGGTTACCCATTTTATTAAAATAGCAAAGAGTTATAGAAAAAAAATTGGTCGAACCTTTTCTTTTGTTTTTTAACACAAATAGCTTGGAGGGAGACTTACCTCTTATAGGACCGATAATTTCTTAAAATGAAACAATGGAATTCGAAACCTATCCATATTACAAAGGCCTCTAATATGTCGTGGTAGTTGATCAAAAGATTGGAAATTAGCACAAACTCCTTCACTGCCCAATGTAGCCAAAGCGTCAGCCACCGAGTTGCCTTGCCTGAACACATGACGAGCAGTGCAAATCTCTGATTCGAATTGTCTTAACCGCCGGACGAGGTGCCGGTATTTAATCAGAACATGGATTTTAGCCTTGAGCATTTGGGCCAACAACTTGGAATCAACCTCCACCTGAACTGCCGAAAACCCTTGACTTCTACACATTTCCATCACAGTTAACAAAGCACGCATCTCAGCAGTCAGAACCGAGACTGATGAGGACACAAGCAGGGATGTACGTCTTCAACCTCGGGATCCTTTAGCCAACATGGCTGGTCCGATGACAAGGGCGAGATCCAAGAGGGTGAAGGAAGCTTTACAGGCTTTGATCATTCATCATGGCAACAAGGAGCAAGCTAAGTTTGAAGGTTTGGTGAACCATGAAGTCACCTTGCTCACTTGTACATTTGAAGTGAAGGAATGATCTTAACTGCTGTGGGCACGCCTTACAACTGCAAGTCTTCTGATCGCATATTTCCTGTGACAGATTTAAGACGTGGGCACGCCTTGCGACCGCAAGTCTTCTGGTCACATTCCTAGTTTCATTAGGGTTTTTAGTCTTTTTAACAATTTCAAGTAATATTAGGGTTTGTCTTGTAAGGCTTATAAATAGCCACTCTTGTGACTATTTTTGGGGACTTTTGACAAATACAAAACGTGAGGTTTTCCTTCAAGTTCTTTAACTTGAGTTTTCTTTTAGACTTTATTGATTAGATTTGTTCCCTAATCATGGTGTCTAATCTTCCATCTATATTTGCTTGAGGTTGCTGATTGCCGTCGTGTATCAGAGGTCTTGAGTCCACATGAACAAACCTAGATCAATTTCCGTTGAAGAGAAAAGGTCCAAACTTTGATAAAACGTTGTGAGAGGTTCTAGGAGGGTCTACCCCTAGGGTTGCTCATTAGTTGGTATCCAGAGCATCAGGTTGATTCTCTTTCAATGGAATTGTTCATATCCTTTTTCTTTGTTTAATTTTCTTCCGTATTATCCAAGTCAAAAAAAAAATTCTATAGCGTTATTGTTCACGTTACTGTAGCATACTGTTCATCATACTGTTCATGCTACTATTCACGCTATTGTTCATTGGAAAAAAAAATTTTCTTGTTTCTATTCTTGCTAGGGTTTTATAGTTTGTGATTTGTTCGTGTGTCTCGAACCTTTATTTCTTGATTCTTGATTCTTGTTTGCAATACCTTTCATTGTTCTTGATCCTCTTGAAAATCAAAACTGTGATTCTTGAAGTTCTTGAGTATCCGTGGATTGGGTCCAAAATTTCTTGTGTTTGATCTTAAATTTGTTACACAAGAAATCTGAAATCTTGTTATTGGGAAATTGCCAAAATCAAAATCAAAGAAAATATTCCCAAATCTTAATTGGAAAATATTTCCCAAATCTGTTTTGATTGGGTCTTTCCCAAATCTTGATTGGAAAAGTTTTCCCAAATCTGTTTTGATTGGGTCTTTCCCTAAATCTTGCTTGGAAAAGATTTCCCAAATCTGTTTTGATTGGGTCTTTCCATATTTGAAAAAACAAAAGAAACGGACCGAGTGTGAACACACCTGTTCACACCTAAAACCTTTCTTTTTACATCTTTGTTCGAAAATTGCATCCAAGAAAGGGGTACAATTCTAGGGTTTTCTAAGATTTATAAATTTCTGCATTGTGTCTTGTTTGTTTGTCAATTTTTATTCAATTCTTGAATTCGAGTATATAGGAATAAGAAAACTCTTTGGAGACCGGTGAATTAAGTAACCATTGCACATCCAGAACCACTACTCCAGTGCTCCGAAATTGTGTCTTTTATTCTTTGAGTCTTTTGAATATTCGGGTTATAAATTCTTGAATTTCAAGAGTTAAGTTCCTTTAAAAACTTTACGAAGGAAATTTGAGAGTGAGTGTTCCTTTAAATTGTGAGAAATGCGAGAGCTCATGAGGTAGACTAGGATATTACCTAACTTTCTTTGCAGGATTCTCAAATATGTTGAAAGAGGAACAAACACTCGAACCTGAGGTTCCTAATAAACTATTGCTCCAAGCTTTGCGCCAACAAGGAGAAAGACATGAGTTTGTCATGTCACAATTGACAGATAGGTTGGCTGCACTTGAAATGAGGAGTACCCAAAACACACAGACCCGGGATGATAATGACGCAGATGATGAGGGTTATCATTCCAACACATCCGTGCGTCAAAGGGGAGCAAGAGAAGGTCGTAACGGATCTAAGAAAATGGATGACAACCTTGGTTCCATTAAGACCAAAATGCCTTCTTTTCATGGGAAGAATGATCCCGAGGCTTATTTGGATTGGGTACGAAAAGTGGAACAAGTTTTTGAAATTCATAGCTTTTCAGAGGAGAAGAAGGTAAAATTGGCTGCTGTAGAATTTCAAGACTATGCGTCTATATGGTGGGAACAAGTATGTGCCATAAGAAGGAGAAACATGAATCCACCAATAGACACCTGGGCCGAGATTAAACAAGTGATGAGGAAACGATTTGTGCCATTCCACTACACTACAGAATTGTACAACCGCCTCCAACGACTCACTCAGGGGTCCAATACTGTGGATGAGTACCACAAACAGACGGAGATAGCCATGATCAGGGCTAACCTCCAGGAAGACCCGAAAGCTACCATGGCTAGATTCTTAAATGGATTGAATTCGGAGATAAGGAAGAAGGTTGAGCTCCAAGACCACTACGAGCTTCAACACATGGTATCATATGCTGAAAAAGGTGGAAAGACAACTGGCGACCACCAAAGCATCTAGTGGACGAGCCACTACAACCCCTACACCTCCTTGGAAAAGAAACCAAAGTCAGACACCGAATACTTGGCCAAGGCAAGGTAATAGGGAAAGGGACAGCAGACAAGCCTCCCATTCTAGTGCCACAACTTCCAAACCGGCACCAAGGCAGAACTTCACCAAGCCAAACGCACCTCCTAGTGCATCGCCGAACACCCCAAAGCAATGCTTCAAATGTAAGGGAGTTGGCCACCTAATGGCTCAATGCCCTAATAGAAGCATTATGTACATGACTGAGAATGGTATATGGCTAAGTGAGGATGAGGAGGAGTACGCGGACATGCCGCCATTGATGGAGGACGACCCAAAGGAGGATGAAGAGGTCGTGGAAGTTGAAGAAGAGCCAGTTGCATGAGTTATGGTGACCATAAGGGTGCTAAACGCACAGGCTCAGGATGATGATCTCCAATGCACCAACGTCTTCCATACACAATGCAAAATCGGAGATGAGGAATGCCTTATGATCATTGATAGCGGATCTTGTACAAACTGTGTACCTGCTGATTTTGTTGAGGAAAAGCATATTCCATGGACTTACCACCCTAAGCCATATCGACTATCTTGGTTGAATGATGGTGGGGAAGTCAAGGTCACAAATCAGGCGTTGATCTCTTTTTCCATTGGTAGATACAAGGACCAGGTATTATGTGATATAATACCTATGCAAGCAAGTCATGTCTTGCTAGTGCGTCCTTGGGAGTATGATCGACAAGCGGACCATATTGGACTTACTAATAAGTACATATTCACTATGGATAAGTTTAAGATCACACTTTCACCCTTGACACCTACATAGGTGTATGAGGAGCAACTTCACTTAAAAAGAGAAAGACAGAAAAGGCAACTGAGTGATCAAAGGAAAAAGCTAATGAGAGAGAGAATGACTCGAAAAAGAAAGAAGAAAGTGAGTCAAAAGAAAAGAAAATTTTGAGAGAAACAAAAGAGAGTGTCATGCTAATTTTGAGATAGTTGTGATTTTGGTTTTATGATTCCAATGGCTTAGTTAAAATTGTTGGCAATTTTCAATGGTTTATGGACACATATTGAGCTCTTGTATTGGTCTCTTGGTGAAGGTTTAGTATTTAGACTTCATTCACGTGTTTGAAATTATCCCAACTACTTTGATGAATTCTGGTGTTTTTGGTTGAGCTATTATTGTTGTACATATGCTTTCACATACTAAGAACGTTGGTGCTGCTTCTGTCTCTCACACGTAGATTCCACCCCAATTTCATGCTAATCGGTTCTTGAGTGCTGATAATGAGTAATGATATTTGGAAAGAATTGGTAACACTATGTTGGTTAAAATTAATTTAGACCCGACCTTTGACACTGACTATCACTTCCATGATATGTTTATTGAGCTTGGTTGGGTTCAGATGTTAGATTTACCTAGTGATTACTACCCTATCCTTGTTCGCCAATTTTATGTTAATATAGAACATAAGGATAGGTTTAGTTCCAGTCTTGTGGAGAGTTATGTGAAAGGGAAACGGATTGCACTTACTCATCGATTTTTATCCGATTTCCTTGGTGCTAAAGACGAGGGACCTATATTTAAGCATGGCAAGACTACAGTCACTTGTGACCCTAATTGGGTTTTTGAGATTGTTGTACATAAATTTTGTTATGGCCGTAAGTTTCGGGAGAAGATGGCGAGGGTGATGGGGTGATTAAACATAGATCTTTCATTCCCACTTGGTTTTTGAACTTAAGACGCAGTTTGCTTGTCTATTTGCTTAACACTAACATTGTTCCTGCATCTAGTAGTAAGAATGTCATGTGTGTCTCTGACTGCTATTTGTTGGATAAAATGGAGAATGGCTTGGGTGACATTGCTGGCATTCCCTTGGCCACCATTATTTGGGCACCATAGCTGACACTACCTGATATGTAGCAAGGATAAGACTTTTCCATATGCTAGCCTCCTGACACTATTATTTGAGTATTTTGGGATAGATTTTTAGGGGGAAGCTAAGGAGATGTATCACCAGAGTAGGAATTTAGTTCCTCTACCATTGGGAATATGAAGCACTCTAAATATGTAGATGGTGGGGATAATGATGAAGAGGCTAAGATTGAGTGGCAGGAGGCATAGTAGGAAGGTAGTACAGGTCCTTTGCACTCATATCAGGAGCCTAGACTACATGAGATGCTACAGACAATTTTGACTGAGGTTTGTGGCATCCGCGAGTCCGGGGAGAGATTAGAATGTTGTGTGACTAGCATGGGGGATTGCCTCATGACTATTGAGGAGGAGTTGCCATGTGTCAGTAGGGACCTTTGTGATTGATTCTTTTTTCATTGATGTTGGTTTTATTTTATTTTCTTTTGTTATTTCTTGTTTTTGGGGTTAGAGGTGGTGTCGGTAGTATAGGCTTTTGTTGCTTTTCATTCGGGTTTAATTGGCAGTGTATTAATTCCTACTTGTAGTTTCTTGTGTTTCTTTTTGTTATTTTGGGAAAGGTTTCAATGGAGATGTATAAACAATGTATTAAGAGCAGTTGACTTTCTCACTTGTGTTTCATCACTTTAGCTATCATGAGTGTGACGACCCACCTCTCCCTAGGGCGTACCCTAGGGTATCAATAGGCGCCTGCCTAACTCTCGCCAGGACTCACTCACTCAAACATCACATGACTTATCAAACTAAAAATCTAAACACAATACAAATCGAATAATAACTTACAAACCCATAACTTCAAGTTACAAACTTTGAATACATAAATCCTCCATCCATACAATCGGGTTCCATATTACAAAAGCTTTCAATAACCATAATCCAAAGTTCTCAAAATATTCAACATAAGTAAACCCTAATTCTAAGGGTTGGCTTCTCCATTTGGGTACTCATTTCCTTAACCACATTCCAAATTTACAATTCAAATCTCTCAAGACAGATACAAAAGGGCTCCTTCGCTTGGGTTCTCGGTCCCTGCTAAGGAAAACAAATTTGAAAGGTTGAGCTAAAAAGCCCGTGAGTTCCCAAAAACATGCAAAGCACATAACACATATGATTTTTCACTTCAAGATTCACACTTGAAAATAAACAAGTAAGGAAAGCCGATAATCACACAAGAGTAGGATACGAGTAGCCCTCAGGGGCTAAGGTCCTCGAAACTGGAGCACATTCCTGGACCGGTGTGCAATTCTCGTAGTTGACACTCAGTCAACTTTCATACTTAACCAAGTAGAACACCACTTACTCCTTTCTCCACCAAAATCCCCAACCGGACCCGCCAGCCTAACTGGAAATTTATATTTGTGTATTGCTCTTCAACAGGGACAAGGCCATTTGACAAGTCCAGAGCACACAACACGTCACGTAGCCCAAGGTAGTTAATCTCCTCGACCTGGGTCTTTCCAACGGCTCGAGTCGATAACTTACCAAGGGGATTAAGTTAATAACGTAGCCCAAGATTGTTAAATCTCCTCGACCTGGGTCTTTCCCAACGGCTCGAGTCGATAACATACCAAGGGGATTAAAATTCTCGAAAACAGAAAATATAGGACACGTCACATCACTTCATATACTTCAGAACATGATTCATGTCACAAGTCAAGAGATTCACAGTATACTTGAAATATCATGACAACACTTTTGCAAATGGTACCATTCAAATGGGAGTAAGTGCGATAAAGTACACACTACTCCATTTGATGGATGAAAAATCTGTTTTTCACGACAATTCACTTAATCAGACACATTTCAAGTTAAATGTACATAGTCAAGTATCATGCATGGAAACTCACCGAAGTAGGGTTCGGCTTCCACGTAGGGATCAAAGTCACTGCCTTGCACACTCTCTAAAATAATTTAAAACAATAGATGAGATTCACTTCATCTTTCATTCACTAACACAATTCACTTTCACGTTTTAGTTTCAAACGACATTTTCCAAAATTCCCTCGAGGAAAAACTTTCATTTTCACATGGTACAATGTTCCAAATAGATCCTTTTGGAAATATCACGTTATCATTTCAAAAGAGCACCCCACCGATATTCTCACTGGCACTACAAGCACATTCTCTTTCACAAAACATTTAAGTGAGGTCTCACACCTCAAAATCACTTTTTGCACAACACGTTCGACATTCACTTTAAGTTAAAACTTTCATATTAACATAAAACACTTCATACAACGCCAGTATATTCAAAATCTCTAGAATTTGACCAAGACATGGCAAAACCCTCAAATTCAATTAAACGGCACTTTTCATTCGAATTTCATGAAAAACTTCACTTTTCACTTTTTAAATTTCAAACATTCCCTCACACACACACACACACTCACAATGAATAATATACATGTTTTTCTCAGAAGAAAACTCTTCGAGAACGTTTACAACATTTCAAAATCAAACATTAAAATTACCAAGCTTGGTTTTGGCCATCACATACACTTTTCCTTCAAACTTTTTCAACAACTGAAACCCTAATTTCTAATCATATCATGTCAAATTCACAAATATCATTCAAGGCCACAGCCAGGTCCTCAAGTCCGCTACCTAGGTTGGGATTTCAAGAGCCCAACATCATCTTTTCAGATGAGATCATTATATCAATATCAACCACAGATCTGAACTACTTAACACTAATAAAGCTATATCTACAAGTTTCAAGGCTTATACCTCCGGATCTAACACGATCCGACAAGATCAAAGATGATCTCGTGAGTTTCCTCTTTCCAAGAGTGCTTCCAAGCCTAGCAACCTTCACAAGCTTCGATCTTAGCCCTCGATCTACAAGTTTCATCGAAGATTTCCAACACCAAGTTCAAACCCAAGCTTGAGTCAAACTACCCAAGCTTTTTCTTCTCTTTCTTTTTCCTCCAAATTTTCAAACTTTACTCCTCTTTCTCTTCCTTCAATCGGCTGCCATAGAGGGAAAAACTCAAGCCATAAACCTTCACAAATTCAAGGTTCTAGTTGAAGAAGAAATGGAAGATTTAACCACAAGACTTACCTCTCTTTTCTTCCTCCTTCTCCCACTCACTCACGGCTGCCAAGAATGGATGATCAAGCCCAAGAATCCTCCACTAAGATCTTGCATTTCAAGTTGATGGATGATCAAGAAGATTGAAGCTCAACTACAAGCTTTTTCCTCTCTTTCTTCTCCACCAAGAATCGGACCAGCCCCTCTCTATCTCCTCTCTCTTTCGGCTGCAAGAAGTGAAGAAGATGATGGGCTTCGATGGTGTCTTGAAGATTCACAACAAGGAAGAAGAAGAAATGGAAGATTTTGGAGCTTTTCTCTCTCTCTCTCTCTCTTCCTCACTCTCTCGGCACTCTCTCTCTCTATCTCTCAAGGTTGCAGCTGCAAATGGAGTTTAAGGGTGCAAGAAAGTCAAGGCTTTATGGTTCAAAAAGTGCATTTCCATGATTTAAGGGAAAAAAAGTACTTTTTGGCACTTTATGTCGCGTCACACGCGAAAGTCCAACTTACACTGTTTTACTCCATTCCAACACTGTCTAACCTTCATAATATTTTCAAAATATCACTACATATGGTCGATTTCAACTTAAAGTCACTAATCACGCTCCGATAGAAAATTAAGCACTTAACTCGGCCAAAACCGCACATCGGCAAATAATTCGTTTAAAATTCTCTAAATTGGAAAATATTCACTTTAAACATATATTCACTCATTTTTAAATAAATAAGCATAATATAAATAATATTATGCATTTTTAAAATAATTCTGAATTTTGAGACCCTCACAATGAGAGTATCACTTTCACTTTTCTTTGCACTTTAATTCTTTCATTTCTTCCCAACATCGAGGACAATGTTGTCTTAAGTGTGTGAGGGTAGCATATGGGTAAAGTGAAATATTGGTTAAAATTTTACAAAACTTTTGTGATTCCCTAATATGCAATGGTTTATATCTCAAGTTTTGCTTTTGTTAAGGCTGGTATATTTTTATGTGTCAGGTGTGAAATAGTGGTGCCTTAGAGTGTTTCTCTGGTGAATTTTTCAAATTTTGAGGCTTTTGTAATTTTTAGCTAACTTTTCTAAGTGTTGTAAGTACTTTTCTTGAATTCTTCTTGCATATTTAGTCAAACTATTAATCTTAGTTCTCCATGTCTTAGGAAATGAAGTTGGCTTTAGTAGTTTTAATATTTTGGCGCTTAATTGTTCAAATTATCTGACTGTACTCCATTAGTTGTCATTACCTAGTAATTGAGGGTCTTCATCGAAAAGTGCTGCCTTTTGTGTCAAAAAGTAATGATAACTATGAGGGTGTGGATCTTTAGTGGTGAAAGCTAAGTAATCAGACTCCTTCATTTGGAAGATATTGGAGTTCACGTCAAAAGGGTTGAACAGCTAAGAACTAAATGTTTCCCCTGGTTGGAAAAAATAAGAAAAAGATTAAGCATGGAGGAATTATGGTCTACCATACAAGCATAAGCACATTCCTTGAAGACTAACTGACCTGCCGTACAGGGATCAACACCTTTGGAAGAACACCTTTATAAAGGCAAACCAACTGACCTGCACAAAGACCTCAATCATGTAACTTTGCTAGAAGGACATAGAACACAAGTCAGTTCTTACGTTAAGCAAGAAGATCATACACATTATTTACGTCGAGTCATGTTCAATCACATTTCCTTGTAAAAGAACACGAAACAGCTATGCAATGTTTTCCCCCTAACATGTTGGATGATGGAAGTGGAAGCATGTTAGAGATTTCCTTTGCAGTTGACGGAAATTCATAAGCATCCAACTTCAGACCTCTTGCAATTAGCCACGAAAAGTTAATATAGGAGGACGAGGTTATTTTTGAAGTTTAATGAAGAAAATTGGCCATTTTGCCTCACACTCCCCAATCTAAAATCTTCTTGTAAGACTCATTGCATGAAAAAAATGAAAGAAAGTAAATCAGACTCATGTTAGGCTCATGTTAGCGCTTGAGTCCAATATAGCAAGTAAATCTCAAGCAAAGGAATTTCACCATCCTTTCCTTCCCAAAATTTGATGATACTTCATTTTGGGGGGGCATGGGGAAAAAATAATGCAATTGGAGTAGGCAACCAGCATTGGCAAGAGCCCCAAAATTTAACATACGTATCTTCACCAATAAGTAGATAAGCATTCCATTAATAGCATCAGCAGCTATAATCCTGCCAAATTAGTAATCTTCAACTACTGGAAATGAGAATCAGAGTGGGCAATTTGAACAAATCAAGACTCTCAGGCTTAACTGTACGAAAAGAAAGAAAATGAGATATATGGGAGGAAAGAATGAAAACTGCAGGAGTGATAAGAAACAGTTTCAGTTACAACTACCCTGAACTATATTCATTTACTTCTTCACGAGGTGGGTATAAACAAATATAAGGCAAAATGAACCTAAAACCCCAAGGATCAAGAGGCATACAAAACAAGAGAAATTTCTAGAAATGTGATTATTTTTAAAATTTTTCTGCAAATAGGGTGATTTGGGGTTAGGTTGCCTGCCAGTGATGTTCACATTTGCAAAATGCGAGTTCCAGTAAACTCGCATTTTGCAAATGCTAGTTCACTGGAAAAAGAGTTTTTAAAAAAAATCAAAATTCTTGGAACTCGCATTTTCCGAATGCGAGTTCAGAAAATGTAATTAAAAAAATTCGTCTTGAACTCGCATTTGGTGAATGCGAGTTTCCTATAACTCGCATTTGGTGAATGCGAGTTCCATGGTACTTTATATGCAGAAAAGTTGATGACTTCTTGTGATAGGAGGCCGACAGCCTTAGGCCTACCATAAAGCAAGTCCTTTCGCAAAAAGCCTCTAATCCCTAAATGCATCCCCTCAACGCACGTGACTTGGGAGCGTCATTATTTCACCATTCTCATCTCTTCCATTTTTAGCTCATAAATTAAGTACTATTATAAGAAAATTGTAGTAACTTTACCATATGTGTTGTCATGTATATATAGTACTACAAGGAAGGAAAAAAATGCTATTCTATCTTTAGGTAGTCATTTATCGTGAAAAGATTGATTGATTTCTGTAATAGGGTTATCAATAAAGATAGTACCCTATAATCGCACTAATCATGTGATCATATATTATATAAACACTTAATGTAAAGAATAATTTACATAATAGGTATTCAATAGATATTTAACACGAGGTTATGCATTATATAAACGCATAGAGATAAATATAAATGAATAGTACCTCTGTTAGAAACGGATAGGAAGGTAATTTCTCTTCGCAGGACTCGAGAAAAAAATAATTTATTTTGAGGTTTTATTAGAGTATTGAATTCGTGTATCAACTTCTTGCGTGTTTAATCATTGTGGTGTATTAGAAAGATAAAAAGCAAGTGCAATTTCCAAAGATATATAGTTATGTACATATTGGTGGCTTCAAATCAATTTGAGATTAGCTAAACTCAGACCATGAACGCTCGAACGAAAATGTAGAAGCTTTACATCTTTAAAGTCCTCATAGAGATGCCATCTTTACCATTTCACCCTCAAATTGTCGTGTAGCCAGAAATCCAATACGTGAAAAGAACATTTGTCCAAACACACAAAATTTTAACATTCTAAAAATTCAATTCAACTCGAGAGCAAAAGAAATAAGAAAAATTAAAATAATAGAAAAAACTAATTACATGAATACATGAAAGGAAAAAGAGAGAAATAGGAGAAAGGGCAAGAAAGCGTGAAATTCGTTATTCTAAATAACAGGAAGGCGTGATTCTTGTAGGTGAAAAACTCAAAGCGGCAAACTGAAAATTTCAAGAGGCACGCGCGGGTGGAATTTTAATGAAACGACGTCGTTTCATGAGCCAATCTCTTACACTCTTAAGTCCTGAACACTTAACCAAAATGAAGCTTGCGATCTTCTTCTTCCTATCTTCCTCACTCAGCCGCAAAATGCTAGAGTTTCTCAATGTCAACCATGAATTAGTGTAGGAAATACTTTGAATGTGGAGAGCTTTAGCTATTTTGCTATAGAATAATCCCTAATTCGGCTGCTGAACTGACCTAGGGCAAGAAATCAAAAAATTAGGCCATGAAAATTTGGGAATAAGTTAGAGGTTGGAGTTGAAGCTTGGGCGAAAACAAGAGGCTAGGGATTGAAGGCATACTTTGAGGTAATTTCAAAATTTTGTGTTTGATTTTGAGTGCATTGTATAGATTTTGTTAACTGAGCTTGTTTAATGATTCATGGCCAGTGGGTTTTGTTGAACCCGTAGCAAAGTTGTTCCAAATTGAGGTTCTGTTTTATTTTCCATTTTTTATAGCCTATTAATTCTTCCATTTTGATGATGGTGGCTTTGTGTGTCTTAGATTCTAGCTTGGAACTGCAGATCTTGGTGAGATTACCCATGAAATGTTTGTTCCGATTCAGATGCGAATAATATTAAGTAAATCGCTAATAATTTTACTATAGGGGTGGTTCGCTTGTAGATTTTTTGATCGGCGATGTTTGTCGAATTCAAAGTTGGTGCAAAAAAAATATTTCTAAAATTTTCCTCTTTTTTTTTGTCTAAATTGAGGGCTTGCAAACGAAAAACAATGTAAATTTTGAAGTTTTGGATAGTGAATATGGAGTAACTATCCATGTCAAAAAGCCGGCAAATCCACAAACAATATTAACTAGTCAAAAAGCACTTCCAAAATGAGTACCATAAACATACAACTCTAGGCCTGCAAGAACAATGTCAAAAACTGATGCCTTGTGTTAAAGAGGACAAAACTAATCAATAGAGACAACTTGCTAAATCAAAGATTGTTACTGACAAGGCAAAAGGTTTTCAAAGTCTTTGAACTAATAATAGGCCAGTTGAATCACAGTCAAAAAATAGGCTTGTAGCAACTTGAAAAACAAAATAGGCTTATAGCAACTCAAAAATGGACCTATTCAATTTGTTTGTGATTTAAGTTTCACAGAGGCAAACTACATAAAGAAATTCTATAAACCACAGCGATAGATTATTATAAGAAACTAAAACCTCTAAAAGCAGATATCAAAACACAAATCACAACTATCCAATCACTTAATCAAGGGAAGACCTCCAAATCCTGAGTTCAAAACCTCCCTGCAGAATTGAACATCAAAACAAAATTTTCCACTGATGAAGGCACTCAATAAAACGAATGACGGTTCAAGAAACAAGATACGTATAGATCTCATCAAACCTTCCACCTAAAAAAACCCAATTTCTAAGTCCTCATATAGAAGCTATCAGCACCACAAACATGAAATAGCATACAGTAAAACAAAACAGCAGCAATTCTATCAACCTGCAGTTATCTACTTGGAACATTCTCATCAATGACTAGAAGAACAGAAGAAGTGAAATAGGAAGTAGCAAGAAAACCGATGCATAGATATCTTTTGTCAATTTTTAAGTGTTGACAAAGGCCAAATATGAAAACAATCCGAACGATCCACCAATTACAGAGCCTCATCTAGCTCCCTCTGAATCTTCAACAGTTTGTCAGCCTCGGCAAGATCCTATAGAGTGGAATGGCATAAGATCAGTGAGGTAAAAAGAGAACAGAGCCTCAGCTCATTCCAGCAGCAATTCTTTCTATAATCTCTAAATCGTATAAGAGCATTAGCATGGAAGAATTGCAGATAACTTCCAATCACGTAAGGACGGTTAAATTTACAATTTCTTTTGTGAATTACGTAAATTGAATTTATCTTTTTGGGTGAGATGCCATAGATGTAGACTGGATTATGGTAGAAATTTTCAATTAAAGTAGACATAAAAGTGAGTGCAAACTACCCTAAATGCCATAAAAGAGCCTGATTCTGTCTGACATCCCATTGAGAGTCTGCCTACCCAGTCTGTAGCTATGAAACAATTATGAAGTTCATTTCTTCTTTCTTTATGAGAAAAGCATTTACCATCGACTTAAGTACTGGCCATGACAACCAAGTGTACATTATGAAGTAGATCAGTTATCATACTTTTGCATTACTTACAAACTTTTGAATTACTTACAAACCTAGAGGATGGTACAGTTCTATATTAATTTGCAAGAGCTCCACCAAGATGCTCAAACTGCTCCACTCACTTTCCTAAGTTCTTGGAGTAAATTAACTCCATTAACGTCAACGGCTGTTGCAAAGGATCCTTGACAATCATGACCTAAGCCTTCCCAGCCACATTTGATTTCACCTGAAGTTAATAAGAAAAATGATGCAACTAACAGGATAGCAAGAGGGAAGATAACATAGCTAAATAAAATTTTATGAGCAATTAAACTTTACCAAAAGGGACAATTTTAGAGTTTATATTTACCATAACTCAATCGAAATTAATTCAAAACAAATAGGAAGTGCTCACCCTAGTAGCAACTAAAGAACAAACATAGGATATCGATGGATTTTCTTTTATATACAGCCTTAAACCACAATGCAATACTTTTCACCTAGGAATGTTTCGTGGTTTAAACAAGGACAAATCTAATTATCATCTTCATTAGTCAAAAAAAACAAAAAAGCAACATGCAAGTCTGATTAATAGCATCTCATCATGTATAAGTAAAATCAATTATAAAATTCTACAGTAGATTTGCAGTAGCACATCAAACTCATTTCCACAAGTTCTTTAGAAGAATCTTTGAAAAGACCTAATCCTTATTTCAGGGAGGTTAGTTTGCAACGTGACTTTTACTAGAATCTAAGCAAACATTCTCCTCCTGAAATACCAAACTTCCACCGCCCCTATTGGGAATTTTCCCAACAAATCATAGCAGCAAAAATCAATCCACAAAACAGTACATAAACAAACACAACACAACACAAGTTCAAATTTCAGATACTACTAAATTAAAATGTTGAATAGATTACCACAAGTGATCTTTCTATGTTCATTGGCAAAAACTTTTACCAGTTCCCCCTGAAAAGTCAATGAGATGAAAGCATGTCAGACACCATAGACAAGGATTACCAAAAGCAGAGTGAATAAACACCACCAAAACCACTCCAAATCATTTTTCAGTATTACAGATTAAATGCATATTGGCACGTATGCAGAAATGCAAGAGTAATAGATGTACCCTTAATCACCATATGGGAATGGGGTACAATGGGCCACCCACAGTAACTTTTAAGACAGAATTCAAATATCAAATATTAGAGAACATTAAAGATGACAAAACTTTCAAACACATGAATAACCCCCTGAGAACGGAAACACTAATTTTGAGACAAAGAATGCTCAATAAACTTGTTTATTAAGGTCTAAATAATACAGTTCTACAGCAAGCCATAAAATAATGGAAATCTAGTCTATCGAGATCCAACAATCCCATTGTGTGGAATACAAAGCAATCAAACACTGCTTCGAAGCAGAAAAGGACAAAACATTAACAATTAGATGTTGAGGCCGTTCTCACTACCAATAAGTTTAGTATTGAGCTAAATTTTCCACTGAGTATTTGAATTTGGTGGAAGAGCGTCATAAATTATTCATCAAATTGTGGGATTTGACGCCTATATGTAGCACATGAACTTCATTTAACACTTCTAAATGAAGAGCATATCAGAAGCTCGCTTCTTTACAAGTTTAGATGACATCTAATCCAACACTAATCTAATGTATCCATGTTCTTGTGTTCACAATAGAATGTAACCTTTTATTAATCATGCACAAAGAAAAAATTTGAAAATATGATGCTTGAAAGGCTCAAGTACAGAGTCATCGAGCCTTCATCTTTAGGGGGCCGTGGGGAGCTCTGGGGCTGTTCTGAAAATAGCATTGGAGTAGGAAATAAATGTGCTTGGTTGCAAATTTAGACACCAAATATCAATCAACCTGATTTTAATAACATATGAATTACACTGAACAACGAAGTCATGCCCATAAACAACTAAAATGTACTAGAGCTCTATCACTAATATATACAAAACTAAGTCAAAAAACAGAGCAGATTATTAATTAAGCAAGTCATCATATATAAATTCTAAAAAACACATATGAACCTCTGAGTTGGACATTTTTCCTTCTTGAATATGATTGGTACCTCAAAGTTCCCAAATTCCAAATAATCTAGAAGACCTTTTTCCCAGTTTCAATTTTGGAATTTTGCAAAGATACAAATCAGAGAAGTAACAACCTACAATAGCAAAATTAACATCTAACCAGATGCACTTAAATCAGGACTCCAAAGACAGAAGGGGGAAGCTAGGATGTACTTTTTTGTGACCACATCAAAACCGTAGGAAAGCTCTATTTTTTCGAGAAATCAGGTTATTGGATGATTATACAATTAGCGCACAAAGACTTCATGAAACTCCAGCTGATTGCTGAATAACAGAAAATAGAAAGGACTACAACACAGCTTCGAAAATGCACTACTTCAGGGGTTTCATCGTCCAAAATTTCAGAAAATGCACTACAACACAGCTTTGAGAGAGCATGAGGTGGCGGAAATCCTACCTCAGCGGTTGTTTGATGGGTGGAGCTGCGATGCCGCCAACGTTGCTGACAATTCTGAGCTGTCCGACAGTGGAGAACACGGCGGCGAGCTCTCAAAATTTGCAGCTAACTGGAAACGCAGGAACAGATGCAGCCTCGTCCCTCACTCTTCCAAAGCTCACGGAAATTAAACAGAAAGACTAAATAGCAGCAGCAGCCACAGAAATTGAACAAGGATGTTGTTGATGCACCTTTAAACCAGGAACATTGTTCCTTCTCCTGTAGTAAGCTGGATTTTTCGCTGCCCTCCCTCAACGAATAGCTTGATGGATTTTTGCCGCTGGACTTCCGGCACTAGATTGAGGGCTCCTTCCCCAACTCACTGCTGCACTCCAATGTTGGAAAGGCTTCAGATTCTCCCTCGGTCCAAGGCAAGAAATTGAGGCGGGATGGATTTCACGGGTTGGATTGAGCGATTTGCTGGTTTTGTTAACAAATTTCGGGTTTCCCCAATTTTCGCCAAGAAGGGTTTTTCTTCTGATTTCCGTCGTCTGTGCTGAGCAGGTGCGATTGGAGTTTTGTTTGACATAAAACTCGCATTGCTTGCATTTTCCGAATGCAAGTTCCACTTGGATAAACTCATTTGTTTTGGCTTTTCTTTTCTTCCCCTGGCAATACTTAAATCGCATTTCGTAAATGCGATTTTATAACAATTCGCATTCCACAAATGCGAAAATCCTATTCTTAGAAACTCCTTCTCAATCAACCCCAATTGTAGAATTTCTTTTTTTTTCCATAATAAACTTAGAATTTTCTCTACAAAACAATAAATAAATTGCAATTTTGAGGCTTTAAGGTACTCATCAATAGCTAAAAATCAAAATAGTCAACTAAACATGCCAACAACATCTATATGCACTATAATAAAGTTATGAATTTGGACAAACCTTTCCCTCGTAGTTAAGGCAACGCTGATTGAACATTGAATTGATGTCTGAAAAAGAGAATGGCAGAGTGAAGCATCAAAAGAATTATTAGCTCAAGTGTTGTTCTAATTATCTTATCAGGAATTTTAAAATTTTAAGGTTGTACATTGGTTTGAATGAACAGTCTCAATTCCATACTTCCAAAGAAACAGTTTATCCTTTATGACACATAAAACAAACAAAGCAGAAATTAGTCTTTAGAATGCACATTGTATGTGTAAAAGTAGCATACATGATATACAACGATGAGGGTCAAAAAAAGGATTCCTGTGGAGCACTATATATAGGATCTTTTTGTTTTCTTTTTTATTTTTTATCTGCAAAGTGTGTGTGTGCTTCTTTTCTTCTCCTTTTGTTAAGGGCATTGGATGATGTAGGGGTTCAGAGCCTAACCTGTTTGGACGAAAGGCCTAAATGCATGAGGCAGTACTAGTTTGCTTTCATCCCCATCCACATACCAGCATTAAGCATGATCAAGAAGAAGAAGAAGAAAACAGAAAATCCTATATACTAGGTGCAACATACATCTTCAGAGGTTAGATTGGTGTCAAAAAGCATTTAGCTAGAAAGTTCACATTCCTGTTTAGAGAAACCAGTTAACAGCTGGGGCTGTTGTTTAGATGTAAGATTTAGGTTTTCTTCAAAATCCAAAGTGATGGAATCATTTCCATCGCATTTGGCCTTATGATCCACTCGTAGAGAGGTCAAATCAAACATCTCATAAACAGCATATGGCAGCTCAAAACACAACATTATACACATGCAACAACTATTCTTAAAGCAATGGTTACACATTATGAAATTAACAACGTGTAAGTAATTACCTGGGTTTAACTGGGAACCTAGGATTATTGTTGTCGATAGAATTGAGCTTGTCCATCTAGGTACCTAGAAGCAAGAAAGCAAAAGGGATAATATTAGAAACCTCCCTTGAGGTTTCTCCTAATATCACTTGCACTCTTAGGGTTTTGAAAATATCATTTACCTCCCTTAATAATTGCAAAAAGACTATATTAATCCTCAATTGATACATAATTCACATATCAAATAAATGGAGCACAAAAATTAAAATAAAAGAAATAAAAGTCACTTTCTTCTCTTTCCCCTTTCTCCAACATTCTCTCACAAAAGTTTATATGGTGTCACACAAATTTAAGAGATCAGGTGTTATGAAGCGTGATCATCTTTATTGCAAAATGGAGTTGCTCCCACTTGCCTTAGCTTTTCAAAAGCTGCTTAAGAAAAAGTTAATACTCCAAATGTTGTGTGAAAAATAAAAGATAAATGTATTATAAGTTTTGAAAAGGAAAAGGCCTTTTACAAATCAGCCTTTTAGGCTCAAAACAAAAGACAGAGGTCAAAGGCAAATGAGAACACCTGAAAACAACTTAAAACCTAAAAACAGCTAGAATCAAGTAATCTTAAAGTAACAAGAACTACACAATTATACAATCCTTGACTAAGATATTTAAAAATAAATTCTCTATATTCAAGAAGCAAGGAAATGTAGTAGAAAGAAGACCAGGTATGACAGGAAATATACACGACTCATTGAAAGGTGGGTGTTTACCCATAGGGAAAGGTAGGAATAAAAATACACCATGGTTGTATGCGCATTATGTCAGTTCCATGCTGCTTTGCAGGTAACCGGTTTAAGTGTTCAACTACTGTGTTCACATGAGACCAATTCTATGGATCACATGAGGACAACAAAAAGGAAAACAGAAAATTATCAGGATATGTGCACTTTATATCAGTTCCAAGCTGCTTGGCACCACATTTGTCATTTCAACAACTGTATATAGATGGGACTCATTCTTATAGGGCATACACTAAAGACAAGGAATGGAAACAAGTATCCATTCTCCACTTTTTATACGGGCCCGGTCGGAGGGGGAGCGTTGGGGTAGGGCGAAATGGCTACTTAATTTGAATAGAGAAACCAACAAAACAAAACTCTACCAGAAAATAAAGTCACCTGCATTAGTATAACATCTACATGGTCAACAATCAAAACCTGGAAGATGCAAAAGCCCTCAATTAATTGAAGCAAAACAGTTAAAGAGTTTATTAAGATAAATATTGAATCATCCTTGGTAGTGATTAAGTTCAACCAATAAAACGTTCTTTTCAGCCCAAATGCACACAAACCCAAACACACACTCTCATAGACGTAAATTATATGGAAATTACATGGCTTAGAACCAAATGGTTTACCTCTATGGAGGAAAGATAATCAATATCCTTCTCTTTTTCTACTTTTGCCTCCCCAATTTTCTGTAAATTGCCAAAAAGAACTAATTATTATGCATATCACATTCAAGAGAGAACGGAGGTGATTGAAAAGTCTCCTGTTCTCAGCAAACCACCCCAAAATTAGAGAGAGAGAGAGAGATTCTCGTTAGTCATAATGACATGTTTGAGCCATAGAAAACACAGTAACCACCTCTATTGAATCATAAGTTGGAAAAAAAATGCAAACCTTTTAGTGATTATGGTTTTTCAAAGCTCAATCAATTAAAAAAGATAGTATCAAAATTAAAGTATCAATCTAATCTCAGTAAAATCAAGGTCACCTTATGCTCTAAAAAAGAATGCTATGCTACTGAATCCTGATAGGGCTGAGAATTGATGTCCACTCTCGGAGTCTGGCCAAAATTGTAATTTACTGAAAACAACAATTTTTGGGCTTTAATCAATTTTGCTAAATCCCACCTTGTTGAACTGTGCTAGAATATATTGATCTGCATTCTTTTTTCTTTTAACAAAATACCAAGAACACCTTAAACTTATATTAGATTTGAAATTCCCAGATGATTAAACATGTTACAAAGCCATATTGGTTAGCCATTATGAAAGAATATGTTCCACAAAATTTGGGATTCATTATTGTGTTCTACAAAAACTAGGGTTTCACAGCTGTTTGCTTTTCTCCATCTCTTACGATTATGCACTCTTTTGAATTATGTATATAAAATATTTCTGATCTGATATCAAGTGCAAATTCCTTTTTTTATTTTGGGGAAAATAATAATCTAGTGGTTGTTGGCAAGTGCTCATTTTTGTGATGATCTTTTAAGAGAACCCTTCGAATATTTTTAACCAAATTTACAGGCAAGTCAATAATCCCAAGTCAATAATCCCCACTTCTTTTATTGCAGGAAAAAAAAGGTAGTTGAGTTTTGATGGTCATAGAAATGGAGTGCGATTTAAAATCCAATAAGCCCTAACTTTGACCCACATGATAACAATCTTAGAAGGCTTACTGCTCCGCATTATTACAATCTATACTTGAGAGTAAACCCAGTTACAAACCTCAAATGTCCTGATATGATTTTTTAAGCCTGTTAGATGCAACAGTTTGGGTCCTGGTTTAGGTTTGGACTTGTGAGGGTTTACAAGCCTTGTAGCAGTTGCTGAGGCACTGGATCCACATGACTAGAGATAACATGCCTAAACAACAGATAAATAAATAAATAAATAAATAAAGGCCTAAACATCATTTCAAGACATGAAGGTTGGTAACTGGCAGAAGGGTTCTAAGTATGGCGGTCAAACAGTTACAGAATAAAAGTACAATCTGACAATCCTTTAACTACATATTATACGGTTCTTGTTCTAAAATTACCACTGTCGTGTAAACATTTCCATTTAATGCAACTATTAGTTTCTTGTATTACAGAAAACAAATGTGGAGTGACTCAGTAAACAGGATGGTTGAATTGTACTGCTAAAATTTCTTGGTTAAAATTAAAAGTTGGACCAAAAATTGGTTTGGACTCCACCTGTTATGATGCCCAATTGAACCACATAATTTTTTGTTAACTAGTTAACACCAAAAACCTAATAAATTTCCAAAAAACTGAAAACTGGCTCATAATCACCGCTAATTAACACAATATAGATAGCTAATGACAATACACAGTAAACTAGGAGCCAAGGGAGCAATCCATGATAGGTAGTTTATAGTTTACTGGCAAGATTTTCAATCTATAGCAATCCAAAACTTAAAACATGCACAATGCAGATAAAAAAGATCACTTGAAATAGTATGCATCTATAGCATTGAGAACCAAAATCACTTTGACCAGTTAAAAGACTCACAGTGATCAAACCAAGAGGAGAAGCAACTATTATGTCTGAGGAATAAAAATCAGCATATAACTTTATCTTCCTCCAGCCAAAAAAAATCAAATGAAGAAATACCATCAGAAGCAGAACATCAAAGCCTAACATAATCAAAATAATGAAGACACCTCAGGGCTTTTCCAAATCTTCAAAGAATAACATGATTAATAAGGAACTAGTGCTTGAAAGGAATATGTGATTTCAAAACTGAAAAAATTACTATAGAATGCATCAGAGAAAGAATAAAACAGTTATTTCACAGCTGAAAACTAGTATGCATGATTTCTCAATGGACTATACAATTCTTTTGGATTCGTACCCTGAAATAGTGCCTAACTATCATTTTGTCATTATCAACAATTCCCTAGCTCATCTTATGAAGAATTTCTCTTTTGATATTTGTGTAGACATTTTTCACTCATGAAAATGACCTTACTTCAATTGGAAGCTACCATCCATCAACTAAAACTCACTACTTGGTAAATTTTTAAAGCAAGACCAATAGGCCAATCGCTCTAAGCATGCACCAAGAGCCCTTCGGTGGTTACTGGTAAATTAGGTCTGGCACCTGGATATTCAAGTATTTTAGGTCTTTCTTTGAGGGTTCCTTGGGGTTTTCTGCTAGAGGGAAGTCTGTGCGTGCATGTTGGCTCCAGTGGTGGAAGAATGTTCAGGGGGGGCAGGGAATGAAGTGGTTATATAGAGTACTTCCTGCTTTTGTGCTGTGGAGATTGTGGATGGCTAGAAATAAATATAGGTTTGATGGTATAAAATTGAGTAGAGCTCAGGTATGCTGGTCAATTTCACATGACATCTTGGATGCTTTTCGGGTTTCCTTTAAGGATCGGCAAGTTGTTGGTTTGGACTGGCATTCTCTCTTAAGGATTTTGGAGAATTAGTCCCATCTGGGTTTCAAAAGTGGTATGGGAGGTTCCCACTCAGGGTAGTTTCAAGTTGAATACGGATGGGTCTGCTATGGGAAACTCTGCAGGGGGTGGTGGAGTGTTAAGGGATTCGAGTGGTAGGATGAGGTTTGCATTTGCGGAAAATTTTGGGGCCATAGATGCGTTGCAGGCAGAAGCGAGGGCAATCCTTCAGGGCTTGCGGTTATGCCAGTCGTTAGGTTATAGGCAGGTCCAAGTAGATTCGGATTCCAAAGTCTTGGTTAAGGTTCTACAAGGGTCGTTTCGGACGCCGCTTAAGGTTCGTTCAGTTGTTAGAGAGATTAGGGAATTGCACATTGCGTGGGAAGTTCGGCATTGCTTTGGCGGACACTGTAGAGATGCATTAGCTAGGATGGGCAGCTCTTCTTCGACTCCTGTGTCGCATTTTTTCAATATTTTGGATCTCCCATTACATATTCGTGGTTTAGTTGAGTTGGATTCTAGACAGGTTTGCAGCTTTAGATTTTCTGTGACAAAGTAGGGCCTCTTTTGGGGCCTTGATTTGTCTCTCGTTTTTTATCTGTATGTCCTTTTTTTCAGATCTTTTAAATAAAATGGGTGTCCGACCCACCTGCCAGATATGATTGGCAGTTTATGGAAAAAAAAAAAAAGTATTTTAGCCTGCCAAGGGGAATTGAGGGATGGAAGTTCCTGTCCCATCAACATCTTCGCAAGCAATGTTATCTTCAGAACCAGGAAGAAGCTTGTGACGCCCCACCTCTCCCAAGGGCAAACCCAAGGGTATCGGTGGGCCTTAACTCGCCGGGACTCACTACAAAATTCAAGGTAGAATTACAAGCTTTCATTCCTAAAACCCTAACTAGCGTCCCACCAAAAACAAATCATCAATAATTATCATCAAAGTTACAACAATAGTAACTTCAAGTACACCAAACTATTAACTTCACAATTAATACCAATCCTATATAAAAATACAAAATCCTACCCAAGGAACTAAAATCTCGATCTGATTCCCACGATACACATTGGAAAACAAATATATTGGGGTGAGCGCTTCGGTGAGGTAAGAAAGCATGCACGCATAAAGCAAGATAAAGCAATACTTTAGCAAATAATACAATTGAAAGTAAGACAAACAATATTTCACGTAAAGTAAGTTAATAACACCATATAAAGGATACAGGTGGACACGGGTGGTAAAGGTGTCTACCGTCCTGACGTACGTACCCCGGTCCAAATTTCTACATTTCCATAATCATGTCCGGTCCATTTCATGAGCTCTGACTTCCAAATCAAAATGTTGACACTCCATCAACCACACTCTCACATCCTGTAGACACCACTTGAAACCCTCACCCGTCTACTTACACCCCCTGTACTGGGCCCGCTCGTCAAAATATATAAAGTTGGTAATACTCGAGTATACCTTGGTGGCCTCCAACCGACATAACACTTTTAAGACCCATGGTTCACCAATCCCTCGACCAAGCCCCTATTGCTGGCCGAAGCGAAAGGTTTCCCAATGGGGTTTGGGCGTCCCCACACTTTCAATGGCAATAGCAAGCAATTCAAGCAGTTGTAATTCAAGTATCCACTGTTCAAGTGGTCAAACAATGAACAATTCAAGCAGTGGAATTCACTTAAAAGCAATTCAATTATGGTGAGCGTGATAAAGTACACGCTCACCGACCATACAATCATGCTTTTCAAATCATGCACATTAATTGAAGCACAATATCAGGCACTTGGACACTCACCTAGAAAAAGGCAAGGAATCAGTCGAGCAAGTTTTACTTTTCCAGGTATTCTCCCTTGACGACTTTAGTCACCTGGAGACAAAATCTCGATCACAAACTAGTTCAAGCAAGTTGACATGGAAAACATTTATACTCGAAGTTCTTGGAAATAACTCCGAGAATCACACTTTCAAGAGAAAATTCATAAAGAAAAGTACACGTCTTGGAATTGGGTAAGGATTGAGCCGTTGGACCCTAGATTCAACCCTCTAAAAGTCACAAGAAGGCATCAAGTACAAATTCACAAAGAAAGGCAATCAAAACTGGACATCAAGAAGTTGCTAGGACATTGTCGGGTAAAACAGTGCAGATTTTCAGCCATCTTCCAAGAGCTACTGTAGCTCATAGAGAGAGAATCAGTATGCAAGGGTTATACCGTTAGAAAGCCCTGCAAGTCTAGTTTCAAATACCGCTGATAGCATTCAATTTCGACTCTCGAGCGTGAAATGGCAGTCAACAGAACAAGACAGGTCGGGCTGACTGATCAAATAAATTTCCAGATTCACAGGGCAAGTTTTGGCATATCATTTGGAGGTTGGAAACACCTTAGATTAACACCAAATTTGGTACACATATACTATGATCTATGAAATATAATCCTGCCAAATTTCAGTCAAAGATTCCCACTGGAAGGTCACTTTCTAATTGCACAAAGTTTGGTCATCAACATGTTCTCAAATCTGGAAATTTCTGTAATTTTCCTTCTAAGTTCAAAAATCATGTCAAGCCACTTCCAAACGATCTAAAATTTGGTACCCAGCTAGTGTCAGGCCTCCTTAACCTATAGATATCCCAATTGGAGCAAGTTTTCCTTAAAATTTTATCAAAATTTCCCATGAAAACAGCACCTCTTCTCAGTAGCAACTCTTCCAGGTTTTTGACGTTCCAACAAGTCTTTTCAAAATCATTTTTGTTTTGCAAAGAGTCCAGCCCTCACCTAGACCAGCATCTTAGAGGTGAAAAATCACAAAATAACAGTGTTAAAACAGGGCAAACTAACCCCAAAATACAAGTGACAACTTTGAACACCCAAAATCTAGATTTTAAGGTTTCTTGAAAAAAATTCAAGTTTTGAGCAGTGTTCTTTGGAAAATCATAACTTGAGTTCTATAAGTCCAAAAATTACAAATCTTATACCGTTGGAAAATATACTTGATGAACTAAAACTCTCAAGAAGACACTCATAGAAGATTCAAATCGAAAACCAATCAATTTCCAGCTTAAAGCTGCTGTCACAGTGAAAATAAAGCTTATCAGTCTTGATTTTCAGTCTACTTTGAAAATTCACCAAAATTCACAGAAATTGAACCAGCCTTTGAAATTTATACTGCTAAGAGAACTCAGATTCTAGTTTCAAACGCAAAAAACGGAACTTGATTTGGACTTTCCTATACCAAGTTATAATAGTTGCAAGTAGGCTGATCCATCAGCCCTGTTTTCCCGAAATTCCAGATTCTCACACTTCCTTTCTCAACCATTTTTCAACATCAAACAAAACTATTTTTACATGAAATTTCTCACACACTTAGGCCATCATGTGAACATCAAGAATCAACAAGAGAGAGATGAAATTATTGAGCTAAAATTGAGGAATTAAAACTGCAAGGAACCGGCACTCCAACCCCCCCTCTCTCAGCTCCTCTCTTTCTCATTCCTCTTTCATTTTCCAGCAACAAATCTCACACAAAACACCTCACACACACACACACAAGATCATCAACAGCCCCAAGTTCATCTATGGTGGGATTTCATAGAGCCCACTTTCATCAATCAACAACAAATTCCATTACAAAGAGCTACAAGCTCTCTTAGCCAAGAAAGTGAAACAATTGAACAAGATTTTTGGTGTCTATGAAGCTTACCCCTAATCCAGCAAGAAGCTCGATTGATGGTGGTTGAAATGGCTCACAAAAGCCCTCAATCCTCAAGCTCAACAACCGGTTTCTCCTCTCTCTCCAAGGTGGTTCGAAGCTTCCAAGAGAAACTAGCAAGTTCTTCAAGTTTTTGTTGGTTTAAATGGTGATTTGTGGTGTTTCCTGAAGCTGGAATTTTGAAGACAAAATGAAAGGAAATGAGGACCAAGTGGTCGGCCAAGCTTGGGGAAAAAGGAAGAAAATGAATAGTATTTTTGACTTTTGGAGCTTTTATGGAAAAATGGAAGGAATGAATGAACTACGATTGGACATAAAGTCTCTTTTTTTTTTCCGTGTTGGGTTGATTCACATGACAAAACACTACGATCCCGGTTCTCTCATTTATATACTCCAAATACATATTTTAACATTCGAAACTTACATCTTATAGTCGATCCTAGACCCGAGTACGAAATTTAAATATTCAAATAGTTTGAGTTGAAAACATAGTTTAAATGTACAAATTGCATCTTAAAACTTTTAGGTAATCGTTACAATTGATAAGCGACATTTAAATAATTCAAACTAATTTTAATGAAATAATTTTATGAAAATATGAAATTTTATAATTTTATAAAATAATTTGATGGTTAAACATCATTTTCAAATAAAAGGAAGTAGCATTATGGCATATTTGCAATTAAAATGATCTAAAATAATTATTCAGTGAAAATAAATAATTAATTAAATAAATAGGTCGAATAAAATAATTTTTCGGGTCCTCACAAAGCTTCAAACCAATATGTTAAAATAAAATAGAAGGAACCATGTTGTGCAATCATGTCCGTAAGCGGCCTCACAAGTTCCATTTGAAGCAATTTCATAACTAAGATTAAAGTCCAACCTATCAATGGTTAGGATTAAAACCTCTAAAACTACATCGTTTTGCAATCAAAAAAGAAAATTAAAAATAGAAATAAACAACTAACGGTGTTAGCATTCCGTCAACTTGGGCAATTCCGCACCTTCAAATTCATTGAAGAATTCCTTTTTCTGAGTTTGGTTAAAGATATTAATAGCACCCAAATTTTGGGTAAAAGATTCAAGGTCAACTTTTGGAAGATATTTCTCTTATTTGACCTTTCTCTCCACATTTGTTTTTTGGAGGAACTTTTTCTCTTCATACTGGTATTTTCTTATAGTTTTCCTTTTTTCATTGCTTAATTCACATAAATTTGTGTTAATGTGAATTGAGTATACTATGAATTGAATAGACTATGAATTTGATTGGATTAAGAACATAAGCTGGTTTTTTTTCCCTAGTTCAATAGAAGAGCCATGCTCTTTTCTGAGAATGCCTGCTTACTGTTTGTGAAAATGCCAACTTGTGAGTTTACCAATAGGAAGGAATGAAAAATTAGAGATTCCGTTGCTGATTTTTTCTTATTATTCTTTTGTTCATTCCATAAAATTATATAGTCTATATTGTGTTTGCTTTAGGGATAGAGAAAGAGGGAGAAGTTTAGCAAGCATTGGTGACGTTTTTGGCGATTTTGTTGGAGAAGAAGAAATAGGGAGCAGCTAGTCATTCTTCGCCACAGAGAAGATGATGAGTTCTCCAAAAATGCAATTTTAGTCTCTTAAGTTCCATTTCCTTTTTAATTTGTGGCACTAGTTTTTTTTGCTATTTTTATTTTGACCCTATTAGTGTTTTAAGTGCTCTAAATTAGGTCTCTAGGTTCATCTTAGTAATTTATTAGCTTAATTAGTATTTTGGTTTGTCAAATTAGAGTCTCAGTTAGTTTTGATTATAAGAGTGGGGAGAAAAAAAATAAAAGAAAAATGAGAGCAAGTTGTAGGAAGATTTCCTTGATAGATCTTATTTAGGAAAGTTGTACAGATCCAAATTGGTAGAAATTTACTCATCAACTAAGATCATTGAGCCCAAAATTTTCAAAAATCATGAAAAATAAATTTCAAATTTAAATTTTTAATAATTACCTCTCATTTTCTCATCCCTTCGACCTATTGGAGTGTTTAAGAATGGAAGAAAAATAATTAAAGAAAAAATTGATCATAGCATGTTTTAAGAAAAACTCTCTCTTGGTGGATTGGTTTTAAGAAAAGTTGTTGCAGCTCCATATTTGTCAATATTAGCTATTCAATCAAGATAAGAAGTTGAATCCAATAAGTCCGAAAACAAATCCTGCAGTCAAAGTTGAGGTATTGAATCCAAGGTTTATAAAATCGAGATCCTATTTTAGATCATTTTGGAAGTTATGAGGTCCAATTGCAGGTAGGATTATAGAATTGTAATGTCATACTAAAAAATATAAAAATAATTTTATTTATTTATTTATTTATAAGCATATTGTTCACACAAGCATATGCAAATAGATATAGAATTGTAATTAAAAAGGTAAAGTTCTTCAACTAAAGTTACATTATATGCTAATAGATAAAAGTTCATCATTTTGGAGGTTAAAAGTCTAAGAAATATAAACCAATCCATATCTATTTCATTTACGAGTATAATTTAATTCTATTAATATTTTCAACATAACTAATATCATTTTTCTATTATCAAAAGATCAAAAAGAATAGGGAATATTAAATTATAGATGTCCACTTTTATTTTATTAAATTCATCTAATAAATCAGATTAACAATATTATATATATAAATAACAAGGAAGTCTTTTTATAATGAACAAACTTAAAGTCCTCCTACATATTTCATTGGTAGACTGTGAATTGAAATTTCAAGAAAAAATAAATAACAACATATTCATATTTAGGAAAATATGATATATAGTATAAGTGAATTATTGACTTATGATGTGAATGGGACCAAATAGTCATTTAAGGTTTTCAAAAAATTATTATTTTATTATATTGTCAAAATTAATAATTTAACTCACCAGCCAAGTTGGGGCTGGTAAAAAAAAATTTATCTAATAGATGTTATTAATATATTGAGTATTAATTAATAAAGATTTTACATTAGTAGTTCCAGTTGTATCAGAGATATATCAGCTAGTATTTCACTTTATTCTTCTTTCTTGTCTCCATTGGAGTGTGCAAAATATCCCTCTTCATCTTCTACCTTTCTGTCATCGAATTGTGAAAAAAATATAAGAAAAAAATTGAAAGCAAGCTATGAAATTTAACTTCAAAATAATGAAATTGAACTTCCAAACAAATGATAGGTGGAGCTCCATAGTTTGAATATGTAATTCAACAGTATTAAGGTGTAACTATGAAGACTAAAGGTGTAACACTATAAAAGATAAAGATTCATTATCGGTGTCCTTTAAAATGATAGGTAGTCTTGATTGCACGTATACTAATATGCTAATACGTTTAAAATGTAATGGTCTTATACCTGTAATTATATATTTTATGTGCCTCTAAATCAAGCAGCATAACTTTAACTTAATAAGATGAAGATTATATCATCATCAAATAAGAAGATAGGTAGTCTTCATGTACGCCTATAATACCTTTAAAAGAAATGACCTTCAATCTCTTATAAAAGCTATTCATTGTACCTTTAAAAATGAGGATAATCTTATATGGGCGGAAGGATAATTTCATTATTGGTCATATGCATTTAATCATATTAATACTTGTGCATCTCTTTCCCTATGCTAAGCAACTTCATTGCTGTAACTCCATAGTATTAAGATGTAATTCAGTAGTATTAAGGTTTAACTATGAAAACTAAACGTGTAAATTTATAAGAGATATTGTTGTCCTTTACAATGATAAGTAGACTTCATTATAACATATATTAATACGTTTAGATACGGTGGCCTTCCAAATATAATGAAACATTTAATGTGCCTTTACTTCACTTGGCGTAACTTCAACTTGATAAGATGAAGATTATGTTATCTCAAGTTGGATGATATCTAATGTTAATCATACATTTATAGTACTTCTAAACGAGATGATATTACATTTCTCATAAAACTATTTAATGCGCCTTTAAAGGGGAGGGTAATCTTATATCAATAGAAGGATGATTTCATTATTGGTCACATGTGTTTAATCATGTCAATGCATATGTATCTCTTTCCTTATGATAGGCAACTTCTATTTTTTCGGTATAACTCTATAGTACTAAGATGTAACTCCACAGTATTCAAGTGTAACTCTGTAATATTAGGACCGGAAGAAAAATTCTAAATATCACAATCAATACATTATTGATAAAAAGTTAGTTTCCTAAAGTGTGACCAAGATTTTAGGATGGAGGGATTAAATGATATAATGCACAGACTTTCATTATTCTTTTCTTTTAATCTAATTCAAACCAATAGGAGTTAATAATGCATTTACAATGTGGCAAATTTGAACTGATGTATTCACAATAGGAGTTCGATAGTTGCATAACATTTTAGAAAAGTTACATTACATTTCAAAGAAGTTACACTATTTAGTTGACAAATTATACCAATGTTCTTAAGTATAAATAGACTATTCCAATATGGTAAATTTTAATTGTAAATTATAGATTATGCATACATTCGCATCTGATCATAAAGTAGGTTTAAAATATTATTTATTAAAATTTAGCAAAATCATAGACGATTTGTGAGAAACACACATGATATCAGATTCAGAAGAAGAGTTGCACTATATATTATGATAGCTATACCACATACTTGACATGCTACATCCAATTTCTTAAATATGAATAGACTATCATGGGGTAGCAAAACTCAATCAGTGCATTTGATTTGGTTGGAGAAGAACCACTTAAATGGCTAATCTGATCCACAAAAAATCGGATTAGTCATTTTGTGATCCGTGTTCGGATACTCTAATGTGAATATTTAAATTAGAGGAATGGATCAATCAGATAACCGATCTGGTTCCAATTTTATAATTTTTTAAATAAAATATTAATTCCAAAGATAAAATTAAGTTTAAGCAAATTAGAGTTTCAAAAACTATCATATAGGTGATATATTGTAATAACATATGTGTTTTTAGCTTAAATTATAAGTGATATAGTGTATAGACTTTCATTATTCTTTTATTTTACTCTAATTCAAACCAATAGAATTTAATACTTCCTCTACAATGTAGCAATTGGTGTATTCATAATAGGATATGATAGTTATATAATATTTTAGAAATGTTACACCACTTTTCAAAAAAATTTACACCTTTTAGTTGATATGTTACACCAATGTGGTAAATTTCAATGTAAATTATAAATTATGCACCTATTTGTATTTGTTCATAAAGTAGGTTTAAAATGTCATTTGTTGAAATGTGATAAGGTTATAGACTATTTGAAAGAAACACACATATAATATCGGACTCGAGCGAGAAGTTATATCACATTTTAGAATAGTTATACCGTTGAGTTGACATGTTATAATCAATTTCTTAAGTATTAATAAACTATCCCAAAGTTGCAAAATTCAATCAATGCATTTAATTTGGATACGGGAGAACCACAAGGATTAAATCACTAACAATCAAATTATAATTTATTTGGGACATATCCAATCCATTAACCAAATGGTTAATCCAATTCAAAAAAAATTGGATCAACCATTTTATGACCCATATTTGGATCGCCTGATTTGAATGTCCAAATTAGCATGCCAAGTCATTTGGATATCCAATCCATTTTTGATTTTATAATTTTTAATTAAAATTTAATTCCAAATATAAAATTAAGTTTAAACAAATTAGAATTTCAAAAATATTATACAGGTGAAATATTGTAATAACATATTAATTTTAGTCTAAATTATAAGTGATATAGTGCACATTTTTTCATTATTATTTTTCTATTACTTCAAGGGTACATTTGATAAAACTAAATTCTAAAAGCTAAAATATGAAAGTTTAAATTTATTAAATTACTAAATTGTTAAGTATTAAATCTAAAACATTTGAGTGTATATCACATTAAATGATAAGTGAATAGCTGATCACCTATTTTTTAGAGCAAATTTTGCCTCAAAGATTCAGTGCCACTTAATTAATTTAAATGTTCTATTTTTTGCTATCAAATGCGTCTAAACATATTAAAATTTAAACCCATTAAGTTTAAGTACTGAATTGAGTTATCAAATAGGACCTAATTCAAACCAATAGAATTCAATACCTTATCTAAAATGTGACAAATTTAAATTAGTGTATTTAGAATTGGAGTACAATAGTTACATGATATTTTAGAAAGGTTACACCATATTTTACAAAAATTACACTATTTAGTTGACATGTCACACCAATATTCTTAAGTATGAATAAGCTATTCTAATGTGGCAAATTTCAGTTGTAAATTATAAATTGTGTACACATTTGTATCTGTTAATAAAGTAGTTTAATATGTTATCCATTGAAATATGGCAAGATCGTAGAAGACTTGGGAGAAGAACACACATGATATTAGACTCGAAAGAGGAGCTATATCACATTTTAGAATAGTTATACCATAGACTTGATATGCTACACCCAATTTTTTAAATATGAATAGACCATCATTGGACGGCAAAATTCAATTGGAGCATTTGATTTGATTAGGGAGCGAACCACAAGTATTGAGCTACCGATAGTCAAATTATAACTTGTTAAGGGTGTATCCAATCCATTAACCAAATGTCTACTTTGATCTGTAAAATATTGGATCAGCCATTTTGTGGTTCGTATGTGAATTCCCTAATGCGAATATCTGATTTACTTGATTGGATTATTCAAATATCCAATCCGGTTCTGATTTTATAATTTCATAAATAAAACTTTAATTCCAAACTTAAAATTAAGTATAGATAAATTAGAATTTAAAAAATATCATATAAGTGAAATATTGTAAAAACATATGAGTTTGTAGTCCAAATTATAAGTGATATAGTGCTCAGATTTTCATTATTCTTTTTTTTTTACTCTAATTCAAATCAATAGGATTTAATACTTCATCTACATTGCGACTACGAACATATTACACTAATATTCTTAAGCATGAGTAGACCATTCTAATGTAACAAATTTCAATTAGTGCATTTGAAATGGTAGTATGATAGTCACAATATGCAAAAACATGAATAACAAGTTGGATGATCTGATAGTTATAGAACGAACAGACAAGTTATACCAAATCATCTAGCATGTCGATGTTACAATATAACTATATTGAAATATGGTGTAACATTTCTCTTAAATCTAATATCTAGTGGTATGGTGTAACGTTTCTCATAAATCTAATATCTAGTGTATCGCTTCTCCTAAATCTAATATCTAGTGTATCGCATCTTCCAAGTGATCTATAATTTTACCATATTTCAATAGATGATAGTTTGAATCAAGTTTATGAAGAAATCTGAATGTGTAAATGATTTATGTATTGAATATATAGTCTATTTAAATATAAATGTGCTCTAGATATACAAATTATAATTTGATGAGAGGTTTGAGGTCGAAATATAGGCAACATGAATTATTAATACAATGTTTGTCACATTTTGACAGATGACATTTTAAATCAACTAAAATAATAACCTAGAAATTGAATTGAATTATTGAAAAATTAGGATTAATACTAACTATCTTCTTGTAGGAATCATCAACAATTGACAACTTTTTTACCAATATGGGAAATAAATATTCTTTTTAAATCCCATTATGATTATAATAAATGAAAAGAAAAGATCCCAAATATGCATGATGATTGTGAGAACCTAAGAGTGAACCTGATACTAGAGATGTTAACCAGAATTCAATTATATTCACCAATCTAAAACCACCCACTAATAAGTAAACTTGGGTATGTTAAGAAACTTTGAATGGATTTAAATGGGCACCCAATTAAATTCATTTAATTGATGAGTATTGAGTTGACTTGATTTACCCATTTATGTCCATTCAAAAATAAATGCACATTCAAAATAAATTTTTAATGGGTGTTAAATAAATAGATTTAAATTTCCTATCAATCTAGTAACAATAAAATATCATTATTTCTTGTCAAATAACATGTCAAAAAATAAAAATAAAATAGAAATTCAAGTGAATCATAAATGAGTAATTGGGTATATTTATACCCATTTATTAAATGGGTATAAATGGTTTGACTCATTTTGACCCATTTATTAAATGGGTATAAATGGATTGACTTAATTACACCATTATCCAATTGTGTCCCATCCAAACCTACCCATTTTGAAGCCTCTACCTGATCTTTGATGATGTGAATTTTTTAAATTTTTTTTTTTTGACGACCAAAGCCTTAATGGATCTCTTCGAATAACGAACTGACACAATTTTAACTAGTTGAAACTTTTTTCTGTCTTGTTAGATTTTTTTTAGAGTTCTTTTGGTATTTTTTGACTTTCTTAAGTAATAGAAAGAACATGAGACAAAGAATCCCTTTTCTTTTGCTCCCAAATAAGGAGACGGTTTCGTAGATGACGTTATGATTGATTTACCAAATTTCACTTTTTTTTTCTATCATCCTCAGACGACGTCGTTCAACTAAACCTACTAAAATAGCCTTGGTGGCTTAATCATCACCGTCTGTCTCCTAACTTTTAATCCGAGTCGTCAAATGATGTGAAATGGAAGGTGAACCAATTGTGAGGCCCCGTCCCCAAAATGTCCTGCTGTGTTGGACTTTAAACATACTCCTACACTACCCACAAAACATAGCCTGTGATGCTTAAACTGCAAAAAGCCACTGTCAGCTCTTTCCACAAAGAAATCTCTTGATAAATTTCAAAATCTCCTTTTATTCGATGCTAACCCAGCCAATCATTTCAAACCATCTATTTCCTTACTACTATGAAACAACAAAGTTGATCCTCCTAGAATGCAAGCCTTCCCAGTCAAAGATATTTAAAGAACATAATTTCATATAACCAATTTCTGTCACAACACCACGGGTCATGGATGGAACCAAGTTAGAGCATGAGTAGTCAAAAATTTCAAGACTACTTATGAAACTGAATGCTATAGTTTTGGAAACTGGTCCAAATCAGTACACTACTAAATCATATACAATAAAATTGCAAAGCAGGACAAAAGGAATGAATTATTTTGCAGCCTTTAGATGACCTCTTAAAGTTATTGAAGGGAGACAACTTAATATGAAACAAAAACTAAAGATATGAACACAAATGGATGTAATGTTAGACTTGGCTTAGTAACAAGGGACAGCCAAAAGCCTAAACGATTTTATTTCTCCAAGAAATTGCAATTAATAAAAAAAAAAAAAGAAGCATGTGCCCCATTCGTCATTTCAGAAAACAGCCAATGAATGCCTAAGAATTGTCATGCAACAGTAAAAGGAGCTCCCTAAAGAAGTCTGTTCAAACAGAGTTAAATATTTAAGAATTCCGCAATAGTCAACAAGTCGAGATCAGATATTTTACACCATATACTTTATGCCTAACATGAAATGATCATTGTTATTCCCACTAAACAATGACTGAAAATCAGAAGGTTTGGAGGACTTCTTTCTTTTTGAGTTCTCAACATCCTCTTCAGCCTCCTCACTTTCAGCTCCTTCACTTCCAAACTCCTCCGTAAAGCGATCCATGTGTTCAACACTAACCTAGGAATTAGGGCAATGCAGAAAATGCATTAAAAAGACTGTTCATTTTAATGACAATCAACAACGAAGCAACAATAGACTGATTAACCTTGCGCCCCATTGGACATAACCACACAGATGACCTATGCAAACGCCTGAACAATGACAAGAAGCAAAGCTTACAAGACATCATATTTGTAACAACCACAGTCATTTAGTTCCCTTTAAGTTCTAAGCGTCACAATTATCCAGACTCCAGAAGAAATTGATTGGAGCACTTAGAATGCTCCTGTCTCCTCTTCTACTAGGTCCATGTAGAATTTACTCTTCGGTTGGAAAGGTGGAGATCCACAACCAGTCTAGGAGGACCATTTGCCAGTCTCCCAAATGTCAGCATGAACATAACACCACACACTTTCAAAAACACATTAAAATCTTCATAATTTCTTCCCATGGAAGTGATAAGAAATATATGCTACTGTTGTTCCTACTTCTTGAGCAAAGTTGAAATAATTAGTCACAATCAGTAAATATCCTACAGAAGACTAGTTTTTCATTTTGGTAGCTAACATGTCAATGTGCATCTTGAGATGCATTGCATTCTTCTGTCCACGTTAATGGCAAGTCATATCTAGGCTTAGACCATGTATGTGCTCCAGTCCATTGTCACTGTCCATCAGGCAAGTTATTAAGTTCAGAAGACTGAAATGTCATTGGTCACATTACAGCAGATACATTTGAGTTGTCAATAAGAAGTCATGCAAGAACACTGCTAAACAAGAAGATAACCAGTCTCGATGGGCTCTTATGCACAAAACTTGTTGACATTTCCTACCAGTGCTCTAGTACAGTGCAGCAATACCTTATGCTTTGAAGGGGTTAACTGGATCAATCTCTTTACTACCCGAAATGCAATGCTTTCCAGGGGCAAAGGATCAAGACCTGAAAATTAAAACAAAAAAGGGCAAAAGATTATCTTCTGAAAGTGTCAACATTAAAGTAACTATGAATCTTGACAGTCTGTCCAGGACATCAAAACTACCACGTATAAGAAAGTTGTCAGACACATAAAACGAATGTGGAAGAAACTTTAAGCATCCTACAATCCTCCCTTAATTTCAAACTCAAGTCAGTTGTTTCTGCATCATGTTAGTCGCTTTCGCAAGTTGATTTTCAGACGAGTGTCTAAACTCTACGTATAAACTTCCCAAGGTGAGAAAACTAACAGGAAAAAGTTCATTACATTAACCTAAATAAATCACGTACAAGTGACCAAAAAAGCAGGGGAAGTCTGTATGTCTTATGGGTTAAGATAGTAGCACATAATTGGTGAAAGATCTTGGCAATGAAACAGAGATGCCAAGTTGTCCATGCAGGCACCTCCAATCAATACTTTCTAATCTTTGGCACCATAGTTTTGGAACTCAAGAGCAAGCTCTTCTCTATGAGAATCACTTAACAAAGACGTCAAGGAGTTCACATGAAAAGAAAGGCAAAGCATTCAGAGTCTTTTCCCTTGTCAAATATCCATTCCCTTGTATCGGTCACTGCTGTATCAGATATACAGGTGGGTCAACAAAACTGCAGCACTTCTGAAATTCTAGGAGAAGGTAGTACCAAAGCAAATATTGACAAAACCACAAAGCCTACGAAGTGAAGTTCAAATTTGCCAGGAGAAGGTACAGGTCTTTCTGAGCTTAAGTCTACCTAACAATGTTTACCAATTTATTGCAACTGTTCGTCGAGCAAAAGATAGCCACTAGATGAAAAATAAATTGATTATGTGACAAAGGGGAAAAAAGATCATAAGAACAACACAGGACTAGTAAAAATGACACAGATAAACAGCCAATTAAGACAACCAGAATAAATACACAAATGCATAGAAGAAAATTTTGTGCATAACCTTTCTTATATGCACATCAGAATTACACTAGAGCAAGCACTATGAATACCTTAGGACGAGTAAACCCATGGTCCAGGAAACTATCACCATTGAGAATGCCCTCTTTCCCTTGAGCATCAGCCACTTTTGCATCATTTTTACTGACCAAAATCCCTTGTTCTGAAAATATGATTGAACTGCATACCACTGTTATATCAGCAATTTTAAATGCACAACATTGTTTCGCTTCTCATTACAAAATGATGCCATAACAATTAAAAATCCATACAGAGAAAGCTGGAAAGGCAATGCCAATTCAAAACACAAAGGTAATGACCAAAATACAAGTGTAAAACCATATACATACAGTATGCATAACATAAGCATCCAGGATACTTGAGTCCTCTTGAACTTTAAGATAAAAAGGCTTCTTGTTATGGTGCAATACATCCCGATAGCTGTTGCCTACAGAAAAAGTGTGATTAGAAGATTATATGTACAGCTTTAACTGATGAATATAACCCTATTGAACAAGCAAGAGTTCATCATAAAGCAACAATCATTTCAATTCTCTAGAATGTGTCAAAAAGTGATTGATTATCAATTGTTAACAAGAAACAAGCTCCAATTGACAAAAAGGAGAAAATAATATAGCAAATATAAACTGGATTGTGAGGCTCAATCCCAAACTGCACTTAAACAAGGACCACTTCATGTTAAACAACTTATATTCTAGTTCCCGATCTTTGATAAGTTAAACAACTATTGCAGAAACTGGTTCAAGTATGGAAAAATAATCTAAAATAAAGTCCAAAGGCATCTCAGAGAATCACAAGGTTTTCAGTCATTTTTCTTGTCATCTACAGTGAGAAGTATGTAGGTGTTTGACGAGTTTGAGAACGTTATGCTGACGAACTGCCAGTTGGATTACCTGCCATGAGAGAAATTCAGCGTAGGGGTGCAAATGAACTGAGTCGATCCCAAGCAATGCCATGCTCGAGTTCGAGGTTGACTTGATATGACACTGCTCAACATCAAGCTCGACTCAATCGAGTTTGAAATTCTATAGATTGAGTTCAATTCGTTAAGTTTTCTGAGATACTCGAGTTCGACTCATTTATACTCAAGGTTAATTGAGTTCTAACTTGATATATTGAACTCGATATTAATACATACATACATACATACATATATACAAACATATTGCTTGATATGGCTCAACGAACTATCAAACTTAACAAACAAGGATCAATACTCGACTCGTTTGGTTATACGAGTTACTTGAGATCGATTTGAACTCGGTTAACATCGAGTTGAGTCAATTATTTGACCGATCAGCTGGCAAGCTATTCGGTTCATTTGCACCCCTAATTTAGCACGTAATTGGCATGGTTCCTAGGGCTAGTCTATGAAACTTATGTCACTACCAGATGAAACCCAAGGTGAGTGACATCTTACAATAGATTGTGAATGATTCTGGAGAAGGGGTTCATTCACTTGAGCATGAGTCCATGTGCTAGGTTGGCTTTATTGACACCAAAGACGGATAGATCGTGTCTGCTATGTTGATAGTTGAGTTATTATAAGGCCCAAAACAACCTAAAATAACAAGTTTTCCATCCAATTTAACTAACCAAATTACCTAAGTGATCATACACTTAAGCAAGAAATAAATCAAGTAGATGAAACTTTCAAAGTACATAATTGAGCAAATAAAGATCAGAAAATTAAATAGAAAGCAAACTAAATAAAATGGTACACTCTATAATACTTCCACTTGCTCCCAAACTTCACCAATCTTGGACCTCCAATCCATTAGATAGATTCTTCAATTGATGGTGCAATAAACCACCTTGTACATAAGAATGCTCATGTTTTACTCACCCTAAATACTCCTCAGTTGAGTCAAAGAGTTTTAAAACTTCATCTAAGTTAACCCTCACTATGCTATAATTGATTGCCCACCAACCAACTAAGAACTATCATACAAGTGAGGTTCAAATTCGCAAGGTTTTATTTCTCCTCAGTGAGAAATCTCTCAAACTCAACTTTCCCCAAACATATACAATAATTAAAGTATTTTTGTACTCAAAAATCACTCTTGAAAGCTTGTATTTTGTGTAGGTAAAAGTTTACTATCTTCTCATGCTTGGGGGGCACTTATAAGTGAAGAAAATTAGCTCCAAAAGCTTCCCAAATGGTCAAAAAACTAGCTATTAGAAAACTAGCTGTTGGGAGTATTGGATCTGATCCTTGAACGAGTGTTTGATACAAGTGTGTGATACTAGCTGTTGGGAGTACAGGACATCAGATTCTTGAGAATGCATTCGATACAAGTGTCCAATAGAAGCAGAGAGTTTGCAGTTGAGTTTGGAATTTATCAGACGTCTAATAGGAAGGTTGAGCATCTGATCATTGCATTTGATACATAACAACAACTATCATTTCTTCTTGTTTTGTTTCCTTTCTTTTCCAATGGACTAACAATATATTCTAACACATTTCTCATATAAAATCATTAGTCCAAATCATCATTTGCTTTGTTAATCATCAAAACCAAATATTGATCAACCAAGATTAACAATCTCCTCCTTTTTGATGTTGACAAACAAAATGATGCCTATTCTAACACACCATTCATGCTAGTTACAATTATAAAAATTTCTATGGAAGATCATTAAGTAGCTTCATTAAAGAGGGAAAAAAATCAATATATGCATTAGGAATCACTAATTGGTCAGCACTAATTTGGATACTCAAAACAGAGAGTAAGAAACTTATAATATAGTTCTCAATAGAGTCTCACAATCAAATTTCAAAGTATACCAAAATGGTAAAGTAAATGCATATAACATTTGACGGTCACACTCTATATTACCCATAGAAGTCACCCCCACTATTTTATCACACTTTCATAGTATGTCATGCTATTTCTTCATTTACAGCCACTAATCAAGAAATGGATCAAGTAGTAGGGAGTCTAACTCATCTTTAACAACATAAATTTTAATCATTGTAATGGTTAATCTATTACCATTAAGTATCATGTTACAAGGATGAACATGTAGTGTTTACTCATAGAACACATATTAACCAAATTTTGCTAAGGATTCTTTGCATGTATATTGCTAAGTACTCAGGCAATTTAAGGTACAGAACTTTGATATAGTCCATGTCAAGTTATGGATAATAATGGGGTAGAATAATCTTCAATAAAAGTTGATGCAACTTTTCCCAATATACTACAACAAGTGATCATAACCTTTATAATTCTTTACAACATGTCAATATACATTCAACTACTGATAGATACATGTTAGCCAAATAGTCAAAATAGTATATCATCAAAAAATAAAACTGTGAGGGCCTCAAAAATTCTAATTTTATTTTAAAATGTATAATAATATTTATATTATGATTATTCACTAAATTATTTGTGAATTTATATTTGAATTATTATTTTTTAATTTAGAGAATTTTTCGGGAACTATTTACAGGTGTATGGTTTCGACCAGTGTAAGCGTCGATTTTTGTTTCGAAACATGAATAGTAACTCTAAGATGAAACCGAGTATATGTAGAGATATTATAGAGATATATTTAAGGTTGGACACTATCGGAACGAGAAAAACCAGTAAAACTTAGAGTGTTGCGCGCGACGCGACAAATATTGGTCGTTTGACCACTTTTCCATAAATTAAGGGAGACTACACTTTTTGTCCCCTTAAAAGCCACCTTTCTTGCTTCTTGTTGCTTCATTTTCAGCCACACATAGAGCTCAAGAGAGAGAGGGGGGGGCCGATAATAGAGAGAGAGTTGAGGGTTTTTCTTCTTCATCTTCTTCATCTTCCATTCCTTGAAGTTTGAAGACTCCATTGAAGGCTTTGCTCTTGTTTCTTCTTCTTCCTTTGGCTGCCGTGAGAGAGAGAGAGAGAGAGAGAGAGGGTGGTCCGAAATTGAGAGAGAGAAAAGAAGAGGGAAGAAAGCTTTCTTTTGCTTGGCAATTTTTTGTTCTTGAGTTTGGAGGATGAAATCAACTTCAAGCAAGCAGATCTTTGGAAAAACTTAAAGAATCTCGAGGTGTCAAAGCTTGGAACTTCATCCATGAGTGGAACAACCTTAGATCCTGATACGATCCTTCGCCCTATTTCAGATGAAACCCGTAATACGACAAGTTCACAGGATCTAGACGATTTCATCTCGGTTTGGCAGCGAAATATCAACTTGATCAAGGGCAACTCAAGACCAAAATTGACAGTAGAAGACACCACAATCAATGCGTTCTTGATTGATAAAATCTTTTTTGAACACCTAGAAAACGTCTAAGGCACTTACGGATTGTTCTCACAAGAGTCAAGAGAAATTCTCAATAATTTTTGGAATAATTTGTCTACCCTTAAATGATGAAAAGTAGGCTATTTATAGCTTTTACAAATCAAACCCTAATACTACTTCGACTAAAATAACGACACTTAGTTCCCTTAGTTCAATTAGGAAACTAACAAAATAACTAAACCTAAACTAATTAGAAATTGCTAAAAGACTTAAAATCTTATCTAAACAAGAAGAAAGGCAATTCGGCCTTATTCACCTAACAAGCTGGCCGATTTTAAGTCCTAAACTAATTGGAAAACAAACAAAATAAAAAAAAATTAGAAAATTCAAAAAATTCAAAAATTGAAAGACTTAAACGGCTAGAGAGGATTACATCATTCCCCTCCTCTTGAAGAAGATTCATCCACGAATCGATGGTGGAGGATAGGGTCAACGACATCACCTTCATGAAAATAATCCACGTGACATGTCTCTCGTACAAGCATAGGATTCACATAAGTTTTGGCACAAAAGGCAACTCGTAGGAAGGAATTGGCTTCAACTCACGACCATCCTTGAGGTAATAACTCAGCATATCATAGGTAGAATGAGTTTGATAGTGCTCTTCATTGGCACAGCTAGTTTTGAGTTGATATATTTCAACGAAGTCAGCCTGAAAAGATTCAACTCCTAGAAAATCAATAGGGTGGAACTCCATGTCGTGGACAAGGGTGGCTAAGGTTGCACCGAAGGCTGGTTTGTCCACCTGAATTGCAACTTGGGCACCTTTCTCATGAACTTGACCAGTTTTGAATTCAAGTGCTTGGGCAAAGCGGCTCCACATAGATGTAACTCCAAATAGATAAATGCCATGGAAACCCTCGAATTGAACAAATGATTTGGGAATAGCGCATTGTATTACCAAGGTCACTTGCCCTTGCTCAACCTCATGCCCAAGATTATCACGAGGCAATTCACACTTTTCTTTGTGCATAGGCATTCTTTCAATTAATGTTGGACTAGAAGGAGTATCTTCCTTAGGACCGTTGGTTGGAGCATGGCTAACTTTCTCACAATATGCTTGCACTTGCTCAAAGTATTTTTTAATTTCCTCCATTAATGAGTCAACCAATTTTGCAGTATCAACTTGACGAGCATTACTTGATCCATGCAGCTTCGAATTGCCGTGATGCTCTATAGATGCGGCTCGTAATGATGAGGAACTTTCCTTAGCCGTGCGATGCATTCTTTTTTGCTCCTTCCCATCAATGATATCACGATCCGAAATCAAGAACTTACGATGAGTAGCACCCCTCCTCTTAGGATGGTAGAAATTCACGAATGCATGTTCATATTCCAGATCAACAACCCCACCATTCATGCTGAATAATCTGCAAAAAGGTTAGTGAAACAAGAATATTTTTTTTTCTCACTTCACTCCCTTAGTGTATACTCTTGGCACTCGTGTATCACTCAAGGGTTTAAGCACTCCAAGAATCTCACACTTTGAGGTTGTTAAAGGTATCCAAGTGCACAAATCAACTTATTAACCAATGCACGCAATTGCAGCACTTCAATAAGAATATTAAGAACAGGACACGAAAGGGGACAACTATGAAGACCCTAATTTGATAACTAAGAAATTCTGGAAATTTGAACAATTAAAAGAATTCAAAAATTGAAAGAGGAAACAAGCTCCTGAATCTCCAAGCTCCCGCTCTTGAAGAAACGAATTTGCTATGCAGCGGAATGATCTATCTTGAACAGGTTATGGATACAAAGGGATGGAAATCATACGACCCCTCTAACCCTTGAGATTGTAAACCTTGAATTGAATCTCAACCCACAATCTAGCGAATTAGTGAACCAAGGAATTGGTAGAAAGGCGCCACAACTCAACGTGATCTTGAATTGATAAGCCTATTCTTGAATAAAGGAACTCATTCACTTTGTATCAAGAGTCATTTCCAAGGAACAGGAAAGGAGAAAACTCTCAATTTTATTTCATCAAAATTGTCTTATGAAAAAAAACATTGGAGAAGAAGGCTATTTATAGCCTTTACAAAGACTCAAAACCTAGTCCAACTTGGACTCAAAATAACTAAACCTAATACTAATGGATTTGGCCAACATGGACCCTTGTTTTTAGGAAACTACCAAATAACTAAAACTAATTATTTTAATTACCCTAATTTGGACATTGAATGAATGAAAACAACAAACTAAGAAAATATGCAAAAAGTGGAAAAATCACAAAAAGTGGAAACTGGGATCCACGAATCGATACGCGAGGCATGGTTCGCGGTTCCGTCCACGGATCATGCCATTTTGCACTTTCTCCACGTTTTAGCTTCACGTTTCTTCCTCCGCACGCTTGACCAACGTTTCCCAAGGAACTTCACTAGATTAGGATGAATTTCTGAATGAATCAACTTGGAATGAATCAACTCGGGGCATTTGAACTTAGTACAAATTTGTAATCACACGTTGGCATCTATGCTCACATCATTCTCTGATGAGAACCCGAATCTCCAAACTCTTGCTCTTGAAGAAATGAATTTGCTATGCAGCGGAATGATCTATCTTGAACAGGTTATGGATACAAAGGGATGGAAATCATACGACCCCTTTAACCCTCAAGATTGCGAACCTTGAATTGAATCTCAACCCACAATCTAGTGAATTAGTGAACCAAGGAATTGGTAGAAAGGCGCCACAACTCAACGTGATCTTGAATTGATAAGCCTATACTTGAACAAAGGAACTCATTCACTTTGTATCAAGGGTCGTTCCCAAGGAACAAGAAAAGAGAAAACTCTCAATTTTATTTCATCAAAATACTGATGCGAACCCGAATCTCCAAGCTCCCGCTCTTGAAGAAGCGAATTTGCTAGGAAGTGGAATGATCTATCTTGAACAGGTTATGGATACAAAGGGATGGAAATCCTACGAACCCTCTAACTCTTGAGATTGTGAACTTTGAATTGAATCTTTGTGGCGGCCCCACATTTCCCAAGGCAAACCATTGGACCCGCGGCAGCCGGCCCAACTCTTACTAGGACTCGAGCAAGCAATCAATTCGACTAGGGTTTGTCAAACAGGATATAACCTTAAAATAGATCAACATAACATACAGCCCAAAATCCATCAGGGTTCGATCCACAGACCCTTACCACAATAATTCAAAGGAAATTTTAAACATTGTCATCAACATCATAATAGATTCAAAATACATCAATCATTCAAAAGATTCAACTGGCTTGTACTCCTTCAGCACTCATCTCAATACCTGGAAATCCTGGGAAGGGAAAATATATGGAGTGAGTTTCTAAACCCAGTGAGGTCCCAAAACACATAGCAATTAAGTACATAGATATAACAAGCTTTTGTAAAACACTAATGTCTATATAGGACCAGTTTTCAAGTACGGTAAAGTTTCCAATTAAGGAAAGTTGTAAACAGTAGTTTCTTTTCCAAATATCAGGTTTCAAAACAGTAACAATCATGGTGCTCATTGAGCCAATCAATCAGGAACAGTCACAGGAGGATACAGTGCTCATGGAGCCAATCAGTACAGAGTCTGCAGTACTCTGATTAGTCATTTCTTTTCTCATTCTCCAGCCCCTTACACCCAACTTCGGGCCCGAAAACCAAACAAGCAGGAGGTGGTGTACACTCGAGGTAACCTTTAAACAGGACCCAGGGTCCGTCAACATACCCGACCAAGCCCTACTGCTGGCTCGGAATAGGCCGACTCGCCTCTGGGGTTTGGGATCCCGACCAACGGTCATGCGCAGTTGACACACACAGGCACAATTACAGTGGTTTAGTTTTTTGTTTTCAGAGGCGAGGGACAACCAACAATCAATTTCAACCTACGAGCCCCCTTAGGAGAGTGCAATAAAGTATACACCCGCCTTTAGGAGCGAGGGGCCCTTGAAAGCCAGCCTCTTCACCTCAAGCCTCAAAAAGAAAACAAGTTGTATTATTTTCTTAAAACAAAACGTACTAAACCACATAACACGTTTGAGTCAAGATAAATAATAATAACTTACTTTTCATAAAACCCTAGTTTCATTTATTCAAACAATAATCACATTTAGTAACAAGTATCAATCAACAACAAGTAGCACATAGCAAACAAGGATCAATTAGCAACAAATAGGAACCGTCACCTCAGTTTGGTCAAGGTTGAGTAGGTGAGTCGTAATCCTCTGCCTCAATTGTTAGTGAATATGCCCTAAAGTCAATCAACTTCTAGGGTTTATTATATACTTTGACTTTTTATGTAATAATAAATGACATCTTTATCATGTTGATTGCTTATATTTTCATATAAGTATGATAAAACCCTTAGAATAAACCTAATCGATGAAATCATAAGAGTTATGATGGTGAGATTCATTCGATTATAAATAAGGTTTATTCTTAAATATCTCTAGTCATAGTATTAACAAGAAAGGGTATTGTTAATACGGTTAGACTAGCATATACTATGCCGTTTCTATATGAGAAGTAGTAGACCTCATCTACTATGGTGTGTGAGACACCTAAGCAAGTATATGGGTGCTTGATGGTATGATCAAGTTCACTAGATTGATCCACATAGGGACATCCTTTAAGTGCCAAAAGATTAATGTCTAAGTGACGTTTATGTAAATGATTCTTAGACTTAAGGTTATCATGATATCTTGAATATGGATAGTTATACTTTCTTTGTTATATGATTGCTCCTGTAAAAGGGAATGCTCACATCATTAGCAAATGGGTGTATCTTTGAAGTATGGAAAGATGGTGAATAACCTATAAGGATTTACCGCCTCTTATGTGAGAGGAGTTATCTCGTGTTTGGCCACTTGTAGAAGTATAACTCAGAAATCTTAGCTAAGTGGGAAAGTCTTAGAAAGTGTTTCTGAGAACTTCTTCATTGGAGTTATATTTTGGTACAAGAGAAAAGAGCATTAATCACACAATGGAATAGGCACAACTTATTCCAAGATTAATGTGAGATAAGTGTGGTAAAAGATATTAGTTACATTATAAAGCGTTCTTGAAGGTGAAGTCATCCACTTGACTTTTCTCATTACTTGGGTGGTCATGATGTATTGCTAGATACCAATCTTGATCTATAAGTATGAGTTGATTGATTAGTAGAATCAGTGATAAATTAAAAGGAGTTTTAATTTATCTAGTTCTTATTTATTAAGAATGTATAGCTCATACTTATTGCCAACGTATGTGAGAACCTAATGGGTCACACACATTAAGAACTTTCTTAACTAGATTAAATGAATTTCAAGTGGGACTTGATAGATAAGTTTTATAACTTATAGTTTGATTTGTGAAACAAATTAAACTTGAGGGACTTATGGTGCAAATAAGTTTTAGTCTTCCAAATACAAGAGTTGTATTAGAATTAGGAAGTTAAATCTTATTGGAAACTGATTTCAGGTTTCCATAAGGAGTTTTAGTCTTCCAAATACAAGAGTTGTATTAGAATTAGGAAGCTAAATCTTATTGGAAACTAATTTCAGGTTTCCATAAGGATTTGACAACTTATTTGTCTATAAATACTCACTAAGCTTTTGCTAGCAAGTGAATTATCACACAAAATTGTCTTGTGAGATTTTTGAGAAAAATCTTGAGAGAAAAAAATACCCAAAATTCGTCCAAGAAAATAAGGGAAAAATGGCATCTCTTATTTCTTATCTTGGGATGAATTTTTCATGGTGAAAAATTGGAATTATCTCAATAGACTTGTGTGTGGTTGTCTTGGCAATAGCTAGCACTAATCTATCTTAAGGTAATTCAACCTTGGAGGTTCTAACTAAGGAGGTTCGTGTGGATCACCATTAGAGGCGGACGATGTATGCGGCCATGGATCTCTTTGCCATCTTCGCATCAAATCTCCACCAAGTTCAAGGAGGTCTTCATGGATTGAGGTAATCTTCTTGAACTATCTCTATGTTACATGGATTTAATCAAAGGACGATCTATTAAAGGAATCAAAAATTTTAAATTTCCGCTGTGTTTATCTCCTTGATTCCTTACAGTGGTATCAGAGCCAACTTTGATTAAATCATGTAACTTGTTTATTTAGTTGTCATGTATGTCAAATCAGATTTGATTATATGCGTTCAAGAGTTTTAAAAATTATAATTTTGATGAGAATTAAATTTTTGAAAAGGTTTCAAAATTTTAATGATTTTCATCGGATGAATTTTTGAAAAAATTGTTGTTTTTTTTTTCGTCGCAAAAAATTCATAAAAAAAAAGGTTGAAGTTTTCAATCAAGTCAAGGTTCCGTTGTTGCCTTCTTATGTGATCTGATCACCAAAAACAAAAACCAAAAAAAAACAAAGGAAAAGGAGGCATACACATAATTGGCTTTCTCGTGATTGGATCACAAAGAAACGAAGGCATGATGTTCCAATGGTGATTGGTTCGCCTTGTATGCAATTTTAGCACTATGGTTTTTTTTTTTGTATATCATGCATGCGTGATTGGATCATATGGTTTTTTAGTAGTATGGTTTTTTTTTTGCATATCATGCATGCATGGTTATTAACAATTGCTGGAAGTTTTCTTGTAAAAGGAAATTCAAGAAACAAGTTAGTTTCCAAATAACAAATGGGATTTGGTCATTGATTTCCTTTTCGTTTGGGTTTCTAAATTAGTATGGAAATTTCCTATAATTCTAATATGATTAGAATTAAGGTATTTTGTGGAAATTTTAGAAATTCAAATTGGACAAGGAGTTGTTCAATTAAGTTTTAGAAACTCACTTAATTTTAGTGAGACAAGAATTAAGAAGTAAACCAACTTTGGAGACTTTCCAATTTTATAAGATTGAATTTGGAAGGTGTTCAAATACTTTTAGAAACTTTCTAATTTAGTAAAAGTTAAATTAAGAAAGTGCTCTAAAGTAAGTATTTGAGATTCTAAAATGGTTTAAAAGAAAATTTCCAAAAATAAGTGAATTAGGAAATTCTAGTTAGACTAGAAATTCCTAATTTTGATTTGGATGGTCATTCGATTGTGAAAAGTTTCTTATCATGGTTATAAAGTATGGAAAATCATTTTAATGAGATTAGAATGTGGTTTCCATAATTTAAAACAAAAGGAATTGAAAAGAAATTTGGAAACTATTTAATATTCCTTAAGAAATTAGATTTCCTAAGAAATATAAGTTTCCAAATTAGCATTGGTTTTTAAAGTGATTTGGAAATTGAATCTACTTTTTATTATGAATAAAATATAGTTTCCAAATCATTAGTATTGCCAAAAAATTTTCTTGTGTTTATTCTTTTATTAAAAAAATGAAGGAAAAGGGATGCTGGTCTACGATAGCGTCACTAAAACTTTTAGCGACCATTTCCTTGTGAAGGTTTTCGTCACTAAATGCAGTTTTCTGTCGCTAAAACTGAATTCCAGAAATTAGAAATTTTCAAATTGAATTTGATTCAATTAATTTTTAAACCTCTTGAATTGAAGCCTTTTGAGATTAAAGGCTTGTGCATATAATGATACATGATTGGAACTAAATAAATATTTATGCTTTCATTTAATATTGTATTTTATGAATGCATGATGGATGATTATGGACTAAGGCCAATGTGATTGTGAATGGTTGAATGTATGTATGATTTGGTTTTGATATTTTTGAAATAGGGCCTGCGTGTCCTGCCTTCTCTATATATTCTCAATGTAAATTCTCTCTCTCATCTCACCCTTGAATGTAACTCAAGGTTTCTCCCAATATTATGTAATGTACTATATTAGGGATAGGAGAGGGTGAGGATCTAAAATGTTTAGAATAGATTTACATTTGTAATGTACAAAGAAGATGGAGATGGTACCAATTCCACCATGGTGGACATACAAAAGGCAGGGCATGGAGATGTCGCCGTCCCTTAGTTTGACCATCTAGTTTCCTTTTGGCTCAAGGAAACTAGTGTAGGAATAAAGTCCATAATCATCCATGTTTAATTATAGTATGTTTATTTATTTATTTATATTGATGAATGGATATCCATGCTATATATATATTTGATGAGACCAATTTGGAATACCATGTCTAAAATCCCTCTACTCAAATATTAAGTCTAAACTTAAGTTGCCTTCCATTGTTATAGTTAAAATGAAATTATGTTCTGAGTTAACTTGTTGAGTACACTCAAGGTTGGGCTACCATGAGAAGTTTTAACTATGAGATGAGATCTCGGAGTAATGGGTATGACTTAACTAAAATTTGTGACTTGTTGAGTACACTCAAGGTCATAAAATTTTAGAGGCAAAGGTTGGGTGACACATATGATGTGATTTATCAAGAGTTGATAACTCAACTATCTAGAAGTTACAAAGTTATAATTGGTAATAAGTACCTACCTATTGAAATTATTTTGATTTGTTGAGCATACTCAAGATCAAAATAACTAAATGGGATTCTAGCCTACTAGGAATTTTGAAATTCTCAATCTATATAAGAGGGTTATAGATTTGAATAAAATAGTGGGACAAACCAAATTTGATTTTTATGTCATTTTACTTGGTTTTGTTTTGCATAAATAGCAATTCTCTTTTATCTTTACTATCCGTTGTAGAAATTATGAGTAATTGCATATTATTCTCGATATAATTGGTACTTTTAATTTCTTGGATTGGCAAGTTAAAATTGAGAAAATTTCTCAAGAAAATTTGGCTATGTCATTTAAAACCTTAGCACTTCCAATTAGGGAAGATGTAATGGAATTAATAAAAATTGCTTACAATATGTAAGAGGAGATGATAATAGTATGTCATAGATGCTTCCTAAATCTCCTTTACTAGATAAGATTTCAATTTCTTTCACCATGGTTATACATCTCAAGAGTTGAATGATGAATAATCAAGGTATAAGACGTATGAAATTCTTAAGCAATAATTCTATTACAAGATGACAAAAATATCTCTAATTAAATATTAATTTATTAGAGAGTGATTGACTATATTAAGAAATTTAGATCAATCAAAGTTTTGTCATACACTATTAGTCAAATGTTGACTAAAAGTAATTACTTATCAAGAGTTGATAAGTTAAGAGTTTTAAAGAACTAGCCTTATAGTACAAGCTTTCAATGCATGGTTTTAAAATACAACTTTGTGAAAGTTTTATTTTTGAGATTATAATTGAGATTAACTAATGGACTTATTTTAGAACTTAATAAATGTTATTATTTTCTAAAATAAAAGAAAGTCCATTTCTCAATATGATGTTAGATAATTTGAAACCATCTTTAACATTTGGAAATTAGTCTTTTGAATAAGAAACATATTTTTCAAATCGCATGATGATTTGGCTCATTTGATTATGAATCATTTGAGACATATGAGCCTTATTCACTAATAAAAGGCTAATTTGATCTTTTATGAAAAGATTTAATGAATTGTTAGGATCCATACATTATGATGTATGTGGAAGATTAACAATTCATACTAGAGATTATTTCTCATATTTTATTACTTTTACTAATAACAACTCAAAATGGATATATGTATCTTTAAGGTACTAATCCAAGATTTTGAGAAGTTAAGAGGTTTAAGTATAAAGTAGAGAAACAATCTGGTCAAGTACTAGGACACCTAAATATGATCAAGGTGAAGAATACTTGAGCCATGGTAAAGTATTGGAACACCATGATTTGATCAAGGTGAAGAATACCTAATCTAAGGGTTTTAAAATTAACTAAAGGAGAATGTGATTCTCAAGTAAAATAATTTTTCTAGTTATCTCAATTATTGTTGTGTAATCTAGATAAAGAATTATATCTCATGAGATGAGATGTCCCATGCAAGTTTACCAAAATGGTTTTGGGGTTTTGTCCTACATAAAATTGTCTCCTATACACTAAATCTTGTTCCATAAATATATTTGTTCAAAGTGTACCATATGAGATATGGAGTGTTAAGGAATCCAAATTTTGTGAAAATTTGGATTGTGCTACTTATGAAGTGAGCATCCATAATCGGATAAAGTGGAGCTAAGATCCGATTAAAACCTTTGTGAAGTATTCTTGAGAATTAAAGGAAAAGAAAAGGAGGGCTAAAGGAAGAAGAGCAAATCCGTTCTTCTTATTTCATTTGGTTTAAATTTTTCTTAGCACATATGCTAGAATTTTCTTATTTTCTCCAAGAATTTTATATTTCTATCATCTTCAAGAATAAAAGTGTTTTAGTTCTAAAACTACTATTTTCTAGATATATGATTTATTCTAGATAAAGTAGTGGGAGAAAGATGGAACTTAAAACTTGAAATAGTTTCAAGTATCACAAAAGCAAGTTGAACAAAATGCATAGAATTGGGGCTTGCATTTCATGATGATGAGGCGCAGCGAAAGCTCCAAAAATAAGGGTTTCATAAATCTTAGAAATATAGATTTCTTATAGAAAATCATGATATTTGATCGTGCATTTTTAAATGATTTATGAATACTTTTATAACTTATAGAGATGGTTGAGACCCATGAATCTAAAATGGATTCCATATTTGTGAAGGGTAATGACCTTAGTCAATTCACCTAAAGGTTTAATAAACCTTTTAGTTGCAAAAGAGTCTTTAGAGTAAAGACTAATATGGAAGGTAAAATGTTACCTATAGAGTTTGGTTGGTAGAGTGGTCACTATTAAAGATAAGAAATTATCTTTAAAGAACCTTCTCACTAATCAATATGCTTAAATTCATTTAGATTTACTTGCTTGTTTTAACTATGAGTTATGGTATGGCAAATAGATGCTAAAACCATTTTTCTTAAATGGAAACAACAAATAATTGTGTATGTGACACAATTTAAAGGTTTTACATCTAGTTTGCCAATAAAGCAAATCTCTAAAAGTGGTATCATCCATTTTGATGAAATAATCAAAGAGTTTGATTTTATCAAAAGTATGGATGGCCTTGTACTTATATTTGATTTAGTGGGAGCTATTGTTGGTTTCATGCATCATATATAATTGATATATGATACATTGAAATGGTATGCCTATATTCCAAAATTATAGGTGTAGCTATCCAAGACTTCCTTCATGATATAAAGGAGTGGCAATCTACCTTTAGAGTAAAGGTCTATATTGATAGATATGATTGCTTAAGTTTTTAAGTACTTAGATAAGATGCTAAAATGTTTAGCATGGAGTAATCTAAGAAGGGGTCTTATCTATATTATAATAGAATAATCCTTTCATTGTACTAAATTCATTGTCTCCTTTGGTCCATGAAGAGTTTAAAATTGAAAGTTCGAGAATGCACTTGTAAACTTTCCTACAGAAATGATTTGCAAGTAATTATGCGTATATTCATAATATCAGTGCTATGTGTTGAAAGAGTTTCAAGTGAAACACACCTAAATTTCTACAATTAAAACCTTAACAAATGCTACTTGAGAAGTGGCAAAAGGAAACATGTGAATCTACAAGTTCAAATTTGAGTTTGAATTGGTTCATTCTATTAGAAGTCCTTCAACTTATGTTGAGACTATAATAGAATTTGTCCTAACAAAGGAACCAAAGTCTCATCATAGATCCACATATTTGTTAAGGTAGTTTCACATGATTTGATGAAATCATTGGTGGGAATTAAAAGTGAAGATTAAAAGGAGTACCCATGGATTACAACATAGTTGATCCGTTCACTAAATCTTATCTAAAAGAAAACATGATAGTCATGTTTGCTCATTTTTTTTAACTTTTGAGTGATTGGCTTTAGTGCAAGTGGGAGATTGTTAGTGAATATGCCCTAAAGTCAATCAACTTCTAGGGTTTATTATATACTTTGACTTTTTATGTAATAATAAATGACATCTTTATCATGTTGATTGCTTATATTTTCATATAAGTATGATAAAACCCTTAGAATAAACCTAATCGATGAAATCATAAGAGTTATGATGGTGAGGTTCATTCGATTATAAATAAGGTTTATTCTTAAATATCTCTAGTCATAGTATTAACAAGAAAGGGTATTGTTATACGGTTAGACTAGCATATACTATATACTTCTATATGAGAAGTAGTAGACCTCATCTACTATGGTGTGTGAGACACCTAAGCAAGTATATGGGTGCTTGATGGTATGATCAAGTTCACTAGATTGATCCACATAGGGACATCCTTTAAGTGCCAAAGGATTAATGTCTAAGTGACGTTTATGTAAATGATTCTTAGACTTAAGGTTATCATGATATCTTGAATATGGATAGTTATACTTTCTTTGTTATATGATTGCTCTGTAAAGGGAATGCTCACATCATTAGCAAATGGGTGTATCTTTGAACTATGGAAAGATGGTGAATAACCTATAAGGATTTACCGCCTCTTATGTGAGAGGAGTTATCTCGTGTTTGGCCACTTGTAGAAGTATAACTCAGAAATCTTAGCGCTAAGTGGGAAAGTCTTAGAAAGTGTTTCTGAGAACTTCTTCATTGGAGTTATATTTTGGTACAAGAAAAAGAGCATTAATCACACAATGGAATAGGCACAACTTATTCCAAGATTAATGTGAGATAAGTGTGGTAAAGGATATTAGTTACATTATAAGCGTTCTTCGAAAGGTGAAGTCATCCACTTGACTTTTCTCATTACTTGGGTGGTCATGATGTATTGCTAGATACCAATCTTGATTTATAAGTATGAGTTGATTGATTAGTGGAATCAGTGATAAATTAAAAGGAGTTTTAATTTATCTAGTTCTTATTTATTAACAATGTAGCTCATACTTATTGCCAACGTATGTGAGAACCTAATGGGTCACACACATTAAGAACTTTCTTAACTAGATTAAATGAATTTCAAGTGGGACTTGATAGATAAGTTTTATAACTTATAGTTTGATTTGTGAGACAAATTAAACTTGAGGGACTTATGGTGCAAATAAGTTTTAGTCTTCCAAATACAAGAGTTGTATTAGAATTAGGAAGTTAAATCTTATTGGAAACGATTTCAGGTTTCCATAAGGGTTTTAGTCTTCCAAATACAAGAGTTGTATTAGAATTAGGAAGCTAAATCTTATTGGAAACTAATTTCAGGTTTCCATAAGGATTTGACAACTTATTTGTCTATAAATACTCACTAAGCTTTTGCTAGCAAGTGAATTATCACACAAAATTGTCTTGTGAGATTTTTGAGAAAAATCTTTGTAAGGCCCAAATACAACCTAAGAGGGGGGGTGAATTAGGTTGATTAACAATCAGCCAAGTATTACCTCTTTTTCAAATTTTAATCACAAGCTCTTGAACAAATGATTTATCAAGTAAAAAGACAAGTCAAGATTGATAAATACGGATGAAATTTCAAACAATGAATATGATACATTAAGATAAAAGAGTAATGATGGAAAGCAAACCAAACTTCTTCAAGACTCCACTTGAGCTTAAGAGAATTCCTCAAAGCAGAGCTTCTTCAATTTGGTGAAATTCAATCACACTTGTGTACAATGAAGGATCACTTCCTCCTTGCCCCAAGCTCTACTTAGTCAAGCTAGGAAGTTTTATACTCTTTACAGAAAACCCTCACACACTACACAATTGATGAATTCACTCCAATTGAAAAGCTTCTCAATGAACTCACACTACAAGACTAACAATTCTTACTCAAATGAGTATTTTCTAGCTAAAATCACTCTTAAGAACTTGTTATCCAAGTGTACTGATTGTATTTGATATTTGGACAGTTCTTGTATTTATAGGAGACCAAAGTGCCTGAAAGCGAGGTCAAGCGGATAGTAGAAGCTGAAGGTCAACTAGCCGTTGGAGCTATCGGGCGTCCGACACTCTGTTGCTCGTCCGATGCTAGCGTCCGATAGAGCAAGTTTCGAGTCTTATTGGGACGGGCGATGTAATTCTGCGTCCATAGCTTTGCGTCCGGCCAGTGAGGCTCGAGAAAATTTTCATGGAATCGTCGGACGGCCGATACATGTCTTTCGCGTCCGAAGGCTTGCGTCCGGCGTCGGTAAGCTTATCAAATTTCTTGGATATCTTGGACGTCCGATGTAGATGTTATCGTCCAAAGAGGTGTCGATAGATCCCTGTCTATCGGACGTCCGATCACGTCGGGTTGGCGTCCGATAGGAAGGTTTGAGTTTTATCGGACGTCGATACAAGGTATCATCCGTCAAACGATCAACAGTTTCTTCAATAGGTTTCCTGCCTCGATATCCTGTTCTGACAAGAATCTCACTAGAAAACATTAGACCAATTTTCTTCAATTGTTTTGTAATTATCAAAAGACGGGATCACAATTAACATTCTCCCCCTTTTTGATGATGACAAAACAATTGAATGTAAATTAACCAAAATTGAGTTTTTAACAAAAGAACTCCCCCTTACTTGAATAACTCCCCCTTACTCGAATAACTCAATTTTCTTTTTGTTTTTACTCCCCCTTTTTGTCATCACAAAAACATTCAACCCAAATGTAGAAGCAGAATCAGTAGTAATGTAAACAAGCAGTGAAATTTCCAAATTCAGATTTCATCAGATAACATCATCAGATAACTCTAATATCAGATTTCATCAGATAACATCATCCAGCAACATAGTGCAAAATCATGGAAAGGCCAATTGTAAGGCCATCATCATTAACTGAAAAAAAAGTTAAGAGTACTGAAGTGCTGGTTCTACAAAAGTCTTAGATGAAAGCAGTAAAATAGATTGATACACTTTCACATCAGCAAAGGGAACAAAAACAGACTTGTGCATTCTAATGTGAAGTGTAAGTGCATCCTAGAGTGCTTAAAGGGTGAATGTTGATCGAGTTCCGAATTCCTTCGACAAGCGATATGTTGAATCATCTTACAGTTTCATCCCGTCATCTTCGTTTCCTTCATCTTCCCACAACCACTGGTTCTTTCCCCTTGGTAGATGATGTGGGATCACGCTGTGGATTTTGTGACCCAGTCATCTCTTGGTCATCCAATGAAGGATCAGTTCGTGGCTCTTTGGCTTGGGAGATGATTTCATCTTCGGAGGAGGAAACAACTTGAGGTTTCTTTTGTCCAAGAAAGTTAGATTTTTGGTCAGATGTCATGGTTAACATAAGACCATGTTCAAGTAGAAGAACATGACTTTTGAGCTCGTTCAACAAATCCATGACATCAGATTGAGAGGAAATCCTAGAGGCAGACTTCCTAGGATGAATTGATGGACTCAGGGAGTAAATCTAAGAGTTCTAGCAAAACTAGGAGAGAGGAGCATCATGTCCTTTCTTTGGCGAGATTGAGACAGCTTCCTTGGTGCACCAATTTCCATCAAGAATTTTAAATTCTTTCTTTCAAAATACTGTTTTGAAAACACGAGAAGTGGTTAAGTCCTTGGGACATACACCACTTAAAGGAATTTGAAGTGTTCAAGATGGGAGTTAAAACTTTCCATAAGAGTTTTCTTCTTGTATCGGATGGAGAGTTTCATGAAACTTACATGACAAAACAAAATCTATTGATTCTTTCAACAAAGCAATAAAAGCAGATATAACTCCATTTTGTTTGCATCACGTTGATGACCATCGGTTGGAACAAGCAAATTTGAGATGATTGAAAAGATGATCAGATTTTTGGGACTTAAATCTTCCAACTTGGCATCAACAGGGGTTTGAAACGGAGATTGAAAATAGGCCATTAATTTTCAGCATTGAAATGATTCAAACTTGTTGGAGTTTCCTCATAGGAAAAGAAGTTTGCAATTTTACTTTTGCACCCAAACTCAATGGTGGTTTTTAAAATTTCATTCACAACATCAGAATCAAATACCAAATCAATACCATTCACCTGAGTTTAAGCTCATCACGGGAATTACCCTTCTAAGATTGGCAAAAGCGATACATCATGTCGGTAATAGACATTAGGCATAACAATGATGTGAGACCATTTCAAGAAATTCAAACAACTTGGACGGACTCTAGATCGATTTTCTTAAACTTCGGAAGGAATAATGGATCGCTGAATAATGAAACCTTTTTGAGAGAATAAGGCAAACTTAGACTCGACATCGAGAATCTATGAATTTAGGTAAGGGGCAGGTTCTATTATAACTTTGAGAATCGAGAAGGAGTAGTCTGAGGTGGTTGTTTTGTAGCTTGAGCCACGTCTTGTTCTTTTGGAGGTGCGTTTGCCATTGGGAGGAAGTATCTTCATCTCTTGGCATCTTCTTGCGTCGGTAGATGATGAGCTCCACGAGTCGATACCATCTTGCTTATGTTGTGTGATTCCAGTGATGAGGAAGTGTTCTGTATCGCAGTGACACACTTTTAAATTCGGTGAAGATATATCAATTTTGAGCGAGAAGAGGAGAAAGGAGAACTTAGGGTTTACGGTGAGATTTGGGAATGAAAGAGGAGTGATTTATAGTGGATACTTGATGAAGATTGGACCATAATAGGTGAAAAGGTGAAATCTAAACTTTCAATTTTGAGAAATGGTGAAGTTTTAGGCAGGAATTTGGAGTTTTGAATTGAGGTGGTTGGGAAGATCGTCCGAATTAAATGTAGTTGGTGATGGAAATGAAGTGAAATGACCTGATTGATCAGGCTTATTCATGTGTCGGACGTCGAGCGATCTGGCGTCCGACCCATGCGTCCGATAGCATTTTACGGAAAATGACCAAAATTCTTGTCGGACGTCCGTTCATCGGATCGGACGTCGATAAGTTTTACGAGAAAGGCTTAAGGCATCTTTTCTAAAATACAATTTGAGCGAAGATATCTAAATTGTTCTAGGGGTAGTGCTTTTGTGAAAATATCAACAATTTGATCATCACGAGCGGAACATAGTTTACACAAATTTCACCTTTTTTGAACAAGATCACGAATGAAATGATGCTTAATGTCTATATGTTTTGTTCTAGAATGTTGAATAGGATTTTTTGTCAAATTAATTGCACTAGTATTATCACAAAAAATGGGCATGTTATCATATGTCAAACCAAAATCATTCAATGTATGTTTCATCCAAATTAATTGTGCACAACATGCACTAGCGACAACATATTCGGTTGTTGACAAGGAAATAGCATTTTGTTTCTTACTAAACCAAGAGACTAGACACTTTCCAAGAAAATGACAAGATCCACTAGTACTTTTCTATCAATTCTACATCCCATAAAATCAGCGTCCATTATAACCACACAAGGTAAATTCATTACATTTAGAATACCAAAGACCAAAATTCATGGTTCCTTTCAAATAACGAAAAAATTCTTTTAGCGGCATTCAAATGAGATTCTTTTGGGCAAGATTGAAAAGCGAGCACATAGGCATACAGCAAACATAATATCGGTCTACTTGCGGTTAAATAAAGAAGGCTTCCGATCATACCTCTATACTTTTTCTCATCTACATTTGTACCTTCTTAGTCCTTTTCAAGCTTGGTGGGCGTGCACATTGGTGTTCCACATGCTTTGAGTCTTCCATGCGAACCTTTTGAGAAGTTCTTTGGTGTATTTTATTTGGTTGATGAAGGTTCCTTCCGTGTTTGAATGACTTGGAGTCAGAGAAAAAGTTCAATTCTCCCATTAAGCTCATCTCAAACTCATTTTGCATAATGGTGGAAAAATCCTTGCACAAATCCTCATTAGTAGCACCAAATATAATATCATCAGCGTAAATTTGTACAATAAGAAGATCATTTGATTTTGTTTTGTAAAAAGAGTTGTGTCTACTATGCCTCTTTTAAAACCATTTTCAACTAAGAATCCACTTAAGCGTTCATACCAAGCCCTAGGGGCTTGTTTTAGACTCATATAATGCTTTTGAAAGTTTAAATACATGATTAGGAAACTTTTCATTTTCAAAGCGTGGTTGATCCACATATACTTCTTGATCAATGAAACCATTTAGAAAAGCACTTTTAACATCCATTTGATACAACTTAAAACCCTTGAAACATGCAAATGCAAGAAACATCCTAATAGACTCTAATCTAGCACGGAGAACAAGCGTTTCATCATAATCAATACCTTCTTCTTGAGCATACCCTTTAGCCACTAATCTAGCCTTGTTTCTTACAATTTCACCTTTATCATTTAATTTATTTCTAAACACCCATTTAGTGCCAATGATAGGATAATTTTGAGGTCTTTCAATTAAAGTCAAACATTATTTCTTTCAAATTGATTTAACTCCTCTTGCATGGCCATAATCCAATAATCATCTTTTAAGGCATCATTGATGTTTTAGGCTCAATATGAGATACAAATCGAAATTATCAAATAATGGCTTTGATGAAGAGCGAGTTCTTACCCTCTCGGATGGATCACCAATGATCAAATCCTTTGGATGATTTTGAATGAACTTCCATGCTTTAGGAAAATCCTTTAGTGATTCATCAATCTTGTCTTCTTCATCTAGTCTTGAATTTCTTGAGAATCACCATCTTTTGAATTTTCTTCCATATCACAATTGTTCTCCTCTTGAAGTGTGAGCTTCTCAAGATTCTTTTGAATACCTACATCATCATCTACACAAGTGCTATTTGAAGAGTTGCCATTAGATTCATCAAATGAAACATGTATAGCTTCTTCAATCACAAGAGTTCTTCTATTATAAACTCTATATCCTCTTTTATTATCACAATATCCCAAGAAAATACCTTCATGGGTTTTCTTATCAAACTTTCAAGGTGTTCTTTGATATTCAAAATAAAACATTTGCATCCAAAACTTTAAAATAGCCAACAATTGGCTTTTTATCAAACATCAACTCATATGAAGTTTTGTTCAAAAGGTCTTAGTAATACTCTATTCATTACATAGCAAGCTGTATTCTGACTTCAAAAAAATATTTTGGTAAATCATTCTCACTTAACATGGTTCTTGCGGCCTACAAGTGTTCTATTTTTTCTTTCAACAACACCATTTTGTTGAGGGGTTTTTACAATAGAAAATTCATGAGTTATTCCATTATGATCACAAAATCTGAAATCCACAATATTTAAATTCGAACCATTATCACTTCTAACTTTGATAATATGCAATCCAAGTAAATTTTGCACTTTTGCAAGAGAGAACAAAACTTTTAAAGGCATCATCTTTATGAGTAAGAAAAATAGTCCATGTATATCTAGAGTAATCATCAACAATAACGAAACAAAATCTTCTACCACCTAGACTAGCAATAGGTGTAGGACCGAATAGATCAAGATGTAAGAGTTCCAATGGCTTAGATGTAGAAATGATTTTCTTAGGTTTAAAAGATGTTTTGGTTTGTTTCCCAAATTGACATGCATCACAAATTTTATCCTTTTCAAACTTAATCTTAGGAAGTCCTCTAACAAGTTCCCTTTTTGAAATTTCATTTATCACATCCATGTTAAAATGACAAAGTCTTCTATGCCACAACCAAGGATCTTCATTTGAGATTTTAAGGCATTTAAAACTAGAAGAGTCAATTTTCTCAAGAATCACAACATAGATGTCATTGTATCTACTTCCTTTGAAAACAATGTTAAATTTTGAGTCAAGAACCAAACATTCATGTTTTGAATAAAACAAATAGATCTTTATCACAAAGTTGACTAACACTAAGCAAATTATAACTTAGATTATCCACTAAAAGAACATTATGCACAAATGTTTCACCATTCTTACCCACATCACCTACTCCAATTGTTTTAGCTTTCATGTCGTCTCCAAAAGTCACTTTTCCACTTGACTTTGATTTGAGCTTGATGAATTGTGAAGAATCGCCGGTCATGTGCCTTGAGCATCCACTATCAATGAACCATTTTGATTTCTTCATATCCTTTTCAATTTTTACCTACAAGAAATAGAAAGTTTGGTACCCCTTTTAATTTTTGGGTCCTTGATGGTTAGAGTCAATGTTTGACTAACCACATACATCTCATTCCTTTTCTCATGTTTCTTTTCACATAGCACTCATGCTTCAAGTGACCTACTTGGCAGCAAAAATCACACATAATGGTAGAGTCGTTTACATGAACAGATTTAATGAATCTAACTCCACTTTTTCTATGAATTGTAAATTCATTTGCATTAAATATAATTTTCTTTTCATAAGGGTTAAACACCTTCCTTGTGAAACTATTTTGTTTCTTGTTTTGAAGCATCACGTCAAGATTATCCATTCTCTTTTTCAAGTCATTTTGTCTTTCTTTGAGCATTTCACAAAGGCTTGTTTTTCTATCAAGTTCATACTGCAATTCCATTTCAGTTTTTACTAAGCAATCATTGTCATATTTCAACTTCTTGTTATCTTGAAACAAGTTTGCATTATCTTGCAAAAGAAAAGTAATTTTTTGTTTTAGTTCCTTGTTTCTAGAATAGGACTCTTTCAAGCTTTCATGCAGTTTTGCAACAAATGACTCTAAATCATCATCATCATCATCACTATTGTATTGTGGATGAGAAGTTACCTCATTGTCACCAATTGCCATAAAGGCAATTTGAGCTGTTTCTTCTTCTTCTTCAATCTCTCCTTCCAAGTTGCATTCGTTCCAAGTAATTTGAAAGTTGTTAAACTTCGGTTTTCTTTCATTCTTCATATCTTTCTTCTTCTTCATTGGACAGTCCACCGCATAATGCCCGAGCTGCCCACATTCGAAGCACTTATCTCCTTGCTTCTTGTTTGCATCATATCTTGCTTTGTATTTTGTATTGAGTTGATTGTTGTTTTGATTGCTTGGTCCTCCTTTTCTGAATCTTCTCTTGTTAAGTATTCTTTTGAAGCTTTTTGTGATGAGTGTAAGATCACTATCATCACAATCACCATCTTCTTCATCTTGTGAAGCCAAGTCATCCTCATCTTGAGCAGCCTTTAGAGCAATGCTTCGTTTAGCTCTTGCTTCCTCTTCATCTTGTACTTTGCTTTTGAGCTTTAATTCATAAGATGTTAGAGAGTTGATAAGAGACTCAATAGACATAGAGTTCAAGTCCTTGGCTTCCTCAATTGCAGTCACTTTGTTCTCCCATTCTTTAGGTAGAGCATTCAATATTTTCCTATTCTTTTCACCAAGAGTGTATTCCTTTTCCAAAACCTCTAGGTCTTTAATAAGGTCATTGAATCTACAGTACATCTTATCAATGTTTTCATGAGGTTCCATTTTGAATGATTCATATTTAGTAACAAGAATGGATTTCTTTTGCTCTCTTACATCCTCACTACCTTCATGGATTTCTCTTAGTTTATCCCAAATTTCTTTGATTTACACCCTTTTACTCTAATGGATTCATTGAATCTAGTGCACTATAAAGAACATTCATGGCTTTTGCATTTGATGTGAGATTAGCTCTATCCTCTCGATTCAACTCATCTCTAGTTTTTAATCTAGGAACATGAGTGATGGGATCATTTATAATGGCAGTGTAAGGACCTTCACTAACAATAAACCATAAATCAATGTCAATAGATTGCAAGAAAATAATCATACGTTCTTTCCAACTTACATAGTTTGATCCATTAAACATTGGTGGTCTAGTAATTGATTGACCTTCACAGAACATGGCATTGTTGGTTGTCATCTTTACTCTAAGCTTAAGCTTGATTTTAGAGACCAAGCTCTGATACCAATTGTAAGGCCCAAATACAACCTAAGAGGGGGGGGTGAATTAGGTTGATTAACAATCAGCCAAGTATTACCTCTTTTTCAAATTTTAATCACAAGCTCTTGAACAAATGATTTATCAAGTAAAAAGACAAGTCAAGATTGATAAATACGGATGAAATTTCAAACAATGAATATGATACGTAAGATAAAAAGAGTAATGATGGAAAGCAAACCACACTTCTTCAAGACTCCACTTGAGCTTAAAGAGAATTCCTCAAAACAGGCTTCTTCAATTTAGTGAAATTCAATCACACTTGTGTACAATAGAAGGATCACTTCCTCCTTGCCCCAAGCTCACTTAGTCAAGCTAGGAAGTTTTATACTCTTTACAAAACCCTCACACAGCTACACAATTGATGAATTCACTCACAATTGAAAAGCTTCTCAATGAACTCACACTACAAGACTAACAATTCTTACTCACAATGAGTATTTTCTAGCTAAAATCACTCTTAAGAACTTGTTATCCAAGTGTACAGTTGTATTTGATATTTGGACAGTTCTTGTATTTATAGGAGACCAAAAGTGCCTAGAAACGAGGTCAAATCGGATAGTAGAAGTTGAAAGGTCAACTAGCCGTTGGAGCTATCGGGACGTCCGACACTCGCTGTTCGTCCGATGCTAGCGTCCGATAGGCAAGTTTGAGTCTTATTGGACGGACGATGTATAATTCTGGCGTCCGATAGCTTTATGCGTCCGGCGGTGGCTGCAGGAGTAAAATTTTCATGGAATCGACGGACGCCGATACATGTCTTTGCGTCCCAAGGTTTGCGTCCAAAGCGTCCCGTAAGTTTATCAAATTTCTTGGATATCTTCGACGTCCGATGTAGATGTTATGCGTCCGAAGAGGTGTCCGATAGATCCCTCATCGGGACGTCCGATACGTCAGGTTGAGCGTCCGATAGGAAGGTTTCGAGTTTTATCGGACGTCCGACAGGTATCGTCCGTCCGACCAATGCTTTTTCAACAGTTTCCTCGATATCCCTGCTCGACAAGAATCTCACTAGAAAACATTAGACCAATTTTCTTCAATTGTTTTGTAATTATCAAAAAACGGGATCACAATTAACAATCTTGAGAGAAAAAAATACCCAAAATTCGTCCAAGAAAATAAGGGAAAAATGGCATCTCTTATTTCTTATCTTGGGATGAATTTTCATGGTGAAAAATTGGAATTATCTCAATAGACTTGTGTGTGGTTGTCTTGGCAATAGCTAGCACTAATCTAGGTTAAGCTAATTCGACCTTGGAGGTTCTAACTAAGGAGGTTCGTGTGGATCACCATTAGAGGCCGGACGCATGTACGGCTACGTGGATCTCTTTGCCATCTTCTGCATCAAATCTCCACCAAGTTCAAGGAGGTCTTCATGGATTGAGGTAATCTTCTTGAACTATCTCTATGTTACATGGATTTAATCAAAGGACGATCTATTAAAGGAATCAAAAATTTTAAATTTCCGCTGCGTTTATCTCCTTGATTCCTTACATCAATGCCCTCATTTGTATCACTGACGAGTCCTGAGGTACATAATTACTATATCTACTTTTAATTATTAAATCAATTTTGACCAATTCACTTCTTTTCTGAAATCAAGAATGTATTTAAGTTTACTAATGAGTCAATATGGTGGTAAAACGGTGGTTCAAATTTCGAGAATATAGGTCTTGGTCAAAATGCATGAGTTTCAAAAGTTGACAAAATTAGCGTTTACCTCTTACTTGTTCAAGGAACGGATGGAAGAAGATCAGCCTTGCTCTTTCCAGACTTCAAGCTTGATTCCAGCAACTTGCAGCCAAGGTTACTCTTGGTGCAAGGCTTGATGGGTCAAGAAAAAAAACTAGAAATGGAGGGAGACTCTCGGTTGAGAGCTTAAGAGAATTTTCTGAAGTGGAGTGTGTGAGTGAGGAGAAGAGCTCTCGGTTGAGAGCTTGGAGAGAAGATTGTTGAAGTGAAATGTGAGAGTGAATTGGAGAAAAATGGGAAAGGGATGGAAGGTAAAATCTGATGAGGATTTCGGACAGCCTTGAGGGGAGAGAAAAGGGGTCTGAATTTGCCTTGCTAAAGTGAACAAAATTTTGCTGAGATGAATGCCAAATGGCAACCGGTTGTTCTTCCATTGAGCATGAGGGGTGGTGATCATCATTGGCCTTGGCTAAGGTGATTTGAAATCTTCTTGCTCCAATCTAAAGAGCTGCCGGTTGGGAATAAGGGGCTCAATGGTTGGTTTAAGCTGCCCAATTTTTCAGCAAGAAATCGACAAGTGGCTACCATGAAGAGGTGGAAGTGGGCGGCTGGTTTTCTTGCTAATATGGTGAAAAGAAATTCAAATTTGCTTGGAGGGAATGGTGGATTCAATTTTGCTGAAGATTAATTCAGATTTGCTGAAAAGAAATGGGTTCCAATTGCTATCATTTCCTTCAAGAAATTTGGAGGTGAAGCCGGTTGGGAAAGGAAGAAAGAAAGAAGTGCTTAGGGCGTTGTATACATGAGTGTAGGGTTTCATCGGATTAGTTTTGGGTACATTTGGAATCTAATTGTAGTGAAACAACGTCAAAGGCTTACTTAAGCTTCCCGAGCTATCGTTTGGTAACGTTTTCGTTGGTTTTCAAAATTTTGTGATCATGCACATGCCCTAGCAAAATTATGAGAACCGTTCATGAAAAATTTAAACAAGATTTTGGGTTTAGTTCACGGCCCTCACAATCTCAACCCACAATCTAGCGAATTAGTGAACCAAGGAATTGGTAGAAAGGTGCCACAACTCAACGTGATCTTGAATTGATAAGTCTATACTTGAACAAAGGAACTCATTCACTTTGTATCAAAGGTCGTTCCCAAGGAATAAGAAAAGAGAAAACTCTCACTTTTATTTCATTAAAATTGTCTAATGAAAAAAAACATTGGAGAAGAAGGCTATTTATAGCCTTTACAAAGAGTCAAACCCTAGTCCAACTTGGACTCAAAATAACTAAACCTAATACTAATGGATTTGGCCAACATGGACCCTTGTTTTTAGGAAACTACCAAATAACTAAAACTAATTATTTTAATTACCCTAATTTGGGCATTGAACCAATGAAAACAACAAACTAAGAAAATATGCAAAAAGTGGAAAAATCACAAAAATTCGCGACTGGGATCCACGAATAGATACGCGAGGCATGGTTCGCGGTTCGGTCCGGGGATCTCAAAATTATGAAAATTCGCTTCTGACTGAAATCCACAAGGCATGGATCCACAAGGCATTGGTTCACGGATCCATCTGTGGATCACGCCATTTTACATTTTCTCCGCGTTTCAACTTCACGTTTCTTCCTCCGCGCGCTTGACCAACGTTTCCCAAGGAACTTGACCAGATTAGGATGAATTTCTAAATGAATCAACTTGGAATGAATCAACTTAGGGCATTTGAACTTAGTACGAATTTGTAAGCACATGTTGGCATCCATGCTCACATTATTCCCTCCCCCATAAAAGCGATTCGTCCTCGAATCAATACCTGGATCAAAAACGAAAGACAAGGAACAAATGATGAGGAAACACAGGTATTCACCCACTTGACCTAATTGATAACAAGTAGGAAAAGTTTGTACTCCATGCTTCATTAAACGACTCTTAACACAACCTACGAACACACTAAACTCACTAAATGAATATGCATCATGACTTCAAACACAATAGCCACACGAAGTAACGAGAACAAACAACTCATAAGGACTCAATTTTGGACACTCACAAGTAAAACAAATAGGACTGTCACAATTACTCAAATAATTGTCAAAATGACCGATAAAACATAAGAAACTAGCACGATCAACAAAATCGAAAGAATTAATCATAGAATGAAATTGAAAACTCCCTTTCAAGATAGTAGATTGAATCTCTAAGGTATTGCGCTCCTCCATTGCAGATTGGAAAACAAAGAAAATTTGAAAATTGGAAAATGAAAAAAATTCAAAAATTGAAAGACTTAAATGGCTAGAGACGATTACATCATTAAATGATGTAATCCTCTCTAGCCGTTTAAGTCTTTCAATTTTTGAATTTTTTTCATTTTCCAATTTTTGAATTTTGTTTGTTTTCCAATTATTTTAGGACTTAAAATCGGCCAGCTTGTTAGGTGAATAAGGCCGAATTGCCTTTCTTCTTGTTTAGATAGGATTTTAAGTCCTTTTAGCAATTTCTAATTAGTTTAGATTTAGTTATTTTGTTAGTTTCCTAATTGAACTAAGGGAACTAAGTGTCATTATTTTAGTCCAAGTAGTATTAGGGTTTGCTTTGTAAAGGCTATAAATAGCCTACTTTTCATCGTTTAAGGGTAGATGAATTATTCCAGAAATTATTGAGAATTTCTCTTGGTACTTGTGAGGACAATCCTTGAGTGCCTTAGACGTTTTCTAGGTGTTCAAAAAAGACTTTATCAATCAAGAACGCATTGATTGTGGTGTCTTCTACCATCAATTTTGATCTCGAGTTGCCCTTGATCAAGTTGATATTCCGCTGCCAAACCGAGGTGAAATCGTCTAGATCCTGTGAACTTGTCGTGTTATGGGTTTCGTCTGAAATAGGGCGAAGAATCGTATCAGTTGGTAATCAGAGCTAGTTGACGTATACTAGGTTATATCCTTCCTGTTCTTGTGTTTTCCCTTCATGTGTCCTTGTTGCAAATCTGTCCGCATCTGTTATCCTTGTTCTTGTCAGGTCTTATCATTTTAATTTGCCTTGTTCATTGTTGGTTCGCCTTTTTTAGATGTGACGACCCCACTTCTCCTTAGAGCGAACCCTAGGGTATCCGCGAGCCGCCTGCCTAACTCTCGCCAAGACTCACTCACTAAAGTCAGATATAATCACAAACATTCATTCTTAAAACCATAGTTAAAATCTATCAAAATCACTAGTTCGACTTTCAAAAGTACAATCCCCATAATTTCTTATCAAAGTTATAGAAATAACAACCTCAAGTACAATATTTCATCAATTTCACAAATAGTTTCAATCTTATACAAAAGTGAGGAAATCCTACAAAAGAACTAAGTTCCTCGAATTTCAAGCTCCACTTCAAAACCTGTTAAGGAAAACAAAGCTTATGGGGTGAGCAAAACTAAGTGAGGTCAAGAGAAACATGCACAGGCAAATCAAAACAGTTAAATAAATTAATAAAATAGTAAAAGAGCAAAACAGCTAAAGAGAAAAATAGCTAATAAAACCTTTAAACAACACAATTTGAAGGATACAGTTGGCCAGCTCCACATTCCCGTAATTCACTGCAATTGTTTTCTTCACAAGCATCAATTCAAGCCACACGTCGACACTCCGTCAACCACTCTGATATGAACTACGCCTACAAAGACGCAACCCGCACACGAAGAACGTAGGATCTAGGATATTGGTAAACAAAGTTGGAAAACACACAGCAGAAGACCTTCACCCGTTGAGCACTTGGACAACGAATATTGGTATAATGGTAGAAGATGCCACAATTCAACGCGTTCTTGAATTGATAAGTCAATGAACACCCTAAAAGCACTCTAAGGTATTCAAGTCGCTTCAAAGAAGCAAGAGAAGTGATAAACACTCAATGAAATTTCTGAATAATTCTTGTATATATTAAAAATGAAACAAAGGTGGCCGTTTATAGCCTACAAAACATAAAAACCTAGACCAAAAAGGACTAAGGAATTTGGCTAGTAAGGAAACCGAATCACAAACTAAATAGAAAGCTAGGTTTTAGGAAACTACCAATAATCCTAGAGGCTAAAAAATTAGGAAATTACTTTAACCTAACTACTTCAATATTTCCATGACCAGAAGACTTGAGCTCATAAAGCGTGCCCACGCTCTATATGTAGGAAAGGGATCAGAAGAATCTGGCTTGTAAGGCGGGCCCACGGCTAACAGGTGCGAGTCTTCTGGTTTGCACTTTTATTAACTAAAGTAAACCAAATTATGGAGTGATGTTGCTTGAATCCTCATGCACACCTAGCATGGTGACACAAGGCAGTGATTGCTCCTCCAAATTGCTAAGTGGCTTAACTTGATCTTGCATATCTCAAACCAATGCGGCTAACTATTCCTTGAGGCGTTTGGCTTATGCACGCATCATTGGACCGGATGGCACTTGAAATGCACTTGTAGGTTGAATTTACACCATAAAATCCTTGATTTAACTCTATTCATTGGACCCCCAATGCACCATAGTTGGGTCATTCAAAAAGACACGAACACCTCCTAGGATTCGTATCATTCCTCCTCTCTTAAAAGTGATTTGTCCTCAAATCTGTGGTTTGCTTATGTTGAAGCTCATCGGGGAATATGTGTGTAAAAGCGAGCCATGAAGCATGTCGCCAACTCAATTTCATCACGAACACGAACCAACGGGCATGCCTCATTCTCAACAGATCACTTGTAGGGCCTCTAACATTCCCTCCCCCATGAAAATGATTCTACCTCAAATCGATGCCTGGATCAAAGACAAAACACGAGACATTAGTAGGAATGAAAGAAGTAAGAACACTAAATTCACCCAATGTATAACACGAAGGAAATGCACGATTTCCATGCTTCATGGGAATAATGTTCACAAACTCTAACGACACATTAGACTCACTACAGAAACATGCATCATAATGACCAACACAATGGGCACACAACTCAAGGAAAATAAAAGACACAAAAGGACTCAAAATGCAAGGCTAAAAATGACTTATTTCAATACTAGGACTAATAACACAATGCAAACAATTGGCACAAATAAGAAAATCAGATTGGAAAGGAGTAATTTCAGTTTCAAAATCAATTGAAAGTAAACTCCCTTTGAAAGCAAGTGGCTGGTTTGCTAAGACAGCGCATTTCGCCATAGAGTGATGATAGAAATTAGCAACTCCTTGAAAGATCAACAATCCATCAAATGACTTAGCAATGGTGCATGTCAAAACTAACTTCACTTCACCTCGTGTAGCCTGCAAAAAACAAGAAACACTAAACAAAGCAAAGTTAAGTTCATTAGGAGAAACATAAGACTTTGAATCCTCACTTGCTACCAACTCAAGTTTGGACTGCTCACTCTCTTTTGCAAGCTCAACACTCGGCTCACAAACTGAAATGTCACTCTTAACACTCACGGCTTGAACACTCATTTTATTATTCTCAGATTTTTCCTCAACTAACTCCTTTTTTATGCTATGGGACTCATGCTCACTTTTCATAATATCTAAATCAATACAAAGTCTTTCATAATCAAGTGATACAAGTATGGTACGACGTCCATTAAATGTGAAGGAATACTTGTTAGTATGTCCATCGTATTTAACATCACGCCTAAGCATCCATGCTTTACCCAACAGCACATGTGTAATTTGGATTGGAGCTACATCACACAACACCTCATCAACGTACTTGCCAATACGAACAGGATCAAGTGTGCGTTTAGTAATCCAAATATCACCATTAGCACTCGATAATTTATATGGACGAAGATGATCAATGGTTGGAAATGAAGTTTCTCAACCATGACAGCACTTGCGAGGTTAACTTCACAACGCATATCAATGGCCAAGCTACACACCTTATCTTCGGTATGGCTTCGAGAATAAAACCAACCATGTGGCTGTGAATTGATGATATTCAATTGATCATCTACACTATGTAACACGGCATCTTCAACTCCTTTAGGACTCGGCAGAGGCTGGTCAAAACTAGCTCTCCTTTGCCTCTTACCCTCCATGATGTAACCTGCAAAAAGTTAGTGAAACAAAAGGTATTTTCCTCACCACACAAGCTCACGTGTTTGCACTCAACCCTCGTGTTTACACTCAGTAAACACTATATTATTCTCGCCAATCACTTCTCGAGTCAACTTTGGTAACAATTTGAAGAAATTAAAGCTTCTTCTAGTGTACACCAACTTGAATTAGGCAAGAACGTCACAAGAGATTTAGGAAATAAAGTCACAAAAATTAGGACACAAAAGATATAACAAATTTAGGAAACAAAGACTCACAAGAAGAATTAGGAAACTAAGCCAAAAGGAATTAGGAAACTAGGGCACAATAGATTGGGAAACTAAGACACAATGATTTAGGAAACAAAGAACCAACTTAAGTGCTCAGCAAATAAAGAGACAAATGTGGAACTTAGACAATTTAGATTGCTGGAAATTAACTTAAAAGCTGAAGACTAAACCTAGAAGCAAAAAAAGAAAAACAAATTATTGCAAATTAAGAAATCCTAACCCGGTTTGGACAGCTTTTGTTGCTTTGGATTTTCTGGTTTGGGCTTTCTGGAATTTTTGGCAGAGTTTATGAATGAATTCAGCAGCTTTCCCGGTGGTTTTAAGCAGCAAATAATCCGGCCAAAACTTGTTTCTAAAAGGAGCAAATTTGGTTCGGAAAAGGAAACTAGTTGAGGTGGTGTTCTTGTCCGAAACAAATTTGGAACTTTGGTTCCAAAACTGTTTTGGAATTCTTTCTCCAACCAACTTTGGAAGACTCCCCTTTTTGGATGATTCTGGTCTTTTTAGGCTTTCCTTTTCCTTTGCTGGTCGTTGCTTTTCTTTTCCTTTGTTCCTTTTTTTTTTTAACCAAGCAACAACTTCGGATATCAAAAAAAGGTTAGAGCAGAATTTGGAAAGTACTTTGCAAACTTCCAGAACCGATTGGAAAGTTTGATTTTTCTCAAGAAGGACTTCAAGATTTATGCAACAAGATCAAGATTTCACAGTCACAATCAAGAAGGCTTCAAGATTCAATCAAGTTTTGCCCAAGGAACTTCAGATTCACAAGAACCACGAGGCAATTCCTCTTTTCCAGCAAGCTAGGGTTGGACAAAATTGGGAAAATTGAAAAAACATTTTTTTTATTCAATAAATGGACTAGATGCAAGACAACCTAAAGGTTAATTTTGGACAGCAACAACAAGATAACTCAACTCAACAAGAACAACAAGTAACAAGAATGACTCGACTCAACAAGAAGAAACAAGAACTAGACAAGACGACAAGAAGAGAGGTAAACTCGAAACTTTATTATTATTATTTTTTATTTTCGTGACACACAAGAGGCACAAAAAGACAACAAGGACACAACAAAAAAGATACAGAATTTGAATGATGCAATTAAGAAAGATTCGGATGAACAGTAATGGTGAACAGTAGCTATGAACAGTATCACTACAGTGCCTATGAACAGTAACTCCGATTTTTTTTTTAATTTGAAGACTCAAGAAACGAAACAATTGACTCAAAACAAAGGAAAAGATATACTTTGTTACCTCCAACTAACTCTGAGGCCAACTGATACGAACTACGCCTACAAAGACGCAAACCGCACACGAAGAACGTAGGATCTAGGATATTGGTAAACAAAGTTGTAAAACACACAGTGGAAGACCTTCACCCGTTGAGCACTTGGACAACGAACGTTGGTATAATGGTAGAAGACGCCACAATTCAATGCGTTCTTGAATTGATAAGTCAATGAACACCCTAAGAGCACTCTATGCTATTCAAGTCGCTTCGAAGAAGCAAGCGAAGTGATAAACACTCAATGAAATTTCTGAATAATTCTTATATATATTAAAAAATGAAATAAAGGTGGCTGTTTATAGCCTACAAAACATAAAAACCTAGACCAAAAAGAACTAAGGAATTTGGCTAGCAAGGAAACCGAATCACAAACTAAATAGAAAGCTAGGTTTTAGGAAACTACTAATAATCCTAGAGGCTAAACAATTAGGAAATTACTTTAACCTAACTACTTCAATATTTCCATGACCAGAAGACTTGAGCTCATAAAGCGTGCCCACGCTCTATATGTAGGAGAGAGATCAGAAGACTCTGGCTTGTAAAGCGTGCCCACGGCTAATAGGTGCGAGTTTTCTGGTTTGCACTTTTGTTAACTAAAGTAAACCAAATTATGAAGTGATGTTGCTTGAATCCTCATGCACACCTAGCATGGTGACACAAGGCAGTTATTGCTCCTCCAAATTGCTAAGTGGCTTAACTTGATCTTGCATATCTCGAACCAATGCGGCTAACTATTCCTTGAGGCGTTTGGCTTATGCACGCATCATTGGACCGGATGGCACTTGAAATGCACTTGTAGGTTGAATTTACACCATAAAATCCTTGATTTTAACTCTATTCATTGGACCACCAATGCACCATAGTTGGGTCATTCAAAAAGACACGAACACCTCCTAGGATTCGTATCATTCCTCCTCTCTTAAAAGTGATTTGTCCTCAAATCTGTGCTTTGCGTATGTTTAAGCTCATCGGGGAATATGTGTATAAAAGTGAGCCATGAAGCATGTCGCCAACTCAATTTCATCACGAACACAAACCAACGCGCACGTCTCATTCTCAACAGATCACTTGTAGGGCCTCTATCATTCCCTCCCCCATGAAAACGATTCGACCGTGAATCGATGCCTGGATCAAAGACAAAACACGAGGCATTAGTAGGAATGAAAGAAGTAAGAACACTAAATTCACCCAATGTATAACACGAAGGAAATACACGATTTCCACGCTTCATGGTAATAACGTTCACAAACTCTAATGACACATTAGACTCACTACACAAACATGCATCATAATGACCAACACAATGGGCACACAACTCAAGAAAAATAAAAGACACATAAGGACTCGAAATGCAATGCTGAAAATGACTTATTTCAATACTAGGACTAATAACACAATGCAAACAATTGGTACAAATAAGAAAATCAGATTGGAAAGGAGTAATTTCAGTTTCAAAATCAATAGAAAGTAAACTCCCTTTGAAAGCAAGTGGCTGGTTTGCTAAGACAGCACATTTCGCCATAGAGTGATGATAGAAATTAGCAACTCCTTGAAAGATCAACAATCCATCAAATGACTTAGCAATGGTGCATGTCAAAACTAACTTCACTTCACCTTGTGTAGCCTGCAAAAAACAAGAAACACTAAACAAAGCAAAGTTAAGTTCATTAGGAGAAACATAAGACTTTGAATCCTCACTTGCTACCAACTCAAGTTTGGACAGCTCACTCACTTTTGAAAGCTCAACACTCGGCTCACAAACTGAAATGTCACTCTTAACACTCACGGCTTGAACACTCATTTTATTATTCTCAGATTTTACCTCAACTAACTCTTTTTTTATGCTATGGGACTCATGCTAACTTTTCATAATATCTAAATCAATACAAAGTCCTTCATAGTCAAGTGATACAAGTATGGTACGACGTCCATTAAATGTGAAGGAATACTTGTTAGTATGTCCATCATATTTAACATCACACCTAAGCATCCATGCTTTACCCAACAGCACATGTGTAATTTGGATTGGAGCTACGTCACACAACGCCTCATCAACGTACTTGCCAATACGAACAGGATCAAGTGTGTGTTTAGTAATCCAAATATCACCATTAGCACTCGATAATTTATATGGACGAAGATGATCAATGGTTGGAAATGAAGTTTCTCAACCATGACAGCACTTGCGAGGTTAACTTCACAACGCATATCAATGGCCAAGCTACACACCTTATCTTTGGTTTGGCTTCGAGAATAAAAGCAACCATGTGGCTGTGAATTGATGATATTCAATTGATCATCTACACTATGTAACACCACATCTTCGACTCATTTAGGACCCGGCAGAAGTTGGTCAAAACTAGCTCTCCTTTGCCTCTTACCCTCCATGATGTAACCTGCAAAAAGTTAGTGAAACAAAAGATATTTTTCTCACCACACAAGCTCACGTGTTTGCACTCAACCCTCGTGTTTACACTCAATAAACACTATATTATTCTCACCAATGACTTCTCGAGTCAACTTTGGTAACAATTTGAAGAAATTAAAGCTTCTTCTAGTGTACACCAACTTGAATTAGGCAAGAACGTCACAAGAGATTTAGGAAATAAAGTCACAAAAATTAGGACACAAAAGATATAACAAATTTAGGAAACAAAGACTCACAAGAAGAATTAGGAAACTAAGCCAAAAGGAATTAGGAAACTAGGGCACAATAGATTGGGAAACTAAGACACAATGATTTAGGAAACAAAGAACCAACTTAAGTGCTCAGCAAATAAAGAGACAAATGTGGAACTTAGACAATTTAGATTGCTGGAAATTAACTTAAAAGCTGAAGACTAAACCTAGAAGCAAAAAAAGAAAAACAAATTATTGCAAATTAAGAAATCCTAACCCGGTTTGGACAGCTTTTGTTGCTTTGGATTTTCTGGTTTGGGCTTTCTGGAATTTTTGGCAGAGTTTATGAATGAATTCAGCAGCTTTCCCGGTGGTTTTAAGCAGCAAATAATCCGGCCAAAACTTGTTTCTAAAAGGAGCAAATTTGGTTCGGAAAAGGAAACTAGTTGAGGTGGTGTTCTTGTCCGAAACAAATTTGGAACTTTGGTTCCAAAACTGTTTTGGAATTCTTTCTCCAACCAACTTTGGAAGACTCCCCTTTTTGGATGATTCTGGTCTTTTTAGGCTTTCCTTTTCCTTTGCTGGTCGTTGCTTTTCTTTTCCTTTGTTCCTTTTTTTTTTTAACCAAGCAACAACTTCGGATATCAAAAAAAGGTTAGAGCAGAATTTGGAAAGTACTTTGCAAACTTCCAGAACCGATTGGAAAGTTTGATTTTTCTCAAGAAGGACTTCAAGATTTATGCAACAAGATCAAGATTTCACAGTCACAATCAAGAAGGCTTCAAGATTCAATCAAGTTTTGCCCAAGGAACTTCAGATTCACAAGAACCACGAGGCAATTCCTCTTTTCCAGCAAGCTAGGGTTGGACAAAATTGGGAAAATTGAAAAAACATTTTTTTTATTCAATAAATGGACTAGATGCAAGACAACCTAAAGGTTAATTTTGGACAGCAACAACAAGATAACTCAACTCAACAAGAACAACAAGTAACAAGAATGACTCGACTCAACAAGAAGAAACAAGAACTAGACAAGACGACAAGAAGAGAGGTAAACTCGAAACTTTATTATTATTATTTTTTATTTTCGTGACACACAAGAGGCACAAAAAGACAACAAGGACACAACAAAAAAGATACAGAATTTGAATGATGCAATTAAGAAAGATTCGGATGAACAGTAATGGTGAACAGTAGCTATGAACAGTATCACTACAGTGCCTATGAACAGTAACTCCGATTTTTTTTTTTAATTTGAAGACTCAAGAAACGAAACAATTGACTCAAAACAAAGGAAAAGATATACTTTGTTACCTCCAACTAACTCTGAGGCCAACTGATACGAACTACGCCTACAAAGACGCAAACCGCACACGAAGAACGTAGGATCTAGGATATTGGTAAACAAAGTTGTAAAACACACAGTGGAAGACCTTCACCCGTTGAGCACTTGGACAACGAACGTTGGTATAATGGTAGAAGACGCCACAATTCAATGCGTTCTTGAATTGATAAGTCAATGAACACCCTAAGAGCACTCTATGCTATTCAAGTCGCTTCGAAGAAGCAAGCGAAGTGATAAACACTCAATGAAATTTCTGAATAATTCTTATATATATTAAAAATGAAATAAAGGTGGCTGTTTATAGCCTACAAAACATAAAAACCTAGACCAAAAAGAACTAAGGAATTTGGCTAGCAAGGAAACCGAATCACAAACTAAATAGAAAGCTAGGTTTTAGGAAACTACTAATAATCCTAGAGGCTAAACAATTAGGAAATTACTTTAACCTAACTACTTCAATATTTCCATGACCAGAAGACTTGAGCTCATAAAGCGTGCCCACGCTCTATATGTAGGAGAGAGATCAGAAGACTCTGGCTTGTAAAGCGTGCCCACGGCTAATAGGTGCGAGTTTTCTGGTTTGCACTTTTGTTAACTAAAGTAAACCAAATTATGAAGTGATGTTGCTTGAATCCTCATGCACACCTAGCATGGTGACACAAGGCAGTTATTGCTCCTCCAAATTGCTAAGTGGCTTAACTTGATCTTGCATATCTCGAACCAATGCGGCTAACTATTCCTTGAGGCGTTTGGCTTATGCACGCATCATTGGACCGGATGGCACTTGAAATGCACTTGTAGGTTGAATTTACACCATAAAATCCTTGATTTTAACTCTATTCATTGGACCACCAATGCACCATAGTTGGGTCATTCAAAAAGACACGAACACCTCCTAGGATTCGTATCATTCCTCCTCTCTTAAAAGTGATTTGTCCTCAAATCTGTGCTTTGCGTATGTTTAAGCTCATCGGGGGAATATGTGTATAAAAGTGAGCCATGAAGCATGTCGCCAACTCAATTTCATCACGAACACAAACCAACGCGCACGTCTCATTCTCAACAGATCACTTGTAGGGCCTCTATCATTCCCTCCCCCATGAAAACGATTCGACCGTGAATCGATGCCTGGATCAAAGACAAAACACGAGGCATTAGTAGGAATGAAAGAAGTAAGAACACTAAATTCACCCAATGTATAACACGAAGGAAATACACGATTTCCACGCTTCATGGTAATAACGTTCACAAACTCTAATGACACATTAGACTCACTACACAAACATGCATCATAATGACCAACACAATGGGCACACAACTCAAGAAAAATAAAAGACACATAAGGACTCGAAATGCAATGCTGAAAATGACTTATTTCAATACTAGGACTAATAACACAATGCAAACAATTGGTACAAATAAGAAAATCAGATTGGAAAGGAGTAATTTCAGTTTCAAAATCAATAGAAAGTAAACTCCCTTTGAAAGCAAGTGGCTGGTTTGCTAAGACAGCACATTTCGCCATAGAGTGATGATAGAAATTAGCAACTCCTTGAAAGATCAACAATCCATCAAATGACTTAGCAATGGTGCATGTCAAAACTAACTTCACTTCACCTTGTGTAGCCTGCAAAAAACAAGAAACACTAAACAAAGCAAAGTTAAGTTCATTAGGAGAAACATAAGACTTTGAATCCTCACTTGCTACCAACTCAAGTTTGGACAGCTCACTCACTTTTGAAAGCTCAACACTCGGCTCACAAACTAAAATGTCACTCTTAACACTCACGGCTTGAACACTCATTTTATTATTCTCAGATTTTACCTCAACTAACTCTTTTTTTATGCTATGGGACTCATGCTAACTTTTCATAATATCTAAATCAATACAAAGTCCTTCATAGTCAAGTGATACAAGTATGGTACGACGTCCATTAAATGTGAAGGAATACTTGTTAGTATGTCCATCATATTTAACATCACACCTAAGCATCCATGCTTTACCCAACAGCACATGTGTAATTTGGATTGGAGCTACGTCACACAACGCCTCATCAACGCATTCTGCCACGAACAGGATCAAGTGTGTGTTTAGTAATCCAAATATCACCATTAGCACTCGATAATTTATATGGACGAAGATGATCAATGGTTGGAAATGAAGTTTCTCAACCATGACAGCACTTGCGAGGTTAACTTCACAACGCATATCAATGGCCAAGCTACACACCTTATCTTTGGTTTGGCTTCGAGAATAAAAGCAACCATGTGGCTGTGAATTGATGATATTCAATTGATCATCTACACTATGTAACACCACATCTTCGACTCATTTAGGACCCGGCAGAAGTTGGTCAAAACTAGCTCTCCTTTGCCTCTTACCCTCCATGATGTAACCTGCAAAAAGTTAGTGAAACAAAAGATATTTTTCTCACCACACAAGCTCACGTGTTTGCACTCAACCCTCGTGTTTACACTCAATAAACACTATATTATTCTCACCAATGACTTCTCGAGTCAACTTTGGTAACAATTTGAAGAAATTAAAGCTTCTTCTAGTGCAGACCAACTTGCCAATTTAGACTACGGTGAATTAGGCAAGAACGTCAAAAGAGATTTAGGAAATAAAGTCACAAAAATTAGGACAAAAATGATATAACAAATTTAGGAAACAAAGACTCGCAAGAAGAATTAGGAAACTAAGACAAAAGGAATTAGGAAACTAAGACACAATAGATTGGGAAACTATGACACAATGATTTAGGAAACAAAGAACCAACTTATGTGCTCGGCAAATAAAGAGACAAATGCGGAACTTAGACAATTTAGATTGCTGGAAATTAACTTAAAAGCTGAAGACTAAACCTAGAAGCAAAGAAAAAAAAACAAATTATTGCAAATTAAGAAATCCTAACCCGGTTTGGACAGCTTTTGTTCCTTTGGATTTTCTGGTTTGGGCTTTCTGGAATTTTTGGCAGAGTTTATGAATGAATTTAGCAGCTTTCCCGGTGGTTTTATGCAGCAAATAATCCGGCCAAAACTTGTTTCCAAAAGGAGCAAATTCGGTTAAAAAAAGGAAACTAGTTGAGGCGGTGTTCTTGTCCTAAACAGATTTGGAACTTTGTTTCCAAAGCTGTTTTGGAATTCTTTCTCCAACCGACTTTAGAAGACTCCCCTTTTTGGATGATTCTGGTCTTTTTTGTCTTTCCTTTTCCTTTGCTGGTCGTTCCTTTTCTTTTCCTTTGTTCCTTTTTTTTTTTTCTTAACCAAGCAGCAACTTCGGATATCAAAAAAAGGTTAGAGCAGAATTTGGAAAGTACTTTGCAAACTTCCAGAACCGATTGGAAAGTTTGATTTTTCTCAAGAAGGACTTCAAGATTTATGCAACAAGATCAAGATTTCACAGTCACAATCAAGAAGGCTTCAAGATTCAATCAAGTTTTGCCCAAGGAACTTCAGATTCGCAAGAACCACGAGGCAATTCCTATTTTCCAGCAAGCTAGGGTTGGACAAAATTGAGAAGATTGAAAAAACTTTTTTTTTTGATTCAATAAACGGACTAGATGCAAGACAACCTAAAGAAAAATTTTGGACAGCAACAACAAGACGACTCAACTCAACAAGAACAACAAGTAACAAGAACGACTCGACTCAACAAGAAGAAACAAGAACTAGACAAGACGACAAGAAGAGAGGTAAACTCGAAACTTTATTTTTTTTTTGATTTTCTTGACACACAAGAGGCACAAAAAGACAACAAGGACACAATGAAAAAGATACAGAATTTGAATGATGCAATAAAGAGAGATCCGGATGAACAGTAACGGTGAACAGTAGCTGTGAACAGTATCACTACAGTGCCTATGAACAGTAACTCCGATTTTTTTTTTTTTTTTGTAATTTGAAGACTCAAGAAACGAAACAATTGACTCAAGACAAAGGAAAAGATATACTTTGTTACCTCCAACTAGCTCTGAGGCCAACTGATACGAACTACGTGTACAAAGACGCAAACCGCACACGAAGAACGTAGGATCTTGGATATTGGTAAACAAAGTTGGAAAACACACAGCGGAAGACCTTCACCCGATGAGCACTTGGACAACGAACGTTGGTATAATGGTAGAAGACACCACAATTCAACGCGTTCTTGAATTGATAAGTCAATGAACACCCTAAGAGCACTCTATGGTATTCAAGTCGCTTCAAAGAAGCAAGAGAAGTGATAAACACTCAATGAAATTTCTGAATAATTCTCATATATATTTAAAATGAATTAAAGGTGGCTGTTTATAGCCTACAAAACATAAAAACCTAGACCAAAAAGGACTAAGGAATTTGGCTAGTAAGGAAACCGAATCAATAACAAAATAGAAAGCTAGGTTTTAGGAAACTACTAATAATCCTAGAGGCTAAACAATTAGGAAATTACTTTAACCTAACCACTTCAATATTTCTATGACCAGAAGACTTGAGCTCATAAAGCGTGCCCACGTTCTATATGTAGGAGAGGGATCAGAAGACTCTGGCTTGTAAGGCGTGCCCACGGCTAACAGGTTCTAGTCTTATGGTTTGCACTTTTATTAACTAAAGTAAACCAAATTATGGCGTGATGTTGCTTGAATCCTCATGCGCACTTAGCATGGTTACACAAGGCAGCGATTGCTCCTCCAAATTGCTAAGTGGCTTAACTTGATCTTGCATATCTCGAACCAATGCGGCTAACTCTTCCTTGAGGCATTTGGCTTATGCACGCATCATTGGACCGGATGGCACTTGAAATGCACTTGTAGGTTGAATTTACACCATAAAATCCTTGATTTTAACTCTATTCATTGGACCCCCAATGCACCATAGTTGGGTTATTCAGAAAGACATGAACACCTCCTAGGATTTGTATCATTCCTCCTCTCTCTAAAGAGATTTGTTATCAAATCAGCGCTTTGGTTATGTTGAAGCTCATCGGGGAATATGTGTATAAAAACGCGCCATGAAGCATGTCGCCAACTCAATTTCATCACGAACGCGCATGCCTCATTCTCAACAGATCACTTGTAGGGCCTCTATCATTCCCTCCCCCATGAAAACGATTCGACCTCGAATCGATGCCTAGATCAAAGACAAAACACGAGGCATTAGTAGGAATGAAAGAAGTAAGAACACTAAATTCACCCAATGTATAACACGAAGGAAATACACGATTTCCATGCTTCATGGGAATAACGTTCACAAACTCTAATGACACATTAGACTCACTACACAAACATGCATCATAATGACCAACACAATGGGAACACAACTCAAGGAAAATAAAACACACAAAAGGACTCAAAATGCAATGCTGAAAATGACTTATTTCAATACTAGGACTAATAACACAATGCAAACAATTGGCACAAATAAGAAAATCAGATTGGAAAGGAGTAATTTCAGTTTCAAAATCAATTGAAAGCAAACTCCCTTTCAAAGCAAGTGGCTGGTTTGCTAAGACAGCGCATTTCGCCATAGAGTGATGATAGAAATTAGCAACTCCTTGAAAGATCAACAATCCATCAAATGACTTAGCAATGGTGCATGTCAAAACTAACTTCACTTCACCTTGTGTAGCCTGCAAAAAACAAGAAACACTAAACAAAGCAAAGTTAAGTTCATTAGGAGAAACATAAGACTTTGAATCCTCACTTGCTACCAACTCAAGTTTGGACAGCTCACTCAGTTTTGAAAGCTCAACACTCGGCTCACAAACTGAAATGTCACTTTTAACACTCACGGCTTGAACACTCAGTTTATTATTCTCAGATTTTACCTCAACTAACTCTTTTTTTATGCTATGGGACTCATGCCCACTTTTCATAATATCTAAATAAATACAAAGTCCTTCATAATCAAGTGATACAAGTATGGTACAACGTCCATTAAATGTGAAGGAATACTTGTTAGTATGTCCATCATATTTAACATCACGCCTAAGCATCCATGCTTTACCCAACAGCACATGTGTAATTTGGATTGGAACTACGTCACACAACACCTCATCAACGTACTTGCCAATACGAACAGGATCAAGTGTGTGTTTAGTAATCCAAATATCACCATTAGCACTCGATAATTTATATGGACGAAGATGATCAATGGTTGGAAATGAAGTTTCTCAACCATGACAGCACTTGCGAGGTTAACTTCACAACGCATATCAATGGCCAAGCTACACACCTTATCTTCGGTATGGCTTCGAGAATAAAACCAACCATGTGGCTGTGAATTGATGATATTCAATTGATCATCTACACTATGTAACACGGCATCTTCGACTCCTTTAGGATTCGGCAGAGGCTGGTCAAAACTAGCTCTCCTTTGCCTCTTACCCTTCATGATGTGACCTGCAAAAAGTTAGTGAAATGAAAGATATTTTCCTCACCACACAAGCTCACATGTTTGCACTCAACCCTCGTGTTTACACTCAATAAACACTATATTATTCTCACCAATCACTTCTCGAGTCAATTTTGGTAACAATTTGAAGAAATTAGAGCTTCTTCTAGTGTAGACCAACTTGCCAATTTAGACCACGGTGAATTAGGCAAGAACGACACAAGAGATTTAGGAAATAAAGTCACAAAAATTAGGACACAAAAGATATAACAAATTTAGCAAACAAAGACTCACAAGAAGAATTAGGAAACTAATACAAAAGGAATTAGGAAACTAAGACACAATAGATTGGGAAACTAAGACACAATGATTTAGGAAACGAAGAACCAACTTAAGTGCTCAGCAAATAAAGAGACAAAAGTGGAACTTAGACAATTTAGATTGCTGGAAATTAACTTAAAAGCTGAAGACTAAACCTAGAAGCAAAAAAAAAAACAAATTATTGCAAATTAAGAAATCCTAACCCGGTTTGGACAGCTTTTGTTGCTTTGGATTTTCTGGTTTGGGCTTTCTGGAAATTTTTGGCAGAGTTTATGAATGAATTTAGCAGCTTTCCCGGTGGTTTTAAGCAGCAAATAATCCGGCCAAAACTTGTTTCAAAAAGGAGCAAATTCAGTTAGGAAAAGGAAACTAGTTGAGGCGGTGTTCTTGTCCGAAACAGATTTGGAACTTTGTTTCCAAAACTGTTTTGGAATTCTTTCTCCAACCGACTTTAGAAGACTCCCCTTTATGGATGATTCTGGTCTTTTTTGGCTTTCCTTTTCCTTTGCTGGTCGTTCCTTTTCTTTTCCTTTGTTCCTTTTTTTTTTTTTAACCAAGCAGCAACTTCGGATATCAAAAAAAGGTTAGAGCAGAATTTGGAAAGTACTTTGCAAACTTCCAGAACCGATTGGAAAGTTTGATTTTTCTCAAGAAAGACTTCAAGATTTATGCAACAAGATCAAGATTTCACAATCACAATCAAGAAGGCTTCAAGATTCAATCAAGCTTTGCCCAAGGAACTTCAGATTCACAAGAACCACGAGGCAATTCCTATTTTCCAGCAAGCTAGGGTTGGACAAAATTGGGAAAATTGAAAAAACTTTTTTTTTATTCATTAAACGGACTAGATGCAAGACAACCTAAAGGAAAATTTTGGACAGCAACAACAAGACGACTCAACTCAACAAGAACAACAAGTAACAAGAACGACTCGACTCAACAAGAAGAAACAAGAACTAGACAAGACGACAAGAAGAGAGGTAAACTCGAAACTTTATTATTATTATTTTTTATTTTCTTGACACACAAGAGGCACAAAAAGACAACAAGGACACAACGAAAAAGATACAGAATTTGAATGATGCAATTAAGAGAGATTCAGATGAACGGTAATGGTGAACAAGAGTGTGAACAAGATTACCTATGAACAGTAACTCCGATTTTTTTTTTTAAAAAAAAAATTTGAAGACTCAAGAAACGAAACAATTGACTCAAAACAAAGGAAAAGATATACTTTGTTACCTCCAACTAACTCTGAGGCCAACTGATACAAACTACTACAAAGACGCATAACCCCATTACCGAAGAACGTAGGATCTAGGATATTGGTAAACAAAATTGGAAAACACACAGCGGAAGACCTTTACCCATTGAGCACTTGGACAACGAACGTTGGTATAGTGGTAGAAGACGCCACAATTCAACGCGTTCTTGAATGGATAAGTCAATGAACACCCTAAGAGCACTCTAAGGTATTCAAGTCGCTTCGAAGAAGCAAGAGAAGTGATAAACACTCAATGAAATTTCTGAATAATTCTTTTATATACTAAAAATAGCCTACAAAACATAAAAACCTAGACCAAAAAGGACTAAGGAATTTGGCTAGTAAGGAAACCAAATCACAAACTAAATAGAAAGCTAGGTTTTAGGAAACTACTAATAATCCTAGAGGCTAAACAATTAGGAAATTACTTTAACCTAACTACTTCAATATTTCCATGACCAGAAGACTTGAGCTCATAAAGCGTGCCCACGCTCTATATGTAGGAAAGGGATCAGAAGAATCTGGCTTGTAAGGCGTGCCCACGGCTAACACGTGCGAGTCTTCTGGTTTGCACTTTTATTAACTAAAGTAAACCAAATTATGGAGTGATGTTGCTTGAATCCTCATGCACACTTAGCATAGTGACACAAGGCAGTGATTGCTCCTCCAAATTGCTAAGTGGCTTAACTTGATCTTGCATATCCCGAACCAATGCGGCTAACTCTTCCTTGAGGCGTTTGGCTTATGCACGCATCATTGGACCGGATGGCACTTGAAATGCACTTGTAGGTTGAATTTACACCATAAAATCCTTGATTTTAACTCTATTCATTGGACCCCCAATGCACCATAGTTGGGTCATTCAAATGGACACGAACACCTCCTAGGATTCGTATCATTCCCCCTCTCTTAGAAGAGATTTGTCCTCAAATCTGTACTTTGCTTATGTTGAAGCTCATCGGGGAATATGTGTATAAAAGCGAGCCATGAAGCATGTTGCCAACTCAATTTCATCACGAACACGAACCAACACGCATGCTTCATTCTCAACAGATCATTTGTAGGGCCTTTATCACACTCACTCTCACAGTCCATATCCACCACTTTTATCCCTCTCCCGTCTACTTATACCCCCTTGACCAGGCCCGAACTCCAACATTTAAAAGTGATTGGCAACCCACTATGAGTATGCCATAGTCGGAGGACTCATTCGAATCGACGTGATTTAAACAATAATAACTCATGGTTCACCCATCCCTTGCCCTAGCCCCTGTTGCAGGACAAGATGAAGGGATTCCCAATGAGGTTTGGGCGCCCTAGCAGTTATAAACAAAACAAGCAGTTCAAATAGTCAATCAATTAATATTTTGAATAGTAGAACTCACTTAGAGGCAAATTTCAATAAGGTGAGCGCGATAAAGTACACACTCACCAAGTCACACAAGCATGCTTTTCAAATCAATTACATTATTTCAAACAATTTATTAACATGCACTTGAACAGTCACCAACAAAAGAAATCAAATAAAAGTATGCAGGTGAGATCACTTGAGCACCTCGGGATTCACGCCATAGTTCCCTTGTCCACCTGAAGCAAACATGACTAATGATCAACAATTTATGAGCAAATTGTTCAAAATGTCACTGAACTATCCGCCTTAGCCAAAAATGTCACTAAACTTACTCGTTAACCAAAAGTGTCAGCACTCTTTAAAAATTCATATCTTAAGTTCCACAAGTTAGAAAACTATAAAAGTTACACAGTTGGAAAATAGATTTTTAGTACTACAATTCCTTAGAAGACACTTTTCAGAAATTCAAACCACAAGTAGGTCAAATATTCACCCCAAATCGGAAATTCATTTTGGTGCAAAACAAGCAGTCATGAAAATCGGGACTTTGGAAAATTACTGGCAGCAGTACATGTGGAAAAATCTGAAATGTTTTACAACTTGAAGACCTATGAGTCTAGTTTCAAATTCCACTAACAGCACTCCATTTGGATTTTTCTACACCAAGGTATGAATAGTTTCCCGAAACTGGTCAGTGACCAATTCCGTGTTTTAGAAACTCAATATCACTTGGAAAATTCCATTTTCTTTTAAACAATCACCAAGATTCTTGCTCAAAGTAATCATATAATCATAATAAAACATTCATAACAGAATTTGAGTTGAATTTAACCAACAATTATCAACAAAAAGTCAAGTGAAGCTCGGCTCATCTCACCCAAATTTCGGACAACACACACTTAGAGATTTCAACAAATCTCATCAATTTTAACCAAGCAAACATCATTCATTTCTCTTGAAATTCAACTCACATTTCAAACTACTCAAGACAAACCATAACACAGAATATCATCTCAAGAGAATTTGGAAAATAGGCTGGAAAATTCAAGAAAAATTCGGACAGCAAGTTAGGCCATTTTCCAGAAAATATAAGGGTTTGAGCAGCAGGGGTATTTTGGTCATTTAACTCAGCACAGTGCTCTGATTGGGATGAAATTTTGTAAGTAGATGGATAACTCAATTCTCTACAACTTTCATGTTTAGTGTAAGAGCTAGTTTGGTCATTAACATAGAGAAATCTTTACTACAACCGGGGAAACAAGGCATAACAGTTTTGGTTTTCAGTGACATTTAAAAATTCATCAAAATTCACAGAAATCAAACTAGCCCCTGAAATTTATACCACTGAAATAATTACAGGTATAGTTTCAAACGCAACAAACAGAACTCAATTTTGACCCCTGAACAAGAAAATATAGCCATTTGAACATGAGATGAAAAGCTGTCCTGACACAGCATTTTTCCATACTGGAAAAACACCAAATTTTGCAGGCATAAACCTCAGTATGTGAGCTATATTTGTACCAAAATTTAGCCAAAAAATCACACTGCAAGGCAGTGATCAACGCGACCAAAGCAGGGCAGCAGAAAACAGTGAAAATTTTTCCAGATTTTGACTTCTTCTTTCCATGCGATTTTAGCACACCAAATGGGATGATTTTTGCAACGAAATTTACACACATGTAGCCCAACATTTCAGCTCTCAAAACAACCAAAAACTCATGAAATTTCACAGCCAAAACAGAACAAAAAAATAAAAAATGCAACCAGCCATAACTCCCCTCTCATTCTCTCGGTTTTTTCCTCTTCCTTTCTTCCTAGCTTTCCAACCCAAACTCAACACAACTTCATTCCATCACACATACACATCATATCAATCCAACAATCAATAATTGTGGGAGTTCATAGAGCCCACAAAAACATCCAATTCAACAAAATAACAATAATGATTCATCAAAACTTAGAGCTACACAATTGAAGTCAAGAGAGCAAAGTTGTGATGGAGTAATATACCTCCTCTTTCTCAAGTAGAAACCCTAGGTTGAAAATGATCTAGAGTTGCACCAACACTCCTCTTTTCCCTCTCCAAAGCTCATCTCACACTCTCTCTCCTTGTTGATCCTCAAGCTCCAAGGTAGGTTAGCAATATTTGTCCAAGTTTCTTGGTGGATTTGGGTGAAGTTTTGTAGTTTTTGAAGATGAAATCAAAGGGGAAGAGGGGGAGGGAGGTGCGGCTGGTGAGAGGGAGAAGAGAGAGGATTTTGGGTGTTTGGTAAAGTGGAAAAAAGTGAAAGGAAGAAGAAACATAAAGCTTTGCTTTATGGAGTCAAAAGTCAACTTGAATTTGTGGCCCAAAATGCTCCAATTGGAGTTTAATCCTAATCACTCACTTCTAATCCCTCAATTAGCTTTTCTTAATCTACTAATGATCATTCTTATTCTCCAAACTTACGTCACTCTCAGTCCAAATGTTTGTCTCGAAAAATTAAATTGAAGGTTAAACAAGGTTTTTAAAATAAAATGAGGTAATGTATGGTGTAATTACAATTAAAAATGGTTTAAAACAATTATTCAGAAAAATTAAATAATTAATTAAATAAATAGGTCAGATAAAAATAAATTTTTGAGTCCTCACATTAGATATGTTAGATCTACAGTTTATTTGCTAGAAATGCTTATGTTTGGAGCATTTGAGTTAAGCTCTTGAATTCCTAACTTAGGTAGCTGAATTGAGGTGACTTTTATGTAGCAAACTTGAAGACCTGATTGTGGTTGTGGTTCATGTTTGTGAGATGAGTTCATTTTGTGGTTAGAAAGTAGGATTGTCGTTGAAAATTTTGAAGAAAAATAATGAAGGCTGGCCGAACCTATACCTGGAATGTTATGACGTGTGATTTAAAAATTTTATGATGTTTCTTGAAGAGATTTTGCCTAAGTATATATGTATTTTGTTCGTTTATGAGTATATGCTTAAATAGAGTTAAAATCTTGAACTTTAATGGTGAAAATTAAGTTTCACTAAATTTTGAGGTAAAAGTGCCATTTTGGACAGATTTGAGGGGTTTGAAATATTTTATCTACTTTTTATAAATGATTTTCAACTCGAATGACTACTTTTCGTTAGAGCAAAGTTAGAGAATTTTGTGAAGAATTTTGATAAAATAAATGAATAAGCTTTTTGAGTTTAGTTTCGCTATTTATGAGGCGAAACTTTTTTTTTTTCCTTTTACTTGATTGTAGGAAGTGGGGAAGGATTTGAACCAAATCCCAACTTGAAAACCGAACCTTGCTACTTTGGTGAGTTTCCATGCATGTTACTTGGTTATGTGAATTTTATTCGGAGTATGATTGATTAAGTGATTTTTGAAAATTTGATTTTTGATCCATCAAATGGAGAAGTGTGTACTTTATCGCACTTACCTCAATTCGAATGGAAATAATTGTGAAAGTGTTTTGTAGTGATTTATGTGCGTGTGAAATTTCGGTAATTCTTGAGACCTATCGGCAAGTCGCTCGACTTGAGTTGTAGGCTAGGCGAGGATAAAGTGATGAGCCATAGGGTTATTATGTGATGTGATGTGTGCTCTGGACTTGACATATGAACTTGCCCCTTATGGAGAGCAATAAACAATTTATGTGACAAACTATGTGGTTGGAGTCGGGCCCGGTGGGGGTTTTGGTGGAGTAAGGAGTAAGTGGAGGTCTACATGGTTTATACTTGTGAAAGTTGTGAAGTGTCAACTATTTGGAACGTTATCGAAGTTTTGTGGATCTTGGCCCCAGAGCCCCTATCCCTACCTTTGTGTTGTTAATTGCTTTCCTTATGTGTTTATTTCTAAATATGAATTTGAAGTGAAATATCATATGTGTTATATGCTTTGTTTGCCCTTTTGGAACTCAACTTTGGACTTTAGCTCATTCTTTCAAATTTGTTTTCCCAAGGATTGGGAACCCAAGTGACGGCACCAACCATTAGAATTAGGGTTCACTTTTGTATCTAGTTTGAGAAAATTGAATTATCAATTTGAGGGTTTTGTATTATGAAACTTTGAACGTTTGGTAAGGTGCTTTGTGTATTTTGGGATTGTAAGGTTGGAGTAATGTATTTGTGATTTATCGTTTGGTTTGGATTTATGATGGTATTTTTGTTTGATATATTAGTGATCATTGTGTGAGTGAGTCCAGCTGAGAGTTAGGCAGACGGTCCGCTGATACCTTAGGGTACGCCCTAGGGAGAGATGTGGCTGTCACAGGTGGTATCAGTTCCTAGGTTTGAATAATCTGGGTAGAATGAGAATTATTAAGTTATTAGAGAGTTTAGTAGGTTAATAGGGAATGTTAAGTGATGGTTATTATTTATGATTAAGTGTTAATGATATTTAAGTTTGAATAAGTTCTAATGGAGTTCATTTTGTAGGTTATGAATTTTGGTAGTGGTGATGATGACATACCGAGAGACTGTCAGCCTATGGTGACTTATCGACCCAGGGCGACGGGTGCTCGTAGGGCCTATAACCCTAAGACCAGAGTTAGGAGACTATGCGATTGTTGGAGGAGTCATGCCTATCCTGACAGGGTAGTCTTGGCGATCTACCATGAGAGGAAGACCCTGACTAGGGTTACTAGGGAGCTACGAGAGGAGGTGGATTGGTTGTTGACTGAGATGCAGGATCAGGCCGATCGGATCCGTAATCTTGAGGAGGAGGTCCGCTTGGCTAATGAGCGAGCGGTTAGAGTGGTAAAGGTGGCTCGAGAGCGAGCAGAGGGCATGGCAGCTGAGTGCGGGGCCCTGATAGATGAGGTGCTCGAGGCTAATCAGGTTGAGGAGGCTTTTGTTGATCAGCCACCTACTGATGCAGATATGGGAGGAGATCGTCGGAGCGAGTTTGAGGGGGGAGCCGCTATGGCTGAGGCAGATCCCCAGTATTTGGAGTCTGACCCGTCGGAGAGTCCTACTTCTAAGGCTTCTGCTACTATGTCTGGATAGGCTAGTTGAGTATGGAGATAGGATTTGCAGTAGTTTTGTGAGAGAAACCATTAGAGTGGTTCTCAATCCTTGTGATTTCATGCTTATTAACTTTTCAAGTACTGTACTTTTGTTTAGCTGTACTTGTGAACTTGACATGACTTTTGTGTATATTTTGTGAAAAGCATGCTCATCTAATGTACTCCTAGCACTTCTATTATTATGAATTATGTATATAAAGTGCTTTGCTTTCTTTTCGAAATGATTTTTCTAATAGTGTACTTTACTTCTATGTTTATATTAAATGTCTGTCCTCTAAAGAACTATGGAGGGTAGAAGAGGCAAAGGAAGAGGGCGAGGGACTAGGTTACTCCAAAATATTGGAGGTGACTGTGAGTCGGCTGCCAATCAAAATCAAGGGGCTAGGGTCGATATTGGAGAGCAAAATGGCTACGGCCATCAATCGAATGACAGAAATATTAGATTGTCTGGCTGGCCAACAAGGCCCTAGACTTGAAAATCAACCTGGCAACCTTGGGGTTGGAGAGGATAGAGTTCTGGAGAGATTTCAAAGGTTTTCTCCACCCAAATTCCTTGGAGGACCTGACCCCGAAATAGTCGAGGGGTGGCTAGAGAGGATCTCTGATATTTTTGTTGCCTTGTATTATACGGAGGAAAGGCAAATAATATTCGCTGTGTTTCAATTTGAGAGAACTGCTCGATTATGGTGGAACATGATAAGGGCTAAATGGGATAGAGAGCAAACCCCTAGGACTTGGGTGAGTTTTACTAGGGAGTTAATGCTAAGTTTCTCCCTCCGCTAGTTCAAGAGAGAAGGGAGAATGACTTTATTAGGTGCAGGCAAGGATTGTTAAGTGTTGCCAAATACGAAGCACAATTCACTAAACTGTCAAGATTCGCCCCTAAGCTAGTAGCAACAGAAAAAAGGAGAATAAGGAGGTTTGTGCAGGGGTTGAATATGGAATTACAAGAAAGTTTGGCGGCTCCCCAAGTCAATAATTTTAGTGAAGCTGTAGAAAAGGCCCAGAGAATTGAAGGGGCCAAGGCCCAAGTAAAAACTTTTAATGCAAGGAAAAGGAATGCACTTAGCAGTAGTCGTGGACCAACGGATGTGGGTGCTTTAGCTCCTAAGTTTGGAAGAGGAATGGATAGAGCAAACACCTTTGGATCTTCAAGAGGATCTATATCACAGGGAGCATACACTAGAGAAGCAGTGTCGAGGGGAAATGCAAGTGGAAGGGGGCAATTAAGGGGTGTCTCTCAAGGAAGTCAAGCCTCCACTCCTAGTGTATCCTGTGGTTTCTGCGGGAAATCAAATCATACTAAGGATAGTTGTTGGAGGAAGACAGGAGGATGTTTCAAGTGCGAAAGTACTGAACATCAATTAACTGCATGTCCAATGATCCAAGGGGAAAATATGACTAGGCAAGTGAGTAGACCAAACTCCAGTCAAGCTAGTGTAGCGAGGAATCGACCCAGGGTTCCAGCTAGGGGCTACGCTATTGATCAACAGCAAGTACCCGACCCCACTGAGGTAGTTGAAGGTACCATTCCCGTTTGTCATCACTTAGTTAAAATCCTAGTTGATTCTGGTGCATCGCATTCATTTGTAAATCTGTCTTTTTGAGTGGAGTAGATATGAAACCTGTTAGATTACCTTATGATCTTGAAGTTAGAACACCCACGGGAGAACAAAGTTTAATTACGAGTTGGGTATACAAAAATTGTGACATTTGGGTAGGAGAAAGAATGTTAGTGGTAGACCTAATAAGTTTGGATATTCAGGGGTATGATGTAATTATAGGAATGGATTGTCTAGTCCAATATCATGCTAAATTGGATTGTAGGGCGAAGATTATAGAATTTTCTATTCCAAGGGAGGCTACTTTGAGATTAGATATAAAAGGGAGGTTAGTTTCGTCTGCCCTTATTTCGGGGATTAAGGCTAGGAAATTGTTAAGTAAGGGGGCTCAAGGTTATTTGACCTTTCTTATAAACCCTCCAAGTGATAAAACAAAGTTAGAAGAGGTGCTAATTGTGAAGGATTTTCCAGATGTATTCCCTAAAGAATTAGAAAACCTACCTCCTGAGCGAATGGTAGAGTTTAAGATTGATTTATTACCGAGAACTGCTCCAATCTCTATAACCTCGTATCGAATGGCACCGACTGAACTTAAGGAATTGAAAATTCAATTGCAAGATTTGTTAGAGCAGGGTTTCATTAGGGAAAGTGACTCACCTTGGGGAGCACCTGTGCTATTCGTTAAGAAAAAGGATGGGAGTTTGAGATTATGTATAGACTACCGAGGGCTTAATGATGTGACGATAAAGAATAAGTATCCTCTGCCGCTTATCGATGAACTATTTGATCAATTACAAGGGTCGGTAATCTTTTCTAAGTTGGATCTTAGGCAAGGGTACTTACAGTTAAGGATTAGAAAGGAGGACGTATCGAGAACTACTTTTAATTCGAGGTACGGGCATTTTGAGTTTGTAGTGATGCCCTTTGGATTGACAAACGCTCCTGTGGCGTTTATGGATTTAATGCAACAAGTCTTCAAGCCTTATTTGGATCAATTTGTGGTGGTGTTTATAGATGATATCTTGGTGTATTCTAAGACCCAAGAGGATCATGCTCAATATTTGAAGATAGTGCTTCAAACTCTAAGAGAACATCAATTATATGCTAAGTTCAACAAGTGTAAGTTTTGGCTAGAGGAGGTGTCCTTTTTAGGGCATAAGATTTCTAAGGATGGAATTTCTGTGGATCCTGCAAAAGTAGAGACTGTTACTCAATGGAAGCAACCGGAGAACCCTATCGAGTTTAGAAGTTTCTTGGATTTAGTGGGGTATTATTACCAGCGATTTATTCAAGATTTTTTGAGGATTGCTGGGCCATTAACTGATTTGACCAAGAAGCAGGGCAAGTTTGCTTGGAATCCTAAGTGTGAGGCTAGTTTTTAGGAATTAAAGAAACATCTGACAATGGCCCCCGTTTTGACATTACCAAATGGAAATGATGGTTTTGTAGTTTACTTAGATGTCTCGAAAGAAGGGTTAGGACGTGTTTTGATGCAAAACGGGAAAGTTATTGCTTATGCATCTAGGAAATTAAAACCTCATGAGCAGAATTACCCAACACATAATTTGGAGTTGGCAGCAGTCATCTTTGCATTGAAAAAGTGGATACATTATTTATATAGGGTGACATTTGAGGTTTTTACAGACCATAAGAGTCTAAAATATTTGTTTTCTCAAAAGGAGCTAAATTTGAGGCAAAGGCGATGGGTAAAATTTCTTGAGGATTATGATTGTACCATAAATTACCACCCTGGGAAAGCTAATAAAGTAGCAGATGCACGAAGTTGAAAGGCTCAAGTGGCAGGGCTGATAGTTAGAGAATGGGACATGTTAGAAAGGGTTAGATAGTGGAATCCACGCTTGGAGAAACAAAATATCATATTTGGGAATTTAATGTTGAGATCTCCAATGTTAGAACGTATTAAGGAGGCACAAAAGGAGGATCCTATGGTGCAAAAGTGGTTGGATAAGATGAATAAAGGAGAAACCCTAGATTTTAAGTTAGGCCCTGAAGGAGTTCTGAAATTTCAAGATCGATTAGTTGTGCCGAGCGATGAGGAGTTAAGAAATGAAATTTTGGAAGAAGCACATTGATCTAGGTATACAATCCACCCTGGAAACAATAAGATATATCAAGATTTGAAAGGATTGTATTGGTGGGATGGTTTAGAGAAGGATGTGGCAAAATTTGTCCAAACTTGTCTCATGTGCCAGCAAGTTAAGGCTGAACATCAAAAACCTTCAGGACTTTTGCAACCTTTAGAGATACCTGAATGGAAATGGGATCATATCACTATGGATTTTGTGACTGGGTTGCCAAGGAGCCAAAAGGGGCATGATGCAGTTTGGGTGGTAATAGATCGACTTACTAAGACTGCACATTTCTGAAGTATGAAATGCCTATTGGAGAAATTATCTCGGCTTTACTTGGATGAAATTGTGAGATTACATGGTATTCCTGTGAGTATTGTCTCCGATAGGGATCCGAGGTTTGTCTCTCATTTTTGGCAGAAATTACAAGAGACTTTGGGGACTAAGGTGAATTTAAGTACCACGTATCATCCCCAAATGGATGGACAGTTTGAGAGGACAATTCAGACTTTGGAGGACATGTTGAGGTCATGTATATTGGATTTTGGAGGAAGTTGGAGTCAGCACATGCCATTAGTTGAGTTTCCTACAATAATAGTTATCATGTTTCAATTTAAATGGCCCCGTATGAGGCGCTCTATGGAAGGAGATGTAGGTCGCCAATTCATTGGGATGAAGTAGGAGAAAGAAAAAGTTTGGATCCGACCACTATTCCTTGGGTCGAGGAAGCTCATGAGAAAGTAAGATTAGTTCGAGAAAGATTCCAGACCACTCAAAGTCGACAGAAGAGCTATGCCAATAACAGAAGAAAGGATTTGAAAGTTGAATTAGGCGACAATGTATTCTTGAGAATTAAACCTACGAAAGGAGGAGTTGCATCCAAGAGAGGGAAGAAACTGAAGACAAGGTATATTGGACCTTTTGAAATTCTCAAGCAAATTGGAAAAGTGGCTTACCAGTTGGACTTGCCCCCTAGTATGTCTAAGATTTACAACATCTTCCATGTTTCCATGCTCAAGAAGTATCATCCAGACCCAAATCATGTGCTACAATTGGGAGAGATTGAAATGGAAGAATCGTTAACCTATAAGGAACATCTTGTGAAAATTCTTGATTGTGAGGTAAAGGACTTGAGAAATAAAAAGATCCCTTTGGTTAAGGTTCATTGGAGAAATCATGATATAGAGGAAGCGACTTGGAAAGTAGAGGAGGAGATGCAAAAGAAGTATCCAGAGCTGTTTGCTTGGAATGGTAAGAAATTTTGAGGACAAAATTCTTTTAAGGGGGAAGGATGTAAGGGCCTCAAAATTCTAATTTTATTTTAAAATACATAATAATATTTATATTATGATTATTCACTAAAATATTAGTGAATTTATACTTTGAATTATTATTTTCCAATTTAGATAATTTTTCGAGAATTATTTGCCAGTGTATGGTTTCAGCCAATGTAAGCGTCGATTTTGTTTCAAGCTGTGATTAGTAACTCTAAGATGAAACCGAGCATATGTGGAGATGTTATAGAGATATATTTAAGGTTGGACACTATCGGAATGAGAAAAACCAATAAAACTTAGAGTGTCGCGCTCGACGCGACAAAAAGTGGTCGTTTGACCACTTTTCCATAAATTAAGGGAGACTACACTTTTTGTCCCCTTAAAAACCACCTTTGTTGCTTCTTGTTGCTTCATTTGAGCCACACTTAGAGCTCAAGAGAGAGAGGGGGGCCGAGAATAGAGAGAGAAAATAGAGAGAGAGCTTGAGGGTTTTTCTTCTTCATCTTCTACATCTTGCATTCCTTGAAGTTTGAAGACTCCATTGAAGGCTTTGCTCTTGTTTCTTCTTCTTCCTTTGGCTGCCGTGAGAGAGAGAGAGAGAGAGAGGGTGGTCCAAAATTGAGAAAGAAAAAAAGAGGGAAGAAAGCTTTCTTTTGCTTGGCAACTTCTTGTTCTTGAGTTTGGAGGAAGAAATCAACTTCAAGCAAGTAGATCTTTGGAAAAACTTGAAGAATCTCGAGGTGTCAAAACTTGGAACTTCATCCGTAGGTGGAACAACCTTAGATCCTCCTTGAACTTGCTAGATCTAAATAGATCTTGAGGTATAACACTTAAAACTCTTAGTTTAACCTTATTAGTGTTAGATCTGTCAGATCTACGGTTTATTTGCAAGAAATGCTTATGTTTGGAGCATTTGAGTTGGGCTCTTGAATTCCCAACTTAGGTAGCTGACTTTTTTTTTTTAAGTGAAACTTAGGTAGCTGACTTGAGGTGACTTTTAGGTAACAGATTTGAGGACTTGATTGTGGTTGTGGTTCATGTTTGTGAGATGAGTTCATTTTATGGTTAGAAAGTAGGATTGTCGTTGAAAATTTTGAAAAAAAAAATAATGAAGGCTAGCCAAACCTATACCTGGAATGTTATGACGTGTGATTTCAAAATTTTATGATGTTTCTTGAAGAGATTTTGCCTAAGTATATATGTATTATGTTCGTTTATGAGTATATGCTTAAATAGAGTTAAAATCTTAAACTTTAACGGTGAAAAATTGAGTTTCACTAAATTTTGAGGTAAATGTGCCATTTTGGACAGATTTGAGGGGTTTGAAATATTTTATCTACTTTTTATGAATTTTGAACATTAAGACTCGGTGAAAATTGTTTTAAACTTGTGTTAAAACTTTGATTAAAAGTTTAGTGTTGAATTTAAACTCGAATGAGTAATTTTCGAGGTGAAATGCCTCACTATATTTCCTTATACTAAAAGTTTAGAAGTCGCGAGAATGGAGTACATCGATAGAGTGGTTTGGTTATTTGATGTCTCAATTTGAAAATGGAATCTTTTAAAATGATTTTTAACTCTAATGACTACTTTTCGCTCGAGCAAAGTTAGAGAATTTTGTGAAGAATTTCGATAAAATAAATGAATAAACTTTTTGAGTTTAGTTTCACAATTTATGAGGCGAAACTTATTTCTTCCTTTTGATTATAGGAAGTGGGGAAGGATTTGAACCAGATCCCAACTTGGAAACCGAACCGTGCTACTTTGGTGAGTTTCCATACATGTTACTTGGTTATGTGAATTTGATTCGAAATATGATTGATTAAGGGATTTGATGTGAAAATTTGATTTTTGATCAATCAAATGGAGAAGTGTGTACTTTATTGCACTTACCTCTATTCGAATGGAAAAAATTGTGAAAATGTTTTGTAGTGATTTATGTGCATGTGAAATTTCAGGAATTCCTAAGACCTATTGGCAAGTTGTTCGACTCGAACTGTAGGCTAGGCCTAGACCGAGGAGAAAGTGACGAGCCATAGGATTATTATGTGATGTGATGTGTGCTCTGGACTTGACATATGGACTTGTCCCTTATGAAGAGCAATAAACAATTTATGTGACAAACTATGTGCTTGGAGTAGGGCCCGGTGGGGGTTTTAGTGGAGTAAGGAGTAAGTGGAGGTTTACATGGTTTATACTTGTGAAAGTTGACGGAGTGTCAACTATTTGGAACGTGATTGAGTTTCATGGATCTTGGCTCCTGAGAGCCCCCCTATCCTACCTTTGTGTTGTTAATTGCTTTCCTTATGTGTTTATTTCTAAATACGAATTTGAAGTGAAATATCATATGTGTTATGTGCATTGCTTGCCCTTTTGGAACTCACTGGACTTTTAGCTCATTCTTTCAAATTTGTTTTTCTTAGCAGGGATTAGGAACCCAAGTGACGGCACCAACCATTAGAATTAGGGTTCACTTTTGTATCTGGTTTGAGAAAATTGAATTATCAATTTAAGGGTTTTGTATTATGAGACTTTGAATTTTGGTAAGGTACTTTGTGTATTTTGGGATTGTAAGGTTGGAGTAATGTATTTGTGATTTATCATTTGGTTTGGATTTATAATGGCATTTTAGTTTGATATATTAGTGATCATTGTGTGAGTGAGTCCTGGAGAGAGATAGGTAAACGGTCCGCTGATACCTTAGGGTACGCCCTAAGGAGAGGTGGGGTTGTCACAAAAACTTCGTATCCTTGTGCACTTGTCTTTTAATAACTTGTAAGTTCACTTTCAGTCCAAAATAGGAATTACAAAATTAAACTTGGTAAATCCTTTTCCATATATATCTTTGCCAAAGAGGGTATCATATACATGTCAATGTAAGTTTTTTATGGTAGCTGGCATTTCCCAATAATATAATGTGGAAATTTTATGTATACAAATTGAAAATTTAGTAGGTACTAAAATTGACTGGACCAATATATTCGGTCCAGATGTACACATCAATCCAGATAGCATCGTAAAACATACTGAGATAATTTTACTGCATAGATGAAGTTGTTCATCTGTATAACATAGATCAGAAACATGATAAAGATATAGATGGCAATAGCCGCTATCATGTCCAACTTGGTTTGTTGTTTACTCAAACTTGACATGCTACACAACTTGTGTCTTGGAGAACTAGAATAATAAGTCATAATCAAAGTTTCAATTTCATATGTGTCTTGGAGAACCAGAATTTTCTTTTTTATGCATGTCTCACAATTACTATTAAATCACAAAAGACACAAGATTACATTAGTAATGATAACTTCAGATTAAAGGCTTGAATTGTCTTAAAGTTATTGGTTCTTGGCTAAAATAATCATATAAGTAACAATAGTTAAATTCAACAACGAAATTAGCAAAAATTTCTTACCTCAATATTGCATTGATAGTGCAAATAATTTGTACCATAAAAGTTAATTTGGCATGGGTTGAGGTGCAGAATAGTTCGCTCTCTTTAAAATAATTCGCGCATTATGTAATATAATCCGGTGTAGTAGATCTTAGCATGTCGCCTCCAAAATACAACAATCTAACCTTTTCTCACTGTGATCTACTCCAATCCACATTATTAGAGTGAGATAAAAAACCTCACACAACACCGTTCTTTGCCCCATAAGAAAAATACTTTGCTAATAACATATCTTTCTAATATATTGTATATTGGTTGTAGTAGTAGAAAGATAGTAAAGAATCACTTCATAGAGTATAGAGTTAGAATCTCACAATATAGAAGCAGTAAAAATTCTAATGTTAGAATCTCTGTTTATAGGTTTAAAAAAGATAAGAGTTATAAGTTGGCAAATTAAGAATGGTCATTATACAAGTTTCAGTTACAAAATACAATGGTAGGATTTAATTTTATAACGGTCATATTATGATTTGTAGAGCCGTTATATCATTATGGCCATTTAACCTTTATAACTATTACATAATGATGTATAGAATTTGTAACCGAAAATATTAATAGGTAATTATGGGATATTTGTGATTTTTTTTATTAAAATACACCAACAGATTACACCATGTATGCCTACATCCCAAGAATCCCACAACAACCAATCTCGCATTATGTATAAAGTGAACAAAATCCTCCCCTTCAAATAACTGGAAAGGATGCCCCCATAGTTTTTTCCCCCAAGAAGTGATAACTTGAAAATCACCACAGAACATCATAGGAATGTCTTTCATAATATCAGTAAGATGCTTCCATAAAAACCCCCTTTCCTCTACCTCACAAGAAGCATGTATAAAGATAGCAATAAATAAACAGGAACATGCGTCATAGATAACTATAAGGAATCATAGAGACATGCATAGTGGAAAAATTAAAAATTTTTTATTTCTTTTAGCAGATGATCCTTTGGTTAAATCCATGTGATATAGAGTTAATTCAAGAAGATTGTCTCAACCCAAGAAGATCTTCTTGATCCGATAGAGATCTAACGCTGAGAATGGCAAAGAGATTCAAGTAGTTGCACAACTTTAATTAGAATCTCCTAGATTGAATTAGTTTAAATTATATTAATGCTACTTATTACAAAGACAATCACACACAAGGTTAAGAAAAATTCTAGTTTCTCACCATGAAAACATGCCCAAGTGAGAGGAATAATAGATTCAATTTTTTTCTTATTTTTTGGACGAATTCTGGGCACATTTCTCTCAAGATTTTTCTCAAAAACCTCGTAAGCCAATTGTGTTTCAATTATTCATCTTAGAAAAAGTCTTAAGAATATTTATAGACAAATAAATTGTCCATAATCTTATGGAAATCTAAAATCAGTTTCCAATAAGATATAACTTTCTTATTGTAACGATCCTACATCGGCTAGGGAGGAGGATCCTGATCGCTTTATAACCTGTTGTGGGTAACTCCCCACCTGACCGAGGACTTTTGGAGGGGTGTTGGGATTCTTGACCTGAGGGCTTGGGCTCTTCACTTGTTGTGAGCTATAACCCCACCTCTAGGAACAGAACCCACAACGTTCAGGGTGGCTAATTGTGGGACAATATTGGTCAGGGGTATTAGAGTTGGTATCAGAGAGGACTCTCGACTCCGGTGTGCCAACCAGGATGCTGGGTCCCCTAGAGAGGTGGATTGTAACGATCCCACATCAGTAAATTATACGTGGTCTATTAAATTTGATATCCAATACAATTTATTCTATTGTAATTTCCCACGATCTTCAGGGTGGCTAACTGTGGGACAATATTGGTTACGAGTGTTAGAGTTGGTATCAAAGCCGATTCCTGACTCCGGTATGCCAACGAGGACGCTGGGTCCTAGGGGGTGGATTGTAATGATCCCACATTGGAGTTTCCCATCTGACCAAGGCCTTTTGGAGGGGTGCTGGGCTTCTTGACCTGGGGGTTTGGACTCTTCACTTGTTGTGGGTTATAACCCCACCTCCAGGAACAAAACCCACGACCTTCAGGGTGGCTAGCTGTGGCACAATATTGGTCAAGGGTGTTAGAGTTGCTACTAGAGCCGACTCCTGACTCCGGTGTGCCAGCGAGGACGCTGGGTCTCTAGGGGGATGGATTGTAACAATCTCACATCGGCTAGCGAGGAGGATTCTGGTCGCTTTATAACCTGTTGTAGGTAACTCCCCACCTGACCGAGTCTTTTGGAGGGGTGCTAGACTTCTTGACCTGTGGATTTAGGCTCTTCACTTGTTGTGGGTTATAATTCAACCTCCAGGAACAAAACTCATGACCTTCAGGGTGGCTAACTGTGGGACAATATTGATCAGGGGTGTTAGAGTAGTATGACGACCCCACTTCTCCCTAGGGCAAACCCAAGGGTATCGGCGGACCGCCTGCCAAGATCTCGTCGAGACTCACTACAATCCACAATTCATTAGCGAGCAAGTACTTTAGAATAATAGGATAACCTTAATTCTCCAGTCCAATACAACGTTTAAACCTTAAAACTTCATTAGAGAACCACAACCATTCAGATTACAATTACAATTACAAAAGATTATTCATTCGGAATTTCTTAAGTACACTCCAAAGTACAATGATTATATCAAAATACAAACTTAAAGTCTCCAAACCAAACATCCTAGAGCAATCCTTGGAGGCTCTAATTCTTAAACCCTGCTAAGGAAAAACAATGTTGGAAAGAATGTGCTAAAAGCCTAATGAGTGATCCTAATATCTTGCAATCTCATAGTAGCAGTGAAGCAATATAATAGTTGAATACTTAATAATTCAATATAAATTAGTTTGGGAGCATAAATTTATAAAACATATAAAATAAGGAAACACTCAGTGAAAGGATACGAGGTTCACTGGGAGCAGTTGCAGTCCATCTTGTTAGTCACTCAACCCTTCTCCTCCTTATAACTCCTAGTGGTAATACTCGAGTACACCGTAATCAGTGTCCTAAGTTACCAACCTACACGACCGAGTCCGCTTCTGGTTTGAATGGACCGATAACGAAGGGGGAAAGGACTTGTTCAGCCAATGTGTTAAAGTACACATGGTCTACAGTCATGCATAAATAATATACAAATAGTGAAATAATAAATAATTGAGCAGTACAATAAGAGTTAGGTCGAGTGAGATAAAGTACACACTTGTCTAGGAGCAAGTATTTAACACTCAAGAGGACAAGTAACATCAAGTATTAAACCACATAAGCATGTAATTCACACAACATGCAAGGAACAGTCACTAATAAGCAAGTAAGAGCAAGTTTAGATTTCCAAAGTCGGGTCACCCTCGAAGTCGCCTTGATCACCTGCGCAAAATATAGCTATCAAAAACTATCAATTCCAACTAGAATCCTAACCTATATCCGACACACTTCAATTCTACTAAGATAATTCATGCCACAATTTCTCACTCAGCCTATAACTAAAGCTATACACGTCAAAAATCACTAAAAACCACTAGACTCGACATACTAAAAATCACTAAAATATTTCACTTTCAAAGTCATTTTGTAAGATAAGTCAAATCAAGCTGCAAGACTCAGCAGATGTCAAATCACAGGGTTATTAGTTTGCAAAATCAGTCAACTTTCCGGAATTTCTGCAACTTGTAGAAAATGAACTAGCATGCAAATTTTATACCATTGGAAAGCTCTTGAGTCTAGTTTCAAATGCCACAAACGGAACTTGATTCTGACCTCCGTACAAGAAATTACACTTTGTTTAATAATGGCCGGCTGGCTGACCTGAAAGTCCGTTTTCCGGATTGCAAGGTGAAATTACATGCTTCATTTGGCCAACAAAAATTCATGGAAAAATTACCAAATTTATACACTTAATCTTCACTATATAGACTAGGTTAGTACCAATTTTAACCAAAACTTCTCATGAAAATTCTGAGTTTAAGGGTGACAAATAGCCTCCTATTTCGGCACAATAAACTGCCAACCCACACAAACCCTCTTTTAAAATTTCAATCTAGCAGAAAACTACCTCCATTTTTCCAACATTTGAAGCCAAGTTCCCAACAATGATTCTTGAGTAAATTATGATCAAATTGCATCAAGAATTTTGACAAAAACGGTGCCAAAATAGTAGCACAAATGGACAGTATTTTGGACAGAAAAATTTCCAGGTTTGCTTTCTTCACTTCACTCAACTTTAATACAACCAAATGGAGGGATTTTCGGTAGATAATTTACACACATAAAGCCCATAATATATCAACCATTTTAGCATCAAAAGCCACGAAAATTCTGGGATAAAAATGGGGGGAAAATCTCCATGAAAATTGGACAGCAACAGCCCACTTCACCAGATTTCTTTTTTTCTTAACTTTCACACCCCATTCAAGCCAACCTCTATCACAACAACAACAACAACGACAACAATAGCAACAGCAACTAAAGTCCTCAAAGCTACTATCTTGTGGGAGTTCCAAGAGCCCACTTAAATCAACCAAAATAACAAGAATGAGATCAATGAACCAATGGAGCTATATACTACCAAACAACTCAATGGACAAGAAATGGTTGGAGAATTTTTTTTTTTCCTTACTTCCAAGAGCTATAAACCCTAAGTTAAAGGTTGTCTAGGAACCTCCAAAAAATCACCAATTTTCCCCCTCCTAGAGCTCGGGTTCTTCAAGCTTCCATGGCCTCCAAATTGCAAGAGAACAAATGGAAGATCAAGCAAGTTTTGGCCAAGATCTTTGCAAGGATTTTGAGAGTTTCTTGAGAGTAAAAAGGAAGGAGGAAAACCGGCACAATGAGTTTGGAGAGGAGAGAGAGTGTGTCTTGAAAATGGTCTTGACTTGATGGAATAACAAGGATTTGACATAAAGCCAAAAATAACTTTATGTCACGTCAGGAAGTCAACTAGGAATAGTGTCGCAACGTGATACTGACGACTCTGATTTCTCCCACTGGTATACCTCGAACACATTACTTAACACTCTCAACTTATGTCTAATAGTCGATACTAGACTCGAACGTGAAATATAAATACTCATGCAGTATAAGAAATGAAAGAATTTAAATACGCACGACAAATTTTGAAAGTTTTTGTGCCGATGCAAATGACATGAATTTATTAAACAAAATAAAATAAGATGAAATAAAATGACATAGAAATTACAAAAATAAAATTGAAATGATGTTACGAGTCCTCACACTTATTTTAATACAGCTCTTGTATTTAGAAGATTTATTTGCACTATAAGTCCCTCAAGTTTTTGTCTCACAAATTAAACTATAAGTTATAAAAATTTATCTTTCAAGACACTACTTAAAATTCATTTAATCCAGTTTAAGAAATTCTTAATATGTGTGACTCATTAAATTGTCATATACATTGACAATAAGTATGAGTTATAATTCTTAATAAATAAGAAATAGATAAGTTAAAACTTCTTTTAATTTATTATTGATTACATGAATGAATCAATTCATTCTTATGGATCAAGATAGGCATCTAACAATGCATCATTACCACCCAAGTAATGAGAGAAGTCAAGTGGATGACTTCAAGTTTTAGTGAATATTTACTATGTAATTAATATCCTTTTACTATACTTATATTAATTTTGGAATAAGTTGTGCCTATTCCATCATGTGATTAATGTTCATTTCTTGTACCAAAATATAACTCCAATGAAGAAGTACTTAGAAATGGTTATTAAAACTATTTCATTTAATGCTAAGAATTCTGAGTTATACTTCTACAAACGGCCATGATCGACAAATTCCTACATTTATACTGACTGGGTCGATCATACTATAAAATCACCAATGCAGTTTATTTTTAGATATTGCAGATAATCACTCACATTGGTGACTTGTTGCTTTGATAGAGTTGGTTCAGTAGCTAGCCTTAAAGTTTAAGTACAGTGCATTTTAATATCTATCTTTCCAGTTTATCCTTTGTGAAATATACGTGATCAAGAAGTTGATTAAAATTTCACCAAGCTGCAAAGTCTCATATTCACACTTACAGCACGTTGATTACAAAGGAGAAAAATATCAAGTGCATGATTATAATCCAGAGGGCAGGGAAGAGTGGAACTCCCCTCTCTGGGATAGATTAAGAAAATTGTAGCTAGAAGGAATATAGGTCTTTTCCCAACTCTATGGAAAATAGATGCAGGGTTAGAACATGGCTTGTAGGTGTTTTCAGGATGGTAACTATGCATGCAACATGGGAAAGAAGACATGTTGGCACAAAAAGAGATGAAATGAGTAAGAAAGCATTTTGGGGCCCTCTGTAAGAATGTATTTAATCTAAATTAGACAACATTTTGTCATGAATGTCAGAAATTTTTTATTTCCAGGGAATGTGTCCTCAATGAAATTCCTCACTTTTGTGCTGAAGTTCTATAATTGGTGAGATGAATGGTCTTCGTCTATTATCCGAAAATGTATGCAATAAATGTGCTTTCCCTAGGTCAAATAAACGTGAAAACCAACTGCATTTCATAATGAGTTATTTAAAGTAACCTTAGGCTGGGGAATTCTATCAAAAAGAAAAAGGGAAAAGAATGTCAGGTTTTATAGATTGGGTGCATGTAAAAATATACAGGACTTGACATCTATCATCTTAGACAAAGATTCCAGTATTTCACATATGCTGTTGAACTCAACAGTGTCTAAGCTTCAGTCAGTGTCGTGCCAGACACAGTTGGCATTCTCAAAGTAACTAAACAATTGAGAGAATAGATGTAGTATCTGATGGCATTGCAGTTCTGTACTCCCACTTCGGAGTCCATATGTTTTCTTTCCTGCTTAAACAGGCCGAACTAACTCTGAACATATCATATTGACTTCTGTTTCAATTGTGAATATTATAATCATTTGAGCTTTGTAGGTGATGAAATTGAGATCAGAAAAGACACCAGGACATTGCATACAAGAGTTTGAAAAGTATAAAAAGAAGAGCTTACAGGAAGGAAAGACCCAGAAAGACCAGAGAGAATAGTAACTTACATGGTTCCAGAGACAGTAAACACTAATTGCCAACCCGAAATAACATTTGAAAGAGGTTATTAGGCTTTTCAAGGGTTTTGACAACAGAGGAGGACTATGGTACTAACATCATTGAAGGCTGAATTTCTAGACTAGATTTAGGGAATTGAAGTACAATATCAGAAGCAATTCTGAAGCTTCTTTTGGATGCATCACCATCTCCATCTACTTCATTTTGCATTCTCACTGTTTATCAACTTTGCTACTGCATTGAAATGATCTGTGCTTCTTGTAAATTGGAGTACTATATTGTGAATTCAGTTTTCTTTTTTTTTCTTTTTGGTTTTTGGGGGGGGGGGTTGTGTGTGTGAGATCCTTCTCAAGACTTAATTGAGAGGTTCTTTTTGCATGGTGAAGTTAATCATAACTCTCATGCTTAATCTTTTTCTTGGAAGCATTCTCTTTGCTAAATTTATCCAGATGTAACTTATTCTTCTTGCAGGTGTTTCCCAAAATGAAAGATTCTATCCGGGTATTGATTTCTTGTTTGAATTGGTTGATAATTTTCTGACAACATCTGGTCTTTAGATTTATATTGAACATTTATAAACCTTTCTGTTTCTGCAGTGTGGAATTATGCTATTTGTGAGGGTCTCAAAATTCTATTTTTATTGAAAAATAAATAATAATATTTATTTTATGTTTATTCACTAAAATGTGAGTAAATTTATGCTTTGAATTATTATTTTCTAATTTAGAGAATTTTCTGAGAATTATTTGCCAGTGTTTGGTTTCGGCCAGTTTAAGCGTCGATTTTTGAGATGTGACGTGAATAGTAGCTCTAAGATGAAACCAAGCATATGTAGAGATATTACAGAGATATATTTAAGATAGGACAATGTCAGAAGAGGAAAATCAGTAAACATGGGAAAAGAAAACCCTTCTAGAGCGTCGAGAGGATCTATGGTAAAGGGAACATTCTCTAGTGGAACGGGGTCCGGAGGAACTTTGAGTAGAAGGGTACAATCAACGAATGTCTCGCAAGGCAGTCAGGTATCTACTCCCAGTATAACATGTAATTTTTGTGGGAAGTTGAACCATACTGAGGATGAATGTTGGAAGAAGACAGGAAAGTGTTTCCGATGTGGTAGTGCCGAACACCAATTATCTGCATGCCAGAGGCTTCGGGGAGAAGTTGTGACCCGAAAAGTGAGCAGACCTAACTCTAGTCAGGCTAGTGCACAAGAAAGTCGATCAAGAGTTCCAACCAGGGTCTACACCATTAACCAACAACAAGTTTCCGATCCAACTGAAAATGTTAAAGGTACTACCCCTGTCTTGTTTAGTAAAATTTTAGTGGCTTCTGATACTTTCCACTTGACTGTTAATCTTGCTTCCTTGTATGGAGTAAACATCGACCCTATTAGAGTACCTTATGATCTTGGGGTTCGAACACCATGAGAGACAATTCGGGGTACAACTTATGGAGGGTAAGAATGTCAAAGGATTTGAGAAATAAGAAAATTCCATGAACTGAGGTTTTATGGAAAAATCAAAGGATTAAGGAAGTAACCTGAAAAGTTGAAGAAAAGATCTGAAAGGATTATCCAGAGTGGTTCGTAAATCGAGATTTGAATTTCGAGGACGAAATTCTTTTAAGGGGCGAAGGATGTGAGGGCCTCAAAATTCAGAATTATTTTAAAAATACATAATATTATTTATATTGTGTTTATTTATTGAAAATGAGTGAATATATGTTTAAAGTGAATATTTTTCAATTTAGAGAATTTTATACGATTTAATTGCCGGTGTGTGGTTTTGGCCGAGTTAAGTGCTTAATTTTCTACCGGAGCGTGATTAGTGACTTTAGGTTGAAATCAAGCATATGTAGTGATATTATGAAAATATTATGAAGATTGGGCAGTGTTGGAATGGAGTAAAACAGTGTAAGTTAGATTGTCGCGTGTGACGCGACATAAAGTGCCCGAAAAGTACTTTTTCCTTAAAACATGGAATTGGCACCTTTTTGTCCCTTTTACCTTGACTTTGTTGCATCCTCAAGCTTCACTTTTCAGCTGCATTTTGAGAGAATGGAGAGAGAGAGTGCTGAGAGCTAAGACGGAAAAAAGAGAGAGAAAGGCTTGTCAATTTCTTCCAATTCTTCTTCCTTGTTTCTTTCAAGTTTCAAATCATCATTGGAGGCCATCATCTCCTTCATCTTGCAGCCGTGGGAGAGGGGAAAGAGAGAGAGAGCTGGCCCGATTTCCTTGGGGAAGAAAGAGAGGAAAAAGCTTGAGGTTTGAGCTTCAATTTTTTTGATCATCCATCAACTTGAAGTGTGAGATCTTGGTCAACGATTTTGGGATTGATCAACCTTTCCTTGGCAGCCCTGTAGAGGGGAGAAGAAGTGGGGGAAAATCTGAAATTTTAAGGGAGAAAGAGAAGAAAGAGAGAGCTTGTTGTGGGTGGTTCTTGTTCTTGGAATTCTTGTGGGAAAACACCATCAAATCTAGTAGATCAAGGGCAAAGATCGAAGCTTGTGAAGGTTGCTAGGCTTGGAAGCAACTTTGGAAAGTGGAACTCACGAGATCATCCTTGATCTTGTTGGATCGTGTTAGATTCGGAGGTATAACCTCTAAATCTTGTAGATATAGCTATATTAGTGTTAAGTAGTTCAAATCTGTGGTTGATATTGATATAATGATCTCATCTGAAAAGATGATGTTGGGGCTCTTGAATTCCCAACCTAGGTAGCGGACTTGAGGTGGCCTCTAGGTAGCGGACTTGAGGACCTAATTGGGATTTGAATGATATTTGTGAAATTTATCATGATATGGTTAGAGAGTAGGGTTTTGTTGTTGGAAATTGTGATAGAAAAATGTATGAGATGGCCAAACCCATGCTTGGTAATTTTATGTTTGATTTCGAGATTTTGAGGTTATTTGTGATGAGTTCTTGTTTAAGAAAATATATGTTATGTTCATTTATGGGTGTATGAGTTTTAAAAGATGAAAAGTGGAGTTTTTCATGAAATTCAAATGAAAAGTGCCATTTGATTGAATTTGAGGATTTTAATATGTTTTGGTCAAATTCTATGGATTTTGAATATAAAGATATGGTTTGAAGTGTTCTAAAGCTATGTTAAAGTTTTGAATGGAAGCAAGCATGGTATGATTGAGAAAAGTATGATTTTGGGGTGATAAACCTCATTTAAATGTTTTGTTAAAAACAATGTGACTGTAGTGCCGGTGAGACATCAATGGAGTGTTATTTTGAAATGATAGAGTGATTTCCAAAAGGTTCATTTGAAATAATGTATCATGTGAAACGAAAGTTTTTCCCTTGAGGGGATTTTGGAAAATGTGGTTTGAAACTAAAAAGTGAGAGTGAAGTGTTTCAGTGATTTGAGAGATGAAGAAAATCTCAACTGCTGTTTTCACTTGTTTAGAGGGTGTGGACGAAAGTGAATTTGACCCCTACGTGGAAGCCAAACCTTATTACTTCGGTGAGTTTCCATGCATGATACTTGACTATGTGCATTTAATTTGAAATGTGTCTGATTAAGTGAATTGTCGTGAAAAATAGATTTTTCATCCATCAAATGGAGTAGTGTGTACTTTATCGCACTTACTCCCATTTGAATGGTACCATTTGCAAAAGTGTTGTCATGATATTTCAAGTATACTTTGAATCTCTTGACTTGTGACATGAATCCTGTTCTGAAGTATATGAAGTGATGTGACGTGTCCTGTATTTCCTGTTCTCGAGAATTTTAATCCCCTTGGTATGTTATCGACTCGAGCAGTTGGGAAGCCCCAGGTCGAGGAGATTTAACAACCTTGGGCAACGTGACCAGTTGTGTGCTCTGGACTTGGCATATGGCCTTGTCCCTATTGTAGAGCAATACACAAATATAAATTTCCTATTAAGCTGGCGGGCCCGGTTGGGGGTTTTGGTGGAGCAAGGAGTAAGTGATGTTCTGCTTGGTTAAGTATGAAAGTTGACGGAGTATCAACTACGAGAATTGCATACCGGTCCAAGAATGTGCTCCAGCTTCAAGGACCTTAGCCCCTGAGGGCTACTCGTATCCTACACTTGTGTGATTATTGGCTTTCCTTACTTGTTTATTTCCAAGTGTGAATCTTGAAGTGAAAAATCATATGTGTTATGTTCTTTGCATGTTTTTGGGAACTCACGGGCTTTTTAGCTCAACCTTTCAAATTTGTTTTCCTTAGCAGGAACCGAGAACCCAAGCGAAGGTGCTCACCGTTAGTCTCGAGGTTTACCTTTGTATTTGTCTTGAGAGATTTGAATTGTAAATTTGGAATGTGGTTAAGGAAATGAGTACCCAAGTGGAGAAGCCAACCCTTAGAATTAGGGTTTACTTATGTTGAATATTTTGAGAACTTTGGATTATGGTTATTGAAATTTTTTGTAATATGGAACCTAATTGTATGGATGGAGGATTTATGTATTCAAAATTTTTAATTTGAAGTTATGGGTTTGTAAGTTATTATTGGATTTGTATTGTGTTTAGATTTTTAGTTTGATAAGTCATGTGATGTTTGAGTGAGTGAGTCATGGCGAGAGTTAGGCAGGCGCCTACTGATACCCTAGGGTACGCCCTAGGGAGAGGTGGGTCGTCACAATCTCGACCTTGCGTTAAGGGTTGACTCTCCTCCACTTCTAACAGATAAGAGTACCTCTAATGAAAAGAGGGATAAAGAAAGGTGGGAGAGATCAAATCGCTTATGTCTGATGATCATTAAAAAGGCCATTCCAGAAGCGTTTAGAGGGACAATGTCTGAAACGACAACTACTGCTAAGGCGTTCCTTTAGGACATTGAAAAGAGATTTGTCAAGAATGAAAAGACTGAAATAAGTACATTCTTGACGCGACTAATTTTAATGAGATATAGTGGTAAAGGCAACATTAGAGAGTACATCATAGAGATGTCTCATCTTGCTTCTAAATTAGGTGCACTAAACCTTACAATTTTTGAGGAATTATTAGTGCATCTGATTTTGATATCTCTTCCTACACAGTTTAGTCAGTTTAAGGTTAGTTATAACTGTCAAAAGGAGATTTGGTCTCTAAATGAGCTCATCTCACACTGTGTAGAGGAAGAGGAAACGTTGAAGTAAGATCAGACAGAGAGTGCTCACCTAGTCTCTACCACTAATAATAAAGGGAAGGGACGTAAAAGGAAAATGGATAAAGTAGCTATAGGTACAGCACCTCCAAAGAAACAACAAAAGAAACCGGTTGAATCGGGAAAGAATGGTTGTTTCTTCTGTGGTGCTGAAGGGCATAGAAAGAAGCATTGTACTAATTATCACACTTGGCGTGCTAAGAAAGGTATGCTTCTTAATTTGGTTTGTTCTGAGGTTAATTTAACTTCGGTACCTGGACACACTTGGTGGATGGATTCTGGTGCAACAACTCACATCAGTGTGTCTATGCAGGGTTGCCTAAGTTGCCGAAAGCCTAATGATAGTGAAAGATATATCTATGTGGGCGATGGCAAAACAGTTCAAGTTGAAACAATTGGAGTTTTTAGATTATTGCTAAAGACCGGATTTTATTTGGATCTTAATGAAACTTTCATTTTACCGTCTTTTAGACGAAATTTAATTTCTATTTCTCTTTTGGATGAATCTGGTTATACTTGTTCATTTGGAAATGGAAAATTTAGATTGTTTCATGATTCAAAATTGGTTGGTTTAGGTACTTTATCATATTGTGATAATCTATATTTAGTTGACACAATTGCTTCATATAATGAATCCCTGCATTTAAGTACCAGAGGTGTAAAGAGAAAATTAACCAACGAGAATTCAGCTACATTATGGCACAAGAGATTGGATCATATCTCCCAAAGGAGAATAGAAAGACTTGTGTCAAATGAAATTCTTGACCCGTTAAATTTTACAGATTTTGGTGATTTTATTAACTGTATAAAGGGGAAACAAACCAATAAAAGGAGATTTGAAACCAATAGGGTCTCAGACGTCTTAGAACTAATACATACAGACATTTGTGGACCATTTCCTACGTCTGCTTGGAATGGTCAACAATATTTTATAACGTTCATAGACAATTTCTCGAGATATGGCTACATATTCTCATTCATGAAAAATCAGTCCCTGGACATGTTCAAAAATTTTAAAACTGAAGTTGAGAATCAACTCAACAAAAGAATTAAAAGCATCAGATCTGATTGTGGTGGTGAATACTACGGTAGATATGATGGTTCAGGTAAACAACGTCCAGGGCCTTTTGCTAAGTACCTAGAGGAATGTGGTATCGTCCCTCAGTACACTATGCCGGGTTCACCCACTCTGAATGGTGTTGCTGAAAGACGAAATAGAACGCTTAAGGATATGGTGAGGAGTATGATAAGTCATTCTACCTTACCAGAATCACTCTGGGGCGAAGCATTTAAGACTGCAGCATATGTTCTTAGCAGAGTTCCAACTAAGGTAACTACCAAAATCCCTTATGAGCTTTGGATTGATAAGAAACCTAGTTTGAAGCATTTACGTGTTTGGGGTTGTCCAGCTGAGGCAAGGCCTTATAGGCCAAATGAAAAGAAATTGGATTCAAGAACGGTTAGTTGTTACTTTGTTGGATATTCTGAAGATCTAAGGGTTACAAATTTTATGATCCCACAATTAAATCAATTTTCGAGACAAGAAATGCTCGATTCTTTGAGGATGTCGAGTTTGGGGAAGAAGATATAGTTAGAGATATTGTCTTTGAAGAGGAATATGTTAATATTCCCACAGGTGTTATTGGCATTGTTCAGGATCCTATTCCTAGCATTGTTAATGACACAGCAAATCAAGACAATGTCAAACAATCTCCTACTCCAGAGGAACAAACTCTACCACCTCAAGAATTAGTGCCATTAAGGAGATCCACAAGAGAAAGGAGAAGTGCAGTGCCAGATTATTACATTATTTTTCTCCAAGAACATGAGGATGACATTGGAGTGATGGAAGATGATCCAATCAACTTCCATCAAGCCATGGAAAGTTCAAATTCTCAAAAGTGGATTGATGCCATGAATGAAGAGATGAAATCTATGAAAGACAATGACGTCTGGGATCTTGTCCTATTGCCAGAAGGAGCAAAACCTATTGGTTGTAAATGGATATTTAAAACCAAGAGGGATTCGAAAGGTAATGTGGAAAGATACAAAGCTCGTCTTGTCGCTAAAGTTTCACACAAAAGGAAGGCATCGACTATAAAGAGACTTTCTCTCCTGTTTCTTCGAAGGACTCTTTTAGAACTATAATGGCACTAGTGGCGTATTTCAATCTTGAGTTACACTAGATGGATGTAAAGACGGCGTTTCTCAATGGTAAGATTGATGAGACGATTTATATGGTTCAACCAGAAAAATTTATATCAGGAAATCCAAAGAATATGGTTTGCAAAATTAAAAAATCCATCTATGGACTCAAGCAAGCATCTCGACAATAGTATTTCAAATTTCATCAAGTGATCATCTCGTTTGGTTTTGAGATGAATCTGGTTGATGAATGCATATACCATAAGTTCTGTGGGAGCAAGTATATTTTCCTGGTATTGTACGTTGATGATATTTTACTTGCCAGCAACGATATAGAATTGTTGCATGAAACCAAGAGATTTCTAACTAAGAATTTTGAGATGAAAGATCTTGGTGATGCATCTTTTGTGTTAGGCATTCAGATACATCGGGATCGCTCTCGAGGTATTCTTGAACTATCACAAAAGACCTATATTGAAAAGGTTCTCAAACGATATGGCATGCAAAATTGCAAATCAGGTGATACCCCTGTGGCTAAAGGAAACAAATTTAGTCTCGATCAATGTCCTAAAAATGCTCTTGAGGAAATGGAGATGCAGAAGATTCCTTATGCGTCAGCAGTAGGGAGTCTAATGTATCTTCAAGTATGTACGCGTCCGGATATTGCGTCCATCACCGGGATGCTGGGTAGGTATTTAAGCAATCCAGGATTGGATCATTGGAAAGCAACCAAACGGGTCTTGCGGTACCTACAAGGAACAAAAGACTACATGCTTACGTATCGGAGATCAGATAAGTTCGAGATCATTAGGTATATTGATTCCGATTATGCTAGATATCAAGTACCTTGTTGTTAAAGAAAGAGTTCAGAGTGGACAGTTGTTTATAGAGCACATTGGAACAAACTTCATGATTGCGGATCCGCTTACTAAAGAATTGCCACCCAAGATGTTTCACGAGCACACTGCTCATATGGGTGTATGGCATTAGATGATATTCAGTTTTAGTGGGAGTTTGTTATTTTAGATGCTCTTGAGATATTGATATTTTTCAGTTGTTTGTGTTTAAGGATATTTCTGTATAAATAAAGTTTCAGTTTATTTCCACTCTGATTTTGGTATGGTTTGATCTTACAAAAGTTTAAAGTGGACCAGTTGGAAATAGGCATGTTAAGATCACATTACATGAAATTTCCATGCTACATATCCACATCATAATTCATGTCATTCAATTATATTGACATACGTGACCATTGATGGGTCGAGTTACGAAAATTGTAACAAAGGCCACTTTGATCCTATGTTGGTGTAATTGATGGACCGAATTGGTTAGCGATACATTTTGGTTATGGCAGCAAACTTTGAGCTTATATGGTTATTTTGCAAAACATAATTATAAAGTTACACATATAATCCAAGTGGGAGATTGTTGGATCCTTAATCTAACGTTGGACTTATATGTAAATAATTATGTGTTGCAAGCTGTCAAATAAAGTTAGCCCAATTAAAGTGATCTATTATGGTTTGGGATTTAATGTATCTAATAGGATGTGGGCCTTTAATGTGTAGATACTTATGGTAATTTCTATTTTAATGATGGGCTGAAATAGGAATACCGAAAGACAACAGGAATGTTGTCTATAAATAGGGTTATGGTCCCCGGGTCACGCGTATCTGTTTGTCGTATTTCCAATACCACAAAAATCACTCTTTTGATATCCCATCGTCAAGAGAGATACCTGAGAGAGTTTAGAGGGCTTTCTCATAAGGATTAGTGGATACGCGTAGACCTGGAAGGCCAACCCCAAATCAAGGCTAAAAAGGATTCAATGGTGATTATTAAATATGGATCCAGGTACGCATTCATCCTTTCAGTTGTATTCATAAATTTGATATTGGGATCTTGGATGTTCTAACATGGTACTGTCATATTGTCTTGGTAACGTAGTAGCATGCTTAGAGAAAGCATCAGCTGCAAAATTACTCTCGATAACAAAAAGCCAGTCTAGCATGACTGCACGAGGCCGCATCTCCAACATCTGTCTACAGTCCCGAAGGATGAGTCCTCTTAAGCCCCTTACTTCCTGAGGCCTGCACAAACCAGCAAAGGTAATCTGAGAATCTCTTTCCATCTATAGTATCGCTGCATTACTCTTGAACTAAGGTTAAGATCAACCTTGGAAACAGCTACTTTGTAGGTTAAGAAAATATAGATTCTTTCTATGAGAAATAAGTAAGAACTGTGGACTCTTGCTCGAGGTTTATTTGGTCTACTCAAAACTAAGGATTCATAGCTCCTAAAAGAGGCTTCAGGTGTTATTGATTATTTTTAATGAAGGAGGTATTAATACAACAATGTTATCTTTCAATTCAGAAAAGAAAGATGCCCAATAGCCAGCAAGCACAAAAGCGAAGTAAAGTTCACGGCCCTTACCTTGGCTCTTTACCACCATCCGAAATGCATGAAATAAACTCAGGTTGTATGTTATGCATAAGTAATTAAATGTAAATTAATATGTAATCCAAGGACTAAGGTGACCGAACGTAGCTCATGTTTTTTTGATAAAACCTCACCTGGCCTTCTCCAGTTGGTATAAATTAAACTTCATTTCACGGCAAAGGCAGACTCAAATCATACAGATGAGAATCCTCTCGATCAGGGTTAGCTTGGTACTTGAGGCTACCTGGGAACGTTTCACCAAAGTGTCGTGCTATCTGTTGAATCACAAAAGAAAAGACAATGAGAAGAATAATAGTACAGACAATGTACACAAAATGAAAGGTAATATGAAATGTCACAAAGAACTGAATCATGATTAAGTTTTTTTTTTTTTTCTTAAGGAAAAAATGTATTGAAATTTGAAAGCTGCCACTAGTGTATCGCTATTACCAACCAATATAAATAATAGGGATAAGGGCAAGAATAATTAAGTAACTCACACCGTACACATCATATATTCTTTTGGCTCAAGATGAGAAATAAATCATGTTGACATTTACAAGTATAAAAAATCTAAAAATTATAGCCAGTGTCTCGCAAAGGACTAAAATAAAATTAACTGTTTGGTCTTGAGGAACAAAAATCCTGAAATTAAAACACTTGTAATATGTTAACAAATATAGATGGTTTTGAATTATATAAGGGCATGAATGATTGAGTATTTTATACCAAACACACCTCATTTTTTTTAATTGCTACTCAAGATTAAAAATAAGGGATGTTGAAGCTTACAAGTATAGAATTACGAAAAACATAAGACAATATACGCATTCAAGAACAATAACAGGGTTTGGCTTTATAATTGAGTACATCTCAAAAGACTTGCATGAGAGAAAAAAAACGAAATGTAGCCAAGGACAAGTTGCGAGGGGAAGGACTAAAAACTGAAGTCTAATAATTTAGTAGTGATTGCCGCAACTCATCCTTGGCTGCAATTCACTTTCCTCCTCATTCATGTAAATTCTTTTGGACTACAATTGTGCTGGTAAACTTAGCCCCATGAATTGAAGCACAGAAAGATCAACTATATATAAGTGGGAAGTATGACATCTTTGTGTGCTGATAATGCTTTTGATAGATATTCTCGTTGAGCTACTTTTTGATAAAGAATAATGGAATTATGTTGTACTGTGATTATAACATTTGTAAATAACCCCATATGCAAAGAATAATTGGGTCGTGCATGGCCTCGGAATTTACGTGTCATAATAGAGGGGGAAGTCATAGAGAAGGAAGGTATGAACGTACACTCGCAAAAAGAAAAAATTGAACAAGAAATAAGACTTTTATGTTACTAATTTATATCTTTTTAGCTAAAATTTGTACACGGTTGATTACAAAGTTTCAACACAGATGGCAAATTAATGATATAAATATTTAGTTGGTTCAAAATGTTGTACGTATACTAATTTTGAAATATTAAAGTTAACATATATATAAACTTTGTGTGTGTATGTGTCTATGTTTGTATATAAACGTATATATTTATAAACTTTTTTGACGGGTGCATTCATTAGTACATCTAAATTACACAAAACTTATTATATAAATTTATATGGTCATAATCAATACACCATTTGCATTTGGACACATATACATGTACCCTTTGCATTTACATGCATGAACATGTATGTATCTGTGTGTGAAGAACCTAAACTTCCATCTCAAATGGCAATATAAACAAAGTGGTTCATGAACTTTATTCCTTAAAATAAGATTCTTAGAGAAATTTATGAGGATTTTTTCCCTAACGCTCCTTATCATGTGATTCGGATTAGTTGGGAACTCGGAACTAGCTCAAAGCCCGTGGAGTTGTAAGAGGCAATTGAGGGGACCAAAGGCGCGCACGGAACTCTGGCTTGGGGCCTGCGAGTTTGAAAGTCATAACATTACCCTCAACTTTCATCTCATGCCAGTTTACTAAAGGGGACCAAAGGGTTTGTTTTCGGTTGTTTTAGACTTTGTAAAATTTATTTATAGAAACTCATTATAGAAAGTAATTAAAATCAGCAAACGCTACTCTAAGAGTTAATTTTTGATTGCATTAGATTTTATAAAATCTAATTATAAAAACAGATTATAGAGTATAATTAGAATCAGCAAAAACTACTTTTTTAGATATTTATAGATTTTAACTTTTTTGGTAATTAAACAATCTGTAATCAGAATATAAAGAGAATCAAGAACACCATAAAAACTGATTATCTAGAATTAGAACTTATAATCAGTTAAAAATAATCAATTGAAAACAAACCCTAAGAGTGTAACTACTCATGAAATTTATTGCTTAGGACGAGTTTTCAAGATCCAATGTTGAATTTTGTCCATTGACACATATGACATAGATTTTATGTGCGAAAGTGGCTACATTTCCTGCAAAATCCAAATCATTTGATCATAGACAGAGAGGCCATAATGCAAATTATTCTTGGAATAGAATATTTTGGAGATTGCTTGTGATCATTATTAGAGGGCATGTCAACGCGGAAAAGAAGATAATTGTACATGGAATAATTGCAATAATGGAAACTTATAATCTTTTCCCGATAGGGCATATCCATCTTGAAGTTTCCTTCATCATCAAGGCATTCCTGGAGATTTTTTCTATCAAGCCTCGACCTTTCAAATTCTAACAAGGCATCCGTGGAATTCATATCTTCTGCAGTTACTAATTTCAATTGCACTATACAGTGAATATACTAAAACAACATGTGTAGATAAAAACATAACTATTGTCACATAGTTGTGTCATACAATCAATTCCATCCATCAAGTTAATACAAAAAGAAAAAGATTATAACAAATTTTATCAAAAATTAATGGTCGCATCACACAATCAATCTCACCCATACAAATTTAAATTAAACGTATTTAATTATCAATTACACCGTGTAATTGGTGTGATAGTTGCATAAAATCCTAATCCCATCCAACGCATGCCAGCAAAAGAATTCGTAAGTTTAGGGGAATCTACCGGGATTAAACTCCTATGAGGGACATAACTCAATGAACTTGTGAAGGTGCAAAAGAAGACATCGAGGCATTCATGGGGATGCAACTATTATGAAACTATTACGAAAAAATTTGTGATTGTGAACCCTTAGTTACATAGGTATCTTTTATTTTGATTTATCATCTTGTGAAATTAAATAACCATTTTTTGCCTGCCCCTTGCTTTTAACTGTACAAAGCTAATTAACTTATTTGTACGAGAAGTAAAACAGTGTCATAAATGATGGAAAACTTTTAGCCTATTTCATTTATAACAATAGATTTCATTCCTGAAAATGTTAAGCTTTTACTAGACTAAACCACACATGGGATAAGCCTTTTTTTTTCAACTATTTTTAAATCTAAGAATAGTATCTTCTAAGTTGAGTGGAGTAATTTATGGAATGGGTGAGATTTAAGAAGCGGTAAGTACAAAGAAGGGATTTGAACTTAGAATCTTAATTTTATCCACTAAATCAATGCCTTCTCAACTATTTAACTATTCTCAAACTTCAATTTGTGTTTATCAGAAAAGAAAAGAGTTCATGGAATAACTAAAGCTCATCAATTTGGAGTATGGCTGCCGTGTCTTCGGTAATCTTTGTTGCCCAAACAGCAAAATTTAGTCTCATATGTACGAAATGAATAAAAGATTGAGGTCAAGATGTTGAGTAAGTAGTACTCTGTACTCACTACTCAGACAATAATATTACTGTCCTTTTATCAGAAGTATTAACAAATTACAAGTCCTGTTATCACAAGAGTCTACTAATAAAAGAGATGCACTCAAACAATGCTGTAGAACTTTAGGCCTCAATTGATGGACTTAACAAAGTCTCTTAATAACATCCATCAAGTCTGCCAAAGTAATTATTGATCTGATTAACAGTCATAATAACCTGTAAAAAGGGATCGACATGATGAAGAATTCAACATGATTAACCTGTAGTAGGAAGAGGAGAAGGAATCAGCTTGAATCATTCTGCTAATCAACTCAAGAGAGTTCTTTGGAGCTTGATTATCAAGCCCAAGCTGAACTTGTTCATCTGGAAATTTCAATATGATTATTTATCAGTCAAAGAGTTGATATGCAAGAGAACTCAAAGACGTGATCAATAAAACATGCATGCTTTGGCTCCGGCTGTGGAGAAAAGGTAGAAACTATTCAGAATGTGTTAGTAGAGTGCAGTAGAGTTTAGAAACTTAGGAACATAGCCCAATTTCAGTGGGATGGCATTCAAAATTAAGCCGAAGTTTGGAAAAAGTGGCGATTAGCAGTTACAATTGATGGCAGCAGAGTTGGAGAACTAGGAATGCTTGGGAATTCACTGCAAAGCAAGAACTCTTAAGATGATCATCCAAAAGGCAAGCCCAATGTGGCTCGAATAGGACAATACAATGAGGAAGCTAGGCAAAGAGTCGGTGCACAGAAAAAACAATAGCCATTAAGAGCAGAATTGGTCAAGCAATCACGGAAAGACCGCTGCTATCAAGCTACAATTGCTAGAGATGTACAAAACCAGTACATAAAAGGATGGGCACTTAAGGAATGAAAATGAGACAAATTTTTGGTGCAACATGAGGAGTAGTGTACATCTATTGGCAATCTTGTGTTTGATAATTTGAGGCAAGAAGGGATTGGCGAGGGATTTGAGGGTAAAAAAAATTTAAAAAAAAAACGAAAAAAAAAGAAAGTGAAACTTCTATTGGCACTGGCGGATCTATGTTTTGGCCAGTGTATGCATGTGCCCTCACTGACCAAAACAAAAAAAGAAAAAGATTGAATTAGTTATGAGTTTTTTCTCAAAGATTTATTTTTACCTCATTAAATTTGTAATTGTGCCCACTTTGACCAAAAAAAAAAATTTGGTTTAGGTGTTGAGTTTTGGAAAAATATGTGCATTGGAGTGATTTAATAACAAGCATAAATCAATGTCTTATGAAGTATAGTATAATTTATTGTTGAGTAACACACAATGTCTAGAAGATCTGCATGCTTTTGTGTTTCTAAGGCTATTGAACCAGGATGGGAGAAAATCCAAGTTGAGCCCACAAACAAACAATTCTTAGCTCAGATACTCGCTACAGAAGCACTGGCGAGCTCAAAACTTAGTTGTCAGGATCGCGATCCGGATCGTAGGATCTTGCGATCCTACGATCCTAATTATGGCTTTCGATTTCGATCCAATTTTGTTACGATCCTACCATTTAAAGATATTATGATAAAAATTTTTATAATTTGATCATAATTTTGTATAGAAAATTCTGCTATTTGTTGCATTAGAAATTAGATTCAAAAAACTTTAAAACCACATAATTATGTTATGCTAATTCCTCACCTATAAAAATTGGTGAATCTTTAAAAATTGGTATTTAATTGTCTCATTAATAAATACTTAAATGACACACACATATATACAAAGTCAATTTTTTTAGCTACCTTGTCCAGTAATTGCATTTGGACTCAAAATTGAGAAAGAACAATATTTTTAATTTAATCAGATTCATTTACAAATGTCATATGTAGTTCCAAAATTTTTATTTAATTTTTAGATTATTTCAAATATTTTAGATAATACGATTTTAACCTCAATTAATAATACTATTATATTGATTATACATGAGTTGCATTATTTATTGCTGTATATGTGAATTGCAAACATCAAAATTACTAGTAAGATTATTTTTTACGATTTATGTAGGATCTATCGATCCCACGATCCGATCCTACGATCCGATCCTACAAAGTAAAAAACGATCCAAGGTAGAATCCCGATTTTAAAAACCTTGGCTCAAAATAGCCACAATCATTCGGGTCGTACGTTTAAGTTTTGAGTTCATTGTTTTTCACGTACTCCATTTGCCAAATTTGTAAAAGGTAGAGCCACTGTTGTTCGGATACTGATCTGGATCGTGAGATCTTACGATCTGACGATCCGGATCTTGACTTTCAATTTTGATCCAATTCTGATACGATCCTATCATTTAATGATATTATGATAAAAATTTTAATAATTTAACCATAACTTTGTATAGCAAATTTAGAATTGAATGCCATTTGTTGCATTAGAAACTAGATTCAAAAAACTTTAAACGCACATGATTATCTTAGCTAATTCCTTACCTATAAAAATTGGTGAATATTTAAAAATTGGTATTTAATTATCTCATTGATAAATATTTAAATGATTATAAAGTCAATTTTTTCAACTACATTATCTAGTAATTGCATCTGGATTCAAAATAAGAAAGAACAATATTTTTAATTTAATCAAATTCATTTATAATATGTCACATATGGTTTCAAATTTTTTATTTAATTTTTAGACTACCTCAAATATTAGAAAACACAATTTTAACCTTAATTAACAATACTGTTATATTGATTGTACATGAGTTGCATTATTTATTATTGTATATGTGAATTGCACACTTCCAAATTATTAGTAAAACTATTTTTTACGTTTTTATAGAATCGATCAATCTTACGATTTGATCCTATGATTCGATCCTGTAAAATAAAAAATGATTCAAGATACAATTCTGATTTTGAAAACCTTGGGTAGGACAAGTTTACAACTTATTTAATTTACAAGACAACTGAAAGGAATAGAAGAATACTAAAATTAAGCCAAAGCTTTATAACAGTTGTCGGTTTAGATTTGTCATAAAAGATCGAGTTGATCTGAGTCATCAATTAAAATGTGCATCGAACAGCCTAGATTTCAGCATCAAATGTGCACGTAAACGGAATCTCAAGTCACCAGGCTGATAGATGCCAATGTCATTCTTTGATTGGATCTGCCATATAGATTTGCTAGTTCATCGGTATGGTCGGACAAACTATTGACTTTGTTTACGTATGTCGAATTCTAATGTCCATCGCCATTGTAAGATTTCTCTGCTTTGAAGTTTTTTATCCTTATGGAGTCAAGTTTGATTAGTTGAATATGAAAGTTAATCTTATACTAAATCTAATCTAATTAGTATTTCACTTGCTCATTTTATTGAGCCGAGTTCCGTTCCGACATTGAATAGTTCACTTTGTCTTTTCAACTTAAGAGTTTTTGACGGAGGGTCGCAAACATATCTATATCGATCGACATTAGATTTGAAATGTACAAGAATAGTATGTATGATTGACGCTCACTGCCCAACATTCAACTAAGAATTTATTTAATGAGTGCCTAACGGCATTTCATTAAGAGAGATCTAGATGTGAATTTTTTAGAAAAGTGTAATTAATATAAAAATGTTTAAATAAGGTGCAATAACTGCAATTATGTACAATTAAGGAGATGAATTTTGAGTAATTTTTACCGAGCACACCTAATACTTTTTCTCCACTCAAGATTAAAAATAAGTAATTTTGAAAGTTACAAATATAAATATATGTTTTTAAAAAAGCCACAGACAACATACCTATTCAAGAACAATGACAAAGTTTGGCTTTAAAATGCTTAATTGAATACTTCATTGAGCACGGCTCAAGGTCTCAAAAGACTTGCATGAGAGAGAGCGAAATGTAGCCAAGGACAATTTGCTAGGAAGGACCGAGAACTCAAGTCTCATAACTTAGTAGTGATTGCCAGCAAATCATCCTTGGCTACAATCCACTCTCCTCCTCTTCATGTAAATTCTCTTGGACTATAAAAATGCTAGTAAATATATTTCTTCAACCCATGACTCCCAGTACATAAAAATCATCTATATATAGATGGAACGTTTGACATCTTTGTGTGCTGATAATGCTATTGATAGATATTCTCAATATTGACCAACTTTTGATAAAGAATAAGGGAATTTTTGTGTCGTATGAATATAAAATTTGTAAACAACCCACATGAAAAGAATACTTGAACTGTGGAATCAGAATTTACATGCCAAAATAGAGGAAGATGTCAGTGCTTATTTGTTGCTCAATATGGATGACAAGAATGTTAACTTGTGACGAAAAAAATATGTAGAAGAAATGACACTTATACGTATGTTACTAATTATATCCCGCTAGATTTATATTGTACATTTCTTGGTGCCAAAGTTGCGCATTCAAGAGATGAAAGATCAATACTGTGTGTTCGTGCTGATTTTTGCAACCCACGAACACCTGCCGATTGAGGATCGGCTCTACGGGCATACCACCTAATTTGTACGTGGAAAATTAGGAAAACCCTGATCTGCTGACTGGGCGGTGCCCAACCTTTGATGCGCCGATTACTCTGACCTCTAAACGATTGCTGTTCGTCCGCCTTGAGTGATCTCAAGGACTTAAAGCCCGTGCTAATGAAGTTCGAAGGGTGAAATATTGAAACGGAAGATTCTAAGTGCTGATGCTAACGAACTAAAGAACCTTATGAAGAAATTGAATTAGATTTCGATTGAAGTTGAAAGAAACAAGAAAGAACATGAGCTGATTAAGTAGTAAAGAGAACGAAATAAAGAAACCTATCTAGAAACTATTCCTACTACTACTTGATTCGGTTTTGTTGTTGTTTTGATGTTGTTGTTGTTTTTCCCCTCTGTGAAATCCTTCGATATTTATAGATACCGCTTATAACCGTTTTTCCCCCGAAATCGGCTCGGGTCTTGCACCTCACCCACTCCCCCATTTGCTGCTGACTTCGTGAATAGTGGGGATAGTGCCTCACTCCCCTAGAATATATGGTCACATCAACTGCCTTATCCCCAACCATGCTCCACCTGGTCTGCTGAACTCCCACTTGTCCCGGGTAGTGGGATGGTCATCAGCCGTCGAGTGACCTTGGTTCCCTTAGTTGCCGATGCGCTTGGTGACTCTATTAAAATCGGCCCCTTGTCTAGTTCCATACCCCATGGTCAGCCGATTTTCTATCTCGACCTGTGGCTGCTTCTTTCGGCTTATCTGCTGACCGATTATTTGGGCCCAAACTGTGAATATAAATCAACTCAGAATACGACAAGTATTACCAACTTTAAGATAGTGAAGTAACTATGTCGATGAAGAATTTGAGTTTCTATTTCAAAATCACTTAATAATGAACTGAGTACTAATAAACTTTATCAATTAGGATAAGATTCTATGTTTTAGACTCAGACTGGAGATTGACTCGGCCGAAATTAGGGATTAGGGGTCAATGGGTCCAATCGGATTTGATCAGAGTCGAACCAGACGACGTCATAAATACTTCATATATATATATATATAATATGTATGTGTGTGTATATGTATATATATATATATATATCTGTATCTATATGTATATTTATATGTATCTATGTATGTAGAAAGAGAGAGAGACATGCACACATATCTTTTGATTGTTCGTATATTTTTAAAGTTTAAAGAAAGCTAAAAAGTCAAATAAGCAACTAATGAAAAAAAAAAGCAAAAATAGTAATGCACAACTACTGCTTAAAAGAAGGCAAAAGAAGACAATTTTCAAACAAAAATAATTGGCTCTTACAAATTAAAGAGGGGAAAATGTCCAGTTCTAAAGGTTAGCAGTAATCAAGATTGTAATATTCTTGAATGTCAAAAAAAAAAAGAAATGAATTCTCGAAATACCTAATTACGGCCAATAATTCTCAATTGGAATTTATTTATATCTAAGAATCAGTTATTTTCTTGAAAATTTGTCAAGTTTTTAACAAATAACTCTTACTCAATTCTAGTAATTTAGAACAAATTCAATAAAAAAAAGAATATTATAGAATTCAATTAAACATCCAAACACCAAAAAAATGGAATATTATAGAGGGTTTGTCTATTTTTTGGTATTTTCTCCGCTTTTCTTTTTTTTAATCAGTCAAGAATTAAAGGTCAAAGGAAAAAAGGAAAAAAAAAAAGGCAGAAAAGTGGAAAAAATGAAAAATCCAGTTCAATCCCGATTCACTGGTCAAACTCGGGTTTTGACTGAATTTGACCGGTTTTTGAACTTTTGGGTAATAGAACTGACTCAGACCTCAGACCGGATGTTTGGCCGGTTCCCGGTTTGACCGGTCCAGTCCGAGTCTGAAAACAGTGAATAAGATTTCTTGGTCAACTAATATGCAATTTTGTTTCTCCTATTCTTATCTAAATTCTTTCGCTCCTCTGAAACAAAACAACAATTACTTTTTCCATGGGTGGAGCGAGACCATTTGGGCTCCCTATGGGCCCCCTCCCCCTCCCCTAATGATTTCTCCATTTTTTTTATGGATAATAGTCTCTTTGAGAATTTTTGGTAAGAATATTGTTCTGTTTTAGGGTTTTCTAATGGAAGATTTCTTCTCTTCTAACTTTTTTAGTGGGAGTTTCTTCTCTTTTAGGATTTTTAGTGAGAGTTTTCTATTGGATTATATTATTTTATTCTTTTTTTTTTTGGCCAAATCTTAGTTTTTTAAGTTATGTTTGTCAAATCTGAAATTTCTAAGCCTATTTTGTCAAATCTCAATTTGATATATAAATAATTAAATAGTAGATCTAATAGGAGAAGATATGAACAGGTATTCATTAGACTCCAAAAATATTGACATCATTTGGAATAGGTTGTGAGGGAGTTGTGAATAGTGACCGTACATGTGGCACTACTGGTCCATTTGCTTCGGCGGTGTAGTGCCAGAGCTGGTCGGCCGGCTTCACCAGCAAGTCGGGCAAGACGTTTAGATAAGTCGGAACTCTTGCCTAACCTTATCTCCTCAACCAAGAGATAAGCTTTATCCCTATCTCAACTAGCATTTGGGGTTAACTACAACTCTTAGGAGGCCTATCTATTATTTCCTATAAATACCCAGGTAAAACACCATTCCAAGTACGAGATAACTCATCACTTCACTCGTGTCCACTCTTTCTCACTAATCAGTTCGGCAAACACTCTTCTAACTTGATCCTCGGATCTATCAGAACAATCCCATGCAGTGTCTTAACAGGTTCAGCCCAATTCATTTCGGTGACCAGGGTGGCGTGCAGTCGATTTCTTACTCTTACAATTGGCGCTGTCTGTAGGAACCGACAGTTCCTACTTCATTACGGCAAAAACACGATCCAAAAGAAACACAAAGACCTCCGCTCCTCACGAACCTAGCCACCAGCAACCTTCCTACTCGGGGTAGGCCCGGGGAGACCCCAGGTAGGCTTTGAGAGGCGAGGAGCTGAATCACTGATTAAGATGGAGTCAGAACAGCTGGTTCAAGTGATAGCATCTCACCTGCCCATCTTTAAGGCCGTTATCCAGCACCTCAAGAGGAGAGAAAAGACCGGAGGCAGATCTCCCAGCTGCACCGGTTGAGGTGAGTGACTGAAGGCGCTCTGATTGACATCCCAAAGGAAAGGGTGCACCGATCACCCTCTCGGTCTTGCTCTGGAGTAGAGCCCTCCTATCTGCAATTTCGGGCCCAGATACCCTCTTCAACCAACCCAACTCGGGAAGAACCAGGTAATGCAACTCGAAAGAACCAATGCGTAGTTAGGGAAGAGTTGACTCGCGATCCTTAACCAGGATGCGGGCATACCCCGGTATACACTCACTCCGTTCACGCCCGATGTGGAGAACTATCCCTTGCCAACCAAGTTCAAGATCTCGACGATGAAACCATATGATGCCACCACCGACCCTAAAGACCATCTGTTGCCTTCGACTCGGATGAGGCGCAGCGTGCGATCGATAGTAGAAATCTTCCCTTTGTTTTTGGAAGGAAGAGCTCAGCTATGGTTTCAAGGGTTGCCGCCGAACTCAATCAATTCATTCGAGCAACTGGCTCGACAATTCGCCGCCCAGTTCGTCTCTTCGAGGACCTTCTCCAAGAACACCGTACATCTCATGTCCATCAAGCAGCGATCAGAAGAAACTCTAAAAGAGTACATGCTACGGTTCAACAATGAAAACTTGCAAGTAAAAGATCGGGACGATAAGGTGGTGATGGCCACCTTCATCAATGGCTTAAGGTGGTGATGGCCGCCTTCATTAATAGCTTGCGGCTACAAAAGCTGTACGAGAAGTTCGTGGAGAAGCCTCCTTAGACAGTAAGAGAAATGTTAGATCGAGCCCATGACCGAGTTAATACAGATGAGGCCAGGCGCCTCAAGTTCGAACAGGAAAGATCTCGGGAAGACAGGAAGCATAAAGTGGGAGAGGCTGGAGAAACCCGAGACAGGCAACCAAGACAAAGCATATTTAAGCAGCTCTCTCGGGGGCCGAACTCCGGATCCGAGCGGAGTCCCGTCCCTCTCACCGCTTCTCGGTCACGGATCCTAGCAGTGATGCAAGAGGAAAGGCTAGTCCGACCTCCCGAGAAATTAAACGGAAACAAGTTCAACCGTGACCAAAACCTTTATTGTGCCTTCCAGGAGGCGGGGCATGACACGGAGGAATGTCGGGACCTCAAGAAGGAGATTGAAGAAGCGTCGGGAGATGTCACCCGAGGCGGTTCGGTGGGGTCCTGAAGGCTGGCCTTGAAGAGCAGGATTCTGGGGTGGCCAGAAGCCGATGAGCTCTATCACCGAGATGACCAGTCCGGTAGAGGCAGGCACCTGAGAACTCCACGGGTCTACTAGCTGGACCAAAAGAGCAAAACTTGGTAGAGGTGATCAACACCATTGTCGCGGTGGAGCCTCACCGGGGACAGTCATTCGATTCGGCCTTAAAAGCCGACCTCCCGGGATCGCGAAGCTCAGGAGAAAGACTAAAGCTAGTGAAAAGATCGTGTATGGACCCAAGGATACGGTCTTGTTAGCTTTCCTCAATCATGAGGCCATAATAATTAAGGTCATTACCTGCAATTACACGGTAAAGAAGGTATACATCGATAATGGGAGTGCCATTAATGTGCTTTACTATCGGGCCTTCAAGGAACTGCAGTTGGAAGACCAGCAGCTCATGCTAGTTCGGACACCCCTCATTGGCTTCATGGGGCCCCCTATCCGACTTGAGGGAATGATAACTCTCATGGTCATGGCCACCCCAAAGCCGAACTGTCCCAGTTCATTTTGCGGTGGTTAAGGAAAATACTTCCTATAACATGATCTTGGGGCGGCCAACCTTGAATACCCTTCAAACCGTGTGATCCACCCTATGCTTGAATATGAAATTCCTAACTCTCACTGGTGTGGCCGAAGTGTTGGGAGATCTAGAGGTAGTTCGGGCTTGTTACATAGCAACCCTGAGGGAAAAGGAAAAACTGGTGGCACAGACCCTCAATTTAGACTCTTTGGAACCCTCAGAGGAAGAAAAGAAACTTGAGATGGACAAACAGTTGGAGGAAATACCTCTGACCGAAGCAAGCAAAGAGTGTACGGTGAAAATCAGTTCTTCTCTAGATAATTCGACTAAAGTGAGTTTGGTCGCACTATTGCAGGAATTTACGGAGATATTCACATGGATGGCTGATGACATGCCCAGCATACCTACCGAGTTTGCCGTTCACAAGCTTAACGTGGACCCGCGAGTTTGGCCAATCAAGCAAAAGAAAAGACACTTCGCATTAGAGCGGAACGAAGTGATCAGGGAAGAGGGCAGTAAGCTCATGGAAGCTTGGATAGTTAGGGAGGTCCACTACCTGACCTGGCTGGCAAATTCGGTTTTGGTGAAAAATGATGATGAAGCCTGGAGGATGTGCGTTCACTTTATTGACCTGAACAAGTCTTGTCCAAAAGATTGTTACCCGTTACCTCGGATTGACAGACTAGTCGACTCCACGGTGGGATTCGTGATTATTTCCTTTTTGGATGCCTTCAAGGGGCATCATCAAATCAGAATGGATGAAGAGGATCAGGAGAAGACCTTCTTCATCATCGAGTTTGGGACTTTTTACTACACTACTATGCCTTTCGGTCTAAAGACTGCTGGGGTTACCTACTAGTGGTTGGTGAACAAGCTCTTCCAACACCAGATCAGGCAAAACATGGAGGTCTATGTGGATGATATGGTGATCAAGAGCTGAACCTGAGAATAGTTCATTCCAGACCTCTGGGAAATCTTCCACATACTCAGGAATTCGGCAATGAGACTGAATCCTAAGAAATGTACCTTCAGAATCAAGTCAGAAAAATTCTTGAGGTACATGGTCACCATGAGGAGAGAATCAAGGCCATTCTGAAATGTAAAGACTATTATGGACATGGTACCTCCCCGAACTATCAAGGAGGTTCAGCGGCTAATTGATTGGATGGCAACTCACGAGCGGGTTCTTGTCAGAATTGACCGTTAGAGGGATGCCCTTCTTGAGGATCCTCAAAAAGAGTCCACAGTTCGAATGAACCGAGAAATGACAAAGCTGCCTTCGACGATCTCAAGAAATACGAGCTACCTCACACCTCACGAGCGGGAGAGACCTTATTAGACCGTCTACAATCAGGTATGCAAGAAACCATCGGTGTCATCGGTGAGGGGTGAACAAGGGACCCAGGCCGATATATTATGTGAGTTGAGCCTTACGGCCCCGGAGACCGTATTCGAGCGAGAGAAATTTGTATTAGCCTTGGTACACGCGGCCAGGAAATTTCGGCCGTACCAATGTCACCCCATCGAGGTGGTGACCGACCAGCCACTCCAACCCATATTGAGCAAGCCAGAAATGTCCGTGAGGATGGCCAAGTGGGCTGTCGAGCTAGCAGAGCACGACATCACTTTCCGACCTCGAATGACAATCAAGGCCCAAAACTTGGCCAACTTCATTCTGGCGTCTCACAGCATCTGAAATCTTAACCAATCAGGACCCTAAGCTGATCAGTTCAACTTGGACCTTATAAGTGGATAGGGCATCCAACAAGAAGGAGTAGCGGTGGGGCACACTTCTCCTAAGCCTCTGAGGAAGAAGCGACATATGCCCAAGATTTGACTTCAAGGCGTCCAATAACGAGGTTGAGTATGAAGCTCTAATCACAGGAATGAAATTAGCTCGGCGGTGTAGAGTGAACTCCTTGAAGGTTTATAACGATTCACAGCTAATTGTGAACCAAGTTCTGGGTACTTATGAGGCAAGAGAAGAGCCAATGAAGAAGTATCTGGCCAAGGTGGCCAAACTGAAGAGCCAGTTCGATTCTTTCAAAATACACCAAATACCATAATCTCAGAATAAGAGGGTTGACGCGCTCTCCAAACTAGCCTCATCCTCCTTCGCTCACCTTAACAAGGAGGTGTTAGTTAAGGTCATTAAACACAGAGGGTACGAGTAACAGCAAGTCAGCACCCTTTTCGAGCTAAACTCTTGGATGAGCCCAATTATCAAATACCTGTCCACTGGCGAGCTGCCTCCGGAAAGAATCAAGGCGAGAAGGGTGCATTTGAGAGCAGGTAGGTATGTCCTCTACTGAGGTACTCTAGATAGGAAATCCTACCTGTCCCCATGGTTGAAGTGTATTACACCAGAAAAAGAAAATTACGTCCTAAGGGAGATACATGAGGGCATTTGTAAGACTCACATCGGTCCGCAAGTCATGGCCAAAAAATACATGCTTGCAGGGTATTATTGGCCTACAATCTTTCTTGACTCAGCCGAGCTATACAAGAAGTGTGCCGCCTGCCAAGCTCATACCTCTGTCTAGCATGCGCCTGCGCACGATATGATCTCTATCCAGAGCTCGTGGCCTTTCGCCCAATGGGGAATCGACCTGCTCGACCCTTTCCTAAGAGCACCTGGGGGATTGGAATTCCTAGTGGTGGCCATTGATTATTTCACCAAGTGGATTGAGGCCGAGCCACTAAGTACTATAAATGGAAGAGCTATTCAAAAGTTTTTCTAAAAAAATATAGTTTGCCGGTTTGGACTTTCGCACTGTCTGATCTCCGACAACGGAAAGCAGTTCGTGGAAAACCCTTTCAAGGACTGGTGCACGGAGCTCGGAATCCAGCAGCACTTCTCCTGGGTAGGGCACCCCCAAGTTAACGGGCAAGTCGAGAATGTTAACTAAACCATCTTGCACGGTTTCAAGACCAAGTTGGAATTAGCTCGGTCTGCTTCAATTGAAGAGCTGCCCAGCATCCTGTGGGCCTATAAGACTACCCCCTGAACTGCCACCCAAGAAACCCCATTTGCTCTAACCTACAGGCCGAGACAGTTATACCAGCGGAGGTAGGAATGCCTACATCTTGAACTCAGAATTTCATAGCTCAATCCAATGAAGAGGAGATGAGATGTAACTTGGACGCTTTTGAACACCGCAGGCAGGAGGCAGCAATTAGAATGACTTGATATAAACATCAGTTAGCTCGGTACTATAACTCCTGGGTCAGAAATGTCTATTTCAAACCTGGGGACCTAGTGCTGTGCAAAAATTTCATTAGCTGAGTATACGAGCAAAACAAGTTCAGCCCAACCTGGAAGGGCCCTTATAGGGTTATACATGCCAGCCAAATTGGCTTCTGCAAGTTAGTTCACTTGCGTGGCAGCAGAGTCCCTCGCACTTGACACGCCTCGAATTTGAAAAATTTTCACCAATAAAATTCCTTTTGTTTAGCACTTACAATTCCACAGGTTCCGGCACTAGGGGCCCAGTTCGACTCTCTTGATGTAACCGGGAGGCCCAGGTTTGTTTCAAATTCTTAATTGAAGTATCCTTTGCTTCATTCCTTGATTAATGCGTTAGCTCAACCATACACGAACCACGTGTGTGATTAAGTAAAAGGTTTGCAAGTGTAAAGTATACTTGGTCACAAGGAGGCCGAAGTATACTTCAGGGGGACAAGTGAGGGAGATTGGCGCAAACACAAAGCAAAGGGACGTACAGTTGAGTAAGAAACGCAGTTCGGCAAAAGAAAACTTCCATTCCAAAATTTGAAAATATGTACAAAGATGAAGGATGACAAAAAGCCAACCTAACTAAAAACCTACTCTAAGAGGCTAGTTGTTGCAGGGCTCCTGCTTCATTTCTCTCTCGCAGTGATTCCTCAGCAGCTTCCTCGAGCTCCACCCGCCACTTCTTGGGTTCTGCCAGCTAGGGAATCCAGGTCCAGAGTGGGGTTGTTGATCAAGGTGTCCAGGTCATACCTCTTGGTATACCCCTCCACGAGCCGCTCCATCTATTGCTCAGCCTGCAAGTTGTAGGTAGGGAATTGGGATAGATCAAAGTCGAGGAGTTTCAGGGCTTGGACGGCCAGGAGAGCTTGGGTGAAGCCGTGCTGGGCCACAGGTATGCTCAACTTGGCCAGGTCGACCTCAAAGCGCACCGAATTGAGGAACTCTCTCACCCCGGCGACCTTGCCATTTTCAAAGACAGCAGCCTCGTTGGCTCTCAGCTCAGCCACTGCGCTCTTCTCGACCTCCACCATCTCCTTGAGAGTGGTGGTCTTCTCCTACTCCAGCCTTAGGGAATTCTAGAGCTACTCCACCTGCTTCGTCAGCTCGGCGGTCTCCTCGAGTAGCTCGTCCCTCTTTGCGATAGTCTAGGATAGCATTTGACCGCCTTTCATGCAGCAGCCATCTCGACTCCCACCGGGGTCATGCTACACCAAGGAAAAGTGAGTCGGTAAAAAAAAATAATAATAGAAAAGTAGGGAGCTCGGGTTCTCATCTGAGCCTTTGTGGTGTAGTAGGTCCGAACTAACTCCGAGCTCAAGGCCACAATAAAGGCCGATCTCCGCGGAGGCCTCCTTGGATTAGCTCCCGAGCTGCGTTAGGGAATTGATCTTGGTCGTTGATGGAGAGTTTCCAGGAAGGACAGAAGTGCTGCGAATCATGAGTAGTGGCCGTGAGCAGCTCGGGCCGAACTGACATGCTCCAGGCGCTCCATAAGGATAGGGGAGGGTTCATCTGCGCCTGCTCCTCAGGAGTATTGACTTCATAGTGAGGGCAATCGCCAGCGGGAGTCGAGTTGGGTTCCTCCAGAGCTGCCAAAGTGGCCCTCCTCTTGGATTGGCCCCCGGATCCTTCATTAGCCTTTCTCTTGGCCTTGGACTTCTTTTTCTTCTTTTGATGCTCGGGCTGAAGCGGGGGGTTGGGGACGGAGGCAGTAGGCAACCCAGGCTTAGAAGGAGAGCTGAAGGGGCGTAAGGTTGAGAAGTTTGGAAAACTTCTTCACTGTAAAGAAAAGAACACGAGGTTAGTTCAGGAGCATATGCATAACTTCCGAGTTAAAATAGGCACGAAATTTACCTAGTTCGTTAGAGCTGAGAACCCTCTCTTCAGCAGGAGGGGTGATGATTTGAGTGTCCACCAGGAGTTCGTGGGAAAAGCTCTTGACATCTAGTTTCAAGGCCGAACTAAGAAGACAGTCCAATTCGCCCTAAGGGGGAGGATCGGTGTACGTGTCCGTAACTTGGGTCTCCTCCCTCCAAATCGAAGTGGGGAAGTTCAGATTCTTCACGTAGAAGAAGTTAAACTTCCACCCCTTGATGGAGGTCAGGCCATTAAAGAAGAGGTCTCAGGTGGGGTGCTTTCCACTTCGGCGAGTGAAGTAGAACCACCCAGGGACATGTCCGGACACTTTCTTCTGAAAGTAAGTCCTAAAGAGGTTGAGGGAATAGGGAATACCTAAAAATTTATAAACCATGTAAAAGCCCAACACGAGCTGAAGTGTGTTCGGATTAAGCTGTGTAATTTGAACTGACCAGAAGGCAAGAATATCTGATAAAAAGGATGGAATGGGCAGCCGTAACCTGGCCTCGAGCTAGTCCCGATAAATGGCCACAAAACCAGCAGGGGGGTTGCTGGCCACATATCCTGGGAGAGCAGCTCGGGGCTCATACTCAGGGGGTATGGAGTATAGTTGGGCGATCTTGTCTACCGCAGCTTGGTCTAGGATAGAAGGAGTGCTCCTAGCCATCCTGAAATCCATGTTCATGCCCTTGAGCTGAAGCTGACCGGTAGGCTATTCGCCCCCTCACGGGTGTGTCTCCTCGGGAAGGGGTGCACTACACTATGAAGCTGGATCAGGGAGCTAGATATATCTATAGGTGTGCTTGGCGGAGTGGGCATATATTCTGAGCTTGAGGAAAAGCTAGAGGAAAAAGAGCTAGAAGGAGTTTTCTCGGGAGATCTCATGGCCACCGCCTCACAGGTCGAGGTGGTAATGTCGAAAGTGTTCAAAGGAAGACATGCAATGGAAAAAAAAGAACAAGCTGAAAGGACTTACTAGTAGGGAAGGAGATTACGGCTGACTTTCCTAAGGACTTGAAGCCGAACTAAGCTCCTGGACATTGAGAGTGGGAAGCGTGAAAATGAAAGGTGAAGGTGAAAAAGTGACCACGGCTTCTCCTATTTATAGGCAAAAGAGAGCTCGAGTCCAAGAGGTCAGGGCGGTTATTTTTCAAAATTTGAACTGACGCATTAATTAGAGCGGTTATGAGGAGACACGACGGGACGGAACTGAAGGGTCGTGCCCATGACCCACCAATGCCGAACTACCACGTGTCCCTCTAACCGACGGAAGACCAGATTCATTTTCCCACCGAAGACTCATGAACGAATAAGACCAACTTCATTTAAGGGGAAATGAACCTGGTCTTGGGAGGCTATTAAGGGAGCTGTGAATAGTGACCGTGCAGTGGCACCAATGACGGTCAGCTGCTTCGGGTGAAGTCGAAGTTGACGGTAGGCCAAACTCACCCCGGTTGAGTCGAACTAGCTCCCTAGCAAGTCGGGCAAGACGTTTAGATAAGCCAGAACTCTTGCCTGGCCTTATCTCCTCAAGCAAGAGATAAGCCTTATCCTTATCTCAACTAGCATTTGGGGTTAACTATAACTCTTAGGAGGCCTATCTATTATTCCCTATAAATACCCAGGTAAAACACCATTCCAGGTACGAGATAACTCATCACTTCACCCGTTTCCACTCTCTCTCACTAATCAGTTTGGCAAACATTCTTCTAACTTGATCGTCGGATCTATCCCAGGGAGCAATCCCACGGTATCTTAACAGGTTCAGCCCAACTCGGCTTGTGACCTGGGGCGCGTGCTAGGTCAGTTTGGCAAGTCGGTTTCTTGCTCTTACAGGTTGCAAATTTATAATATAGTATTTGTAATTTTCTTAGATCTGGTATATCTATAGATTCTCCAAATTGTTATGTTTGTGACATGTTTGATAATGTATGATCTCTCATATATGTTTGATAATATAGATCACACAAATAAAATAATATGACAATTTCTATTCCTCAAAAAAAAAATGCGATTTTGTTCATTGACATCATCTAGTGACTTGGATTTTGTTGAGAACCTATAGCTAGCTGAAAGCTTGTGCAAGAGGTTGAAAGCTTACAGCTACATGCATACGGAACGTGGGTGAGGCTGGAAGCATAGTCACTCGCATGTGGAACGTGGGTGTGTTGTTTACTAGTTTAAACCCAATATTCAACATTATCGTGATGATAAATTGGGTTTCTATTCAAAACCAAATCATAATGGATGCACTCTCCATACAATTTGTTAAATTAAGATAGGATTTTATGGGGACCAATGTGGGATTTTGTCCATTGACACATATGGCATAACTACATATCTTAATCATTTGATCACAGAAATTATTCTAGGAATGGAATAATTTGGAGATTGGTTGTGGTCATTATCTAGACAATCAGACATGTCAACGCAGAAAAGAAGACAGTTGGGCATGGAATGGAATAGTGTATTGGTCATTGCAATATTGGTAAAATTAATGTTTTAGGTAGGCTTATCCATCCTAAGGTTTCCTTCATCTAAAGGCATCCCTTTGGGGTTTTGACCAAATTTCAACCCTTTGACTTCCCATGAGAAGGATTTGCAAATACTAGGGGAATTTATGGGGATTAAACCCTTGTGAGGGATTTAACTCACTGAACTTGTGATAAGGGCAAAAGACAAGTTCGGGGCATTTGTGGGGATCTAATCCAACTCTGAGGTTATAATGAAAGAATTTGTGAATTTGAAACCTTAGCTACTAGACTACCTAACTATTGCAATTGGCCCATTATCAAGGGAAGACACTTAAAATTCTTTTCGTGGCCGAATTTAGAATTCAATGCAAGAGGAGAGGATAAATATAAAATAATAATAAAAAAGGAACTATGTGACTACTTCGACTAAAGAGAGAAATCATTTACTAGTGCCATTAAGCACTCAGTTACATATAGGCTATTAAGAATTGTCTACTTCTGAAAGTCATTGAGCCGAGCACAATTCGAATATTGAACAGTTTAGTTCATCCTTCAAGTTATAGCATCTTTTCACTTTTATTGAGCATCTTTTCACTATTATTATGCCAAGCACAATTCGAATATTAAACAATTTAGTTCATCTTTCAAATTATAACATCTACAAAATGGGTGGCAAGGCTATTTGTTGGCATCATATTAGAGGATTGCAAATGCAAAATATGGTTGATGTTCAATATTTAGCCATCTCAACTATTTTTTTATAATATAATATTTGAATATCAAGAAGTTTGATTTATCTTTTGTCTTGTGAAGCTTTAAAAGTGCAAACTGCAAAGTATGGTTAATGTTCAACGTTGAGCTATCTACTTCAATTGGATGCAATGCAACAAATATGGATCAAGGCTAGACCATTCTCTTAGAAGCCCATACCAATATGGTGATTTGAACTAATACATCTTGACTTTCCAGGCCCAAATTGTTTTATGGCTTTTCCACCAAGTGTATTGCTTTTGTTTTGTTAGATGAATATTAGGTGTATAAACAAGTTTAATCAAACTGGAATTTGAAATCATCTTTAAATTTAGCTTTTGTGTGTGTTTGTATGTGTATTGATCCAAACCTTAAACAAATTTTTATCAAACCGAGTTCGAATAGTTTAGAAACTTAACATGTAATTTCCTGATTTTATGCTAATCAAACCAAACTCAAGTCTAATTTGAGATTTTATTGAACAAATAAATCCTGTTCGTGTCTTGATCAGTTTATAAACTCTAACCTAGTCGAATTCGATTCAAGTATGAAGTAATTTAATTTGCCTTTCAACTTTATATGAAGAACCAACCATCTTGGAGCTGGAGTAGCAAAATAATTTTCCAATTTCTAATCTTTTTCTTCTGGAGGAGATAGCATTATAAGAGCTGTTTTCCGGCCAAAGATCGTACAAGAAATTGAGCACAAACAAACAAAAAAGAAAAGAAAAGAAAAGAAAAGGAAAGGAAAGACCCTTAATCTGTTCAGGCAGGTTCAGCTAGGGCCCAACAGGCATCAAAATTCAACCATACCCCGTTTACCCAATCTCAAGCCACCCCAACAACCCATCCAAAAACAAGGACAAAATCGTCATTTCACTGACCCAAAAAGCTAAAACCCAAATCCTGCCCAAAATCGTAGAACTAGGGTTTCCCCTTCCTCTGCTCCTACAAAAAGCCCCCGACCGCCATTTTTGGCTGCGCCCTCAAACCCTAATCGCAAAATCACACGCACTACACACACTGAAAATCAGGTGGGCGAAGAAGAAATGGGAGTTTATACATTTGTTGTCAAAGGATCGGATGGCGAATGGAGCGCCAAGCAGCTGAAGGGAGATCTTGAGGCTTCAGCTGCCTCCACTTTCGAGCTGCAGCGCAAGCTCGTTCAAGCCGCTACTGCCACCGATTCCGCCGGTGGAGTTCAGTCTTCCTTCTCCTTCGTCACGCCTTCTTCCGCTGTTTTCCAGGTCCCCTTTCATTATTAGTCTTTTGCACTTTTTTTATTGTAGGAATTTCCTTTTATTTCCGTAGGTTGAATGTTTTTGGTAGATGATCTAGTTGTTCTATACATTGCTTAATGATGAATGTTAAGATTTTGTTAATCAGGATTGAGTTTTTGTTTAAGTCTTCTCGAGATTTTAATGGATTTATTGAATAAAGTTGTAGAAATTTTTTCCTTTTTTGAAATTTGAACTTTTTCCGTTGCTTGAATTCCTTATAAATTAGCTATGAGAATCATTTGTTAGAAGTGTATAGTAATGATGATGACTTTAATTTTCTCTTTGTTTTCTTGTTGAGTGTACAGATAATTTTTCCAAATTGGAAAATGTACTTCTTTTTTCTTTTTGGCTTTTCTGATTGAGTAGATTGTTCTGAATTAGACTCTGAATTTTCAGTTCTGCTGTAAATATGGTAGATAGAGTTAGGGACTGCTAGTGAGTTTCCAGTGTGGTAAAATGAGCGAGTCAACAAGATATGGTCGCTAGTAGCAGGGCTTCGTTACATGATAGGATGAATAGATTTTGCGTTTCAGCATTTTTATCCCTGATTAAATTTGTTGTGCTCTAGAATTGCTGTTTTACCATCTTGATGCGATTGTATGTATATATATTTGCTTGGAATTGGTACTATGATTAGATAAGGGATGGGGCAGTTTTGCATTACGCAAAAAAGCTGTGCTTAAAACATATTGGGGGATTTGCATGATGTTGTTTCTGTTTTCTTGGGACTTTGATGAATCTGTGTTGTTGTTGCTGGAGCATTATGGAACTGGTCTCTTGCTTATTTTTCCTTAGCAGGTTGTGCTTTGTATTGGACAAAAAGTTGTCTGGATGTTGGGGGGTGGTCTGAAAGTAATACATTGCTTGTTGTAATGCAAGTTTGGTTAAGCTTTTATTGCACAACTGTCTTGTAAAGATCGTCTTGTCTTGAGACAGGTTATCATTGGTGGTGGTGGTGGTGGTGGTTTCATTGGTGGTGGAGCTGCTGCTGCTGCTGCTCCTGCTCCTGCAGGTGGTGCACCCGCTGCTGAAGCTGCTCCAGCTAAGGAAGAGAAGGAGGAGAAGAAGGAGGAGAGTGATGATGAGGACTTTGGAATGTCCCTCTTTGATTAGATTATCATCTTTTACATTGTGCTATAATGTCACGAGACAACTTTTGAATGTGCATCTGACTACTTAAAGTTTTGGTAGTATTTGATAATTAAACTTTATAGTGTAATTTCTTGACCATGGAACTTAAGTTTTGAAAGATGTTGTGAATTTTCTTAATCGATCATTGCCAATTCTGCATATGGCTTAGTGAAACCTATCTTTATATTAGTTCCTTCCCCAATTCACATGTGTTTTCATGCCCTTTCATGAGAAAGGTTTCCATGTCTGTCTTTTGAAAGGGCTGTGTCTTCTTAATCTTCTTTTTTGGGATTGTCCATCAGGTACATAACTACTGTCTAACTAACATAGGCACCTTGTAAAAGGTGTTTTTCCTTTAATACGGATGCTTACTTGAAAATTAACTGAGGTAATGTCGGACTGCTTAGGAAGGATAATACAAGGTGATGCCATAGGTTTGACCTTTGAGGTGCCATTCCTGCTTGATCAGGATGGCGGTCTTCTTGCCCTTAATGGTTTTTCTTTCAGCTTGTTTTACAGTGTAAATAAGTTGATTTTTCCCCTTCTTATCTATGCAAGGCAAGTTTGTTCTACTTGCATAGTATTGGTCGACATACAAAAGCTTGATAACTTTCAAATATTTTGGATTTCGGAAGTGTCCTATTTTATTGGCTCGTATTCACGATCTTTGTTACGGTTGAACGTGTTGGAATGTATGTCCTAAAACAATTATATTGTTTAAATACATTTCTAATTAAAGTTTTGAAAACAATTATATTGTTTAAATACATTCCTAATTAAAGTTTTGTATTTTATGAATTTCCAATTTTATCTGTTTAATATATGATATAATTTATTAATGTGATGATAGTCACAAGAGTTGCTGACTATGAGATATAAATCACATTTATAATAAATATTTTTAAATGTCTCTAGTTATAGTATTAATGAGACAGGACATAAATATTCTTAAATGTCCCTAGTCATAGTATTAATGAGACAGGACATCATTAATACGGACAGACTAGTACACAGTTAGCCCCTACTTAATGTAAATAGTGGTTGTTCTCATCAACCATGGTATAGGGATACCTGGGCTAATGTGTAGATGAATTGTCGAGTACTAATTCATTGGAGTGATCCACACAAAGATCCCATTAGGATATCTAGTACCAATGGTTGAATCTATTATGGAAAATTGTGTAAGTGATCCTAGACTTGAGATCACCATAGTATCTTGAGTGTGAATCACTACCTTTTGATTCTGTTTCTTGTTACTCACCAGGAGTGACTTAAAGAATAGAAATTGGGGGTAGTGTTAAGCATGGAAAGATAGTGAGTGATCAAGAGAGAATTCACCAATTCGATAGTGGGAGCGATATCCAGTAGGCCACTGGTTGGAATGTAACCTTAGTAGTCGACTACATTAGGTTAATTGAAGAGTGTCTTCAAGTTAACCTAATCTAAGGTTAATTCCGGGAACTAGAAAATTAATTAGTCATTAGGGAATTGGCACTTGTTCCTTATTCCCTGACTAATTGGATATCGATGGTGAAAGGATAATAATTACACGGTAATTTTTCATGGAAAGGTTAGGTCGGAATTTCCCTTGACCAATTTCGAATACCTGGGTGGTTGTGATGTGTTGTTGACACCGCCACAATTTATAATTATGAATAATTAATTATTGTAATTAATGATAAAATAAAAGTGTTTATTTTATCTAATTCTTTTAAGAATTATAATTCATAATTATTACTAGTGTATTTGGGACCTATTGGATCACACGCATGTAGATTGGGTTACGGATTAAATTGTGTCCAAGTAGGGACTTGGAGATAAATACTACGGGTTTAATTATAAAGATAAATAAATCGGGTCATCCGGATGGGATAAAGTGGTTATCTCTTATCTGTTAGATAACAGAAAGGGATAAGAGATCAGATGTTACGGTGGTTTGATTTTGAATCAAACCACCTGACTCTATCCTCTTCCCTTCTCTCTTATCTCTCTCTCTCCTATTAATATCATCAGATGTTACGATAGGGGTGTTAGTTGAACTTCTGATAGTCAGAATACAGAGAGAGAAAAGTTCTCTAGAAAAAACTTACGTAGAGAGAAAAACAGAGAGTCTTCTTCACTCACACACACACATAGATCGTAGAGACGATCAGGAGTAATCCAGAAGCACTCTCGCGTGGATTTCTGTAGAGGCAGGACATCTGGACTGCTACTCAGGGATCTTCAGCCTTCTCAGACAAGTTGGAGGCGTCATCTGCGGATTAAGGTAATTCTCTAGACCCCCTTCATGAGGTCATAGAACTAGGGTGATTCTTGGTGGGAATCTGGGGTTAAAATTTTTATATTTCCGCTGTACCTGATGCCCCAGTTCCTAACAGAACGTTGAAAGAAGTAAAATGGTAAAGAGATCAGATAAAGATCACTTTGCTACAACATGTGGAAGAACCCCTTTTTTCTTCTCCTTTGGGGATGGTATATAATGTAGACCGTTTTCCATGAGTTGAATGAACTGTTTTATTTCCTGTGCTTTCAAGTACAAGATCCATGAAACATCATAAATCCGCCAGAAACTTTTGGCATTCATTTGTAATAAGGCTGCAAGTAGTGAATCATGTTGACTTGCACCATTAAATAATACTGTCTATTTAGCATCAACAATTTTCTTGTAAACTTTTGTTTCGTTCACAGATAACTTTCTATAAAGTATGAGTAGTTTGTAAAAGACGAAAAGGAAGGATGAAAAGAAAGGGGAAAAAAATGCCCCCGAGTTCACTATCTGGAGTGCTAAGAGCTTGTATCATTGGCCAAAATGCAAAGAGCATTTTTCTTGTGCATGTTTATTCCTTGCAGAACATCTGTATCAATAAATATCTTGCGTTCTGATCCCAGAAGGCAATTCCCATTCAAAGGAGAAAAGAAGGTTGGCGAGTGCAAGTTTCACAATTGACAGTCCCAGAGAAATTCCAGGGCATCCTCTTCTTCTTGCTCCAAATGGAATCACTTCAAAATCATTTCCCCTGACATCAATAGTATTGTTCAACAATCTCTCAAGAATGAATTCATCTGGCCTTTCCCAGCTTTCAGGATCTCTAGATATAGCCCATTCATTAATGAAAACTAAGGTTTTGGATCCAATTTCATAGCCTTCGATGTTGCAATTTTCTGTAGTTTCTCTTGGCACTAGGACTGGTGCAGGGGGATACAATCTTAGAGTTTCCTTTATAAGTGCATCTAAATAGCGAAGCTGCTGAAGTTTTTCTTCTACTATAGCTCCTATTGGTCCAACCAAATCTCTAATTTCAGCTTGTACTTTCTTTAATGCTGAAGGATTCTTCATCGGGGCTGTCATAGCCCAAACAATTGTGGCTGCACTTGACTCTGTTCCAGCTATGAATATATTCTGCATTGTAGAAATTAGTAACTAAAAGGATGTAAAATATCAATCACGGTGATTCATTGTGGGGATTTGACATAATTAAAAGAAAAATGAAAGGATAAATAATTATCAGATCTTTTATGAAGCCCCATTTTAGGTCTGCAGACGCATTCTTAAGCATCCCAGCTCCCTTTTTCGCCATCCCTATTTGGAGTCTCCATTGTCCAAAAATAATGAGTAAAAAGGTGTAGGTTTTACTTATTGAATCCTTTTTATATCAATGATTCACCTGTTAAATTGTAGTTAAATTATCATTCTAACCCAGTGAATTAGGTAAAAAATTTCTTAGAAATCTGTCTGTCCATTTAATTGTTATTTATGCCAATTACTACTATCACTTCAGAATTGACTGCATTGAATTTAACCGAGACAAACGAAACAAGCATTGAAATGCTTGTAGGTGTTCCCGTGATGAATCCTATCTTAACTTTGGAAACACACTTTACAAATCCAGTGACAAAGATGATGCAAAAATTAATTGATCGCCAAAAACCTTTGGCAGAACAAAAGGTAGATTGTCCTTGAAAGAATAGCCAAAAAGAAAGAGAAACAAAGAATTGTATTGATAAGACGGGAATTACCATGTGCAATCCTTTGATGTGATCCCAAGTTCGTTCAGATCCCAGTGACTGTTCTTGTTTAATCTGGATCAAGATATCAAGAACATCATCTTTCATTGTTTCTGGCCTATTTGGTTTGAGGTGCTCATCTATGAGCTCGTGGTAGAACAAATCCAAGTCCTTAAAATTCTTCTCAAGACGAGCAAACTTCCCCGAGAGCTTATCAATCCAACTCGATGAAGGAAGGTAATCAGAGACGAAAAACCCTCCCATCATGGCCTAAGATACTTGTAAAATTTGATCAAACCTCTTCCTTTCATGCCTGTCTTCGTCATACTTCTTACAAAAGGCAATTCGACAAATTATCGTGCTACTAAGCGACATCATAATCGAACTTAAATTGATTACCTTAGATGCACAAGAAAGATTGGTTATCTTCTCTATTAAGTGGGACATTTCATCCTGAATAATTGGCGAGAAGGATTGAGCTCTACTGAGGCTAAAGAGATGAAGAACGCAAATCTTCCTCACCTTCCTCCAATACTCACCATAAGGTAAAAATGCAACATCCAGGCCATTGTATGATAATTTTTGATGGCTAACATATGCTGGCCTTCCAGAGAACACAAGATCATGGTTTTTCAGGGCTTCCTTCGCCATTTTTGGCGAAGAAATCACAACTACTGGCCTAGAACCAAGCCTTAAAGTATGAGAGGCCCGTACTTCTTGGACAGCTTCCACAGGTACTCATGAGGCTTTGCACCGTCAAATTGGTGCAGATTTCCAATGAAGGGAAGCCCTGGAGGACCTGGTGGACCATGAGATTTTTTTCGCTTTTCTTGGTTCCTTGAAGAAGAAAATTTAGGATCAAAGCAAGAATTGAGTATAAGAATAACCATGCCATTTCTCTTTGAAAGCTGATCAATAGAATTTGGTCAATCAAACTTCTTCCCCTTTTCTAAGTCCATTCTTGACAAAAACCATTAGTGTACAAGTTAGTTCTAGCAGAAAATCCAAATTAGCGATTAGAGAAAGCAACCTTGTTGACCTTTTAATAGATTAATTAAGTCTCTAGTTCACTGATATCATCCTAGATTCCAGGGGCTGAGATGCGCTTTTTCTCCGGTGTTTGGATACTATTTTGATCGCCATCAGATAACATGTAACAGGAGGACAGCCAACTGCTCCACCTCTTAAATCTCATTTTCAATTTTCTTTGACAAACAATCAGTGATTACTGTAGCAAAGTATGAAATTGTAATGCTAGAAGAACAAGCATCTTAAACTTCTTTTGCAATAATCCATCCTTTAATGTTGTATTAACATTTTAAAACTTCTTTATTTCGTGGTACTGTCCATCTCCCAATTTATTCTTGAAGGTGATGCACTCAAAATGGTTCAAAGTGTGCGCTTTTCCGAGGATGTCCTTTCTAATATTGGGCCTTTGATCGATGATATTAGAATACACTTTATCAAATCATAACTCTATTGATGTAAATTAGGTTCCTAGGAATGCAAACAAAATTGCTCATAAATTAATTCTTAATACCAAATCATCTGACTCTAGAATTCTCCTCCAACTTTTATTAATCATTTGTTGCTGAACGATTTCCAGCAATTTTAGTAATAAAATTCATTCTTTTTGTCCAAAAAAAATAAAAACTTTTTTCAACATTAGCAAATAATCTTTTTTTTTCAATTTAATTTATACTAAAATGTTGCATTTCTTCTTTTACTTAAAATTGCCATCCTTAAAAGGGTGGTGGCTTCAGAGTACACTACCTTGATGTTTTGGGGTGGGGTTTGATGCATGGGATAGCCGGTGATGGTTGGGAAATGAATTAATATAGGGGAGCTTTTCTATTCCATTAAAGTTATATACCCAACAATGGGCATCCTTGTTAATTACTTGTTCTAAGAATTTTTTTTAAAGTTTGGACTTTAGCCCATTAGATAAGGAAGTCGGAATGGGCTCCTATCCGTGATGTTTTCCTTAATTTACGTTTATTTCTAATTTTAAAAAATCATCAGATTGTGTCACTTTTTTTTTATGTCTTTTGTTTTATCGGTGAGTAGGTCAATATTTAAAAATGAAATCCATTTTAGAATATCCATATAATTTGCATGAAAATTTTGAACGGTGAAAATTTGGTCAAAACCATGACAAAATTCGTAAAGACTACTCAAACAGCAAACCTTAATCAATTTGATTTGAACTTTTATGCATGACTAAAATGAGTGATGATATATATTATGAACGGTATTGATTCTCTAGAGTATTTTCCAAAAATAAAGTTATTATGGCGTAATGGAGAAATTTCTCCCGATCCACTGAAGGAGAGCTTAGTCTAGGGAAGTCTTCTTAAGCAATATCCACGAGGCCAGTTTACTTATCAGCGAGGAGTAAAGCATGTACCAGTATTATTTATATCCAACCAATTCTTCACTTAAAGAAGTGATCCACCTAGAGGAACTATGGCACCATGGTTGATAAATAATCAGTCCTCAAAAATATGATAAGGGAAATATTAAGAATTAAATTTTTATCCACTGTCAATGCATTGAATTTTTTACTAGATTTTTTACACTAATAAGTGTAAATATATGTCATTAATGCAAAAAGTGAATTTTAAATTTAAAATTAGATTACGTGATATGCATCTATACTGCTGGTGTATATACTGACAATGCATAGGAAAATTAACCAAATGTTAATAACTATCTACTTTTTCTATTTTTATTTTTATAAGGGTACTTTCACTATTTTATTTTTACAGTAGAATTGTTATTATGAAAAGGGAACACCATTATAAAAATTAGGGTTTCATCAACCTTTTTGCGTGATGACAGCCAATAAGAAAAGCAATTGCTGCATCTCCTTAATTTTACGCTCAAGCAACCTTATTTCCGCCACCCCTAAACCCCAAAAAGGCAATCGTATTGCCAAACAGAGGGGAAAAAAAGTAACAAGAAAAAAATAAAAAGATAAACATTCTTGATGCCCATGAATAATGTTGTAGTTCTAAAATATCTTCTTTGCCAATAACGGAAAGAAAAGTACTAAAGAAATAAATTCTTGGGACATAATAAATCTCACAAATAACAATTATGATAGCGCAAAAGATGGCATGAATCTGATTGGGCCCTTTTTTTCGTTGTAGATTTTTTTTTCTTAATTCCTTTTTTTTGTGGAATAAAATGACATAAATTTTTTTTCTTAATTTATGAGTTACAACATGATGGAAACATTTTATCTTATCAATCTAATGGGGGATATAAGAGAGAGTTTTGAAATTTCAAGACTGTTAAGTGATATTAAGGCAAACTTTAGGGAAAATATGTGAAATTATCCCAATTATCGATAACAAAATGATGTTTGACAAACTTATTTTTAGTTTTTGTTTTTCTTAAATATAAACAAGAAACTTTGCTAGACAACAACAGCTTGTAACTGGTAAAAACAAAGTAAATGTTGATTTATCATTTTTAATGCTATTCTAAGCATTTGACAGGAAAAGTCCTAAACTTCATTGAGACGTAAGGTTTTTGCTTCCTTTACCCACTAGCTTGTGGGAGGAGTATGACACCTACTAGGATTATGTTAGGAACTGGGTAGCGCATTGCGGAAAATTAAAATTTTACCCCAGTCTCCCACCAGGATTCACTCTAGTTCTACGTATGATTTCTCAAGAGGGTTCTGAGGATTACCTTAATCCATGAAGCTTCAGACGCCCCGAGAGGGTGAGAATTCCAGCAGTCCGTGTCCCGCTTCTCTCATGTCCACGCGAGAAAGCTCCTGGATCACCTCTTGACCGTCTCTACGATCAGTGTGTGTGTGTGTGTGAGAATGGGAGGTGCTAGCCTTTTCACTCACACCTCGACCGCCCGGTATTTTTCCCACGTTAGTTTTCTCTCGGAGAGAACTTTTCTCCTGCTCGACTATCGAGTATCACCTCTCTCCTATCGTAACATCCGATATTAATAGAGAGAGAGAGAGAAAGAAGAGGAGAAATAAGGGAGAGTGACCGGTGGTTTGATTCAAAATCAAACCACCGTAACATCGATCTCCCTCTTTTCCTTTTCTCATATCCGACAAATGAGGATAACACATTTATCTTATTTGTCGGATGACCCCGGATTTATTTATCTTTATAATTAAACCCCGTAGTATTTATTTCCAATCCCTACTTGGACACACAATTTAATCCAACCCAATCTCTATGTGTGATCCAATAGGTCCCAAATACAATCGGTAATAATTATGAATTATAATTTAAAAGAATTAGATAAAATAAACACTTTTATTTTATCATTAATACAATAATTAATTATTCATAATTATAAATTGTGAGCGGTGTCTAGCAACACATCACAACCACCCGTGTATTCTGAATTGATCAAGGGAAATTCGACCTAACCTTTCCATGGAAAATTACCGTAATTATTATCCTTTCACCATTGATATCCATTAGTCGGAATAAGGAACAAGTGCCAATTCCCTTAATGACTAATTAATTTTCTAGTTCCTAATAACCTTAGATTAGATTAACTTGAAGACACTCTTCAATTAATCTAATGTAGTCGACTACTAAGGTTACATTCCAACAGTGGCCTTACCGGATATCAACTCCCACTATTGAGTGGTGAATCCTCTCTTGATCACTCACTATCTCCATGCTTCACACTACCCCCTTCTATTCTTTAAGTCACCCCCCCGGTGAGTAACAAGAAACAGAATCAAAGGTAGTGATTCACACTCAAGATATGGTGATCTCAAGTCTAGGATCACTTACACAATTTCCCATAAGAGATTCAACCATTGGCACTAAATATCCTAATGGGATCTCTGTGTGGATCACTCCAATGAATTATTACTCTATAATTCATCTACACATTAGCCTAGGTATCCCTATACCATGGTTGATGAGAACAACCACTACTTACATTAAGTAGCTAATTGTCTGTATTAATGATGTCCGTCTCATTAATACTATGACTAGGGATATTTAAGAATATTTATTATAAATGTGATTGATATCTCATAGTCAAGAACTCTTGTGACTATCATCACATTAATAAATATTCTAAGGACTTTACCAGTTATATCATATATAAACGTATAAAATTGGAAGTTCATAAAATACAAAACTTTAATTAGGAATGTATTTCAACAAGTCAATTGTTTTTGGGCATACATTCCAACAACCTCCCACTTGCACTAAAACAATTCATTTATAACTCTTAGTCCAAATGAAAGTACATGACTATCATGTTTCTTTTGAGATAGTGCCTTAGTAAGAGGGTCAGCTATGTTATCCTCCGTGGGGACTCTCTCTATCTTTACATCATTCCTGGCAACGATTTCCCTAATAAGGTGAAATCTTCTAAGTACATGTTTGGACCGTTGATGAGACCTAGGTTCCTTTGTTGGTATAGCCCCATTGTTATCACAGTACAAAGTTACTGGATTAACAATGCTCGGAACCACACCAAGTTCAGACACGAACTTCTTGATCCAAACGGCTTCCTTAGCTGCCTCCGCGGCTGCAATGTACTCAGCCTCTGTTGTAGAATCTGCTGTGGTGTCCTGTTTGGAACTCTTCCAGCAGACGGCACCTCCGTTGAGAGTAAAGATGAAGCCCGACTGTGATTTACAGTCATCCTTGTCAGATTGAAAGCTTGCATCTGTGTAGCCCTTGACCTCCAATTCACCATTTCCATATACTAAGAACAAATCTTTAGTCCTTCTTAAGTACTTAAGAATGTTCTTAACAGCTGTCCAGTGACCTTCACCTGGATTAGCCTGAAATCTGCTCGTGACACTCAGAGCATGGGAGACATCTGGTCTTGTACACAACATAGCATACATAATTGATCCAATTGCCGAAGCATATGGAATATTATGCATCTTGTCAATCTCAGCTTGTGTCTTAGGACACATGCTCTTAGAAAGGCTTATCCCATGAGACATAGGTAAAAAGCCCTTCTTAGATTGATCCATGCTAAACCTCTTTAGCACTTTATCTACGTATGTAGATTGTGAAAGACCAAGCAGCCTTTTGGATCTATCTCTATAGATCTTAATACCCAGATGTAGGCTGCCTCCCAAATCTTTCATGGAAAAATTCTTGGATAACCAACCCTTTACTGATTGTAACATTGGGATATCGTTTCCCATTATTAATATGTCATCCACATATAATATCAGGAGAACGATTGAACTCCCACTAACCTTCTTGTAAACACAAGGCTCATCCGGATTTTTGAGAAAACCAAACTCTTTGATTGTCTCATCAAAACGGATGTTCCAACTCCTTGATGCCTGCTTAAGTCCATAAATAGACCTCTGCAGCTTGCACACCTGACTGGAATTTGGCAATGTAAAGCCTTCAGGTTGTGTCATGTACACATCCTCTTGCAGATTCCCATTAAGGAATGCAGTCTTTACATCCATCTGCCAAATTTCATAGTCATGATGTGCTGCTATTGCAAGCAATATCCGAATGGATTTAAGCATAGCTATTGGTGAAAGTTTCATCGTAATCGATTCCCTCTTTCGCTTGTAGCCTTGGCCACCGCCTAGGCTTATAGGTAATCACATTACCATCCATGTCGGTCTTTTCTTGAAGACCCATTTGCACCCCTACGGGTTTTATCCCTTCAGTGGATCAACCAAGGTCCATACCTTGTTGTCATACATGGAATCCATTTCTGAGTTCATGGCCTCTAACCATTTGGAGAGTCTGACTGTTCGTAACCTCTTGGTAGGTAGTAGGTTCGTCATCTTGTATGACTAGCACATCATTCCCGGACTCACAAGAAAATCATATCTCTTGGGTGAGCGTTCTTACCGACCTACGGGCTCTTGAACATCCACAGCCCGCTTATGCCTCATCACTATGGGTGAACCCTTTCTTCAACAGTTGTCGTGTTTGTTTGGACATCTTGAACTTCTTCAAGTTCCATGTCACGGTTTGAGTGTCTTGAACCTCTTCAAGTTCTATTCTATTCCCCGCCTTTCTAGAATAAACTCTTTTCTAGAAAGATGGCATGTTTTGAGACAAACACTTTGTTCTCGGGTTGTAGAAATAGTATCCAATAGACTCTCTTGATACCCCACAAACAAACACTTGTCGATCTAGCTTCAAACTTATCTGACCGCCTTCTTCACATAGGTTGGCAACCCCAAACCTTCATGTAAGACGCTTTGGTTTCTTTCCTTTCCATATCTCATATGGTGTGGAAGTAATGCCTTACCTGGGTTCTCTATTAAGAGTATGGGAGGTCGGTCTAGAGCATATCCCCATAACGATTTTGGGGCACTCTAATGGCTCATCATGGACCGCACCATATCTAATAGGGTGCGGTTTCTCCTTTCGATACACCATTTAGTTGTGGTGTCCCCGAGGAGTCCATTGTGGAACTATTCCATTGTCCTTAGATAAAACCGAATTCATCGCCAGTATTCACCACCACGATCGATCGTAGTGTTTTAATACTTTTACCGCTTTGTTTCTCTACTTCATTTTCAATTCTTTGAACTTTTCAAAAGATTCGACTTGTATTTCATTAAATACACATAACCATATCTTGAATGGTCATCCGTGAAGGTAATGAAGTATGAGAATCCACCTCTAGTGTGATTGTCATTGGGCCACATACATCGCATGTATCGCCCAAGTAAATCATCGCCCGCTCCCCTTTACCGTAAAAGGGTGTTTTGTCATCTTTCCAAGTAAACAAGCCTCGATACGCCATATGATTCATAATCAAATGAGTCCAAATACCCATCTTGTGTAATTTGGAAATGCGCTTCTCATTTACATGACCAAGCCTACAAGGCTGTAGAGGTAAGTTTTATTCAGTTTATCTAACTTCATTCTCTTTTCATTTATATTGAGAATTTGGTTGTCAAGATCTAGAATATATAAACCGTTATTCCAATTTCCAGAACCATAAAACACACCATTCTTTGAAAAAGAACAACATTTATTCTCCTGGGTTATCTTAAACCCATTTAAATCCAAACAGGAAATAGAAATGATGTTTGTTGTAAGTGCTGGAACATAATAACAGTTTGACAATTCTAAAATTAACCCACGGGTAAACTAATGTAATAAGTCCCTACGCCTAAAAAAGCAACCTTTGCTCCATTGCCCACACGTAGGGTTACTTCTCCTTACCCAACTTTCTGCCCTTAGACCCCGATAGATGTGCAAATGTGAGAACCACATCCGTATCTAACACCCAAGAGTCGATTTGGAAGTAGAAACATTTATCTCAATCATGTATGTACCACGATGAAGCTTCCCCAAGCTTCTTCCTCGCACTCTCTAGATAGGCCTTACAGCTTCCTCTTCCAATGTCCATTCTCGCCCACAAGCAGTGTTGCCTTTGACCTGGTTTAGCCTTTTGGGCTTCTTGTGGCTTGTTATTGGCTTCTTGGGCCCTTTTCCTTGCCTCTTCCTTTTACCTGGATGAAGCAACAACAAGCACCCAAGAGAGCCCTTCACCTTCTTGATTTCTTTCTCGCCAGCACATTCAACATTGAGGTAATGTGTGTCAGCATTGTTCATCCGATAGTTCATAACTGGCGAGAGAAAGAATCGGCGAGATCAAGAACTAAATCAACATTTAGCTCTGGGTCCATCTTGAAGCCCAATTCAGCTAATTTCTCAATTAGCCCAATTAACTTCAGACGCGGGCAACAGGTGTGCTCCCTCCGCCATTTGCACCTCAGCTTCTTTAGAGGTGTCATATCTCACCGCCCTAGATTGTTGTTCAAACAACTCTCTCGTGTGTTGAACTATTTCATATGCCCCATGTTCATGTGTCAGTTGAAGTTGGGGAGTCATAGAGGCTATCATGACGCATGAAGCCGCTCTATTGTCATCCCTATGCTTTTGTAAGCATTCTTAACAAGAGTCGGTGCATTAGGTTCTGGTTCATAGGCATGGGCCCATCAAGTACATACTTGATTTTTTCGCGTGAGAACGGTGACATTTCGATGCCGCCGAGAAAGTTTGTGTCGCTTAGTTTACAATCGAAAGGATGGATCGTAGGCTCAAATTGTTACTCATTCTACAACAAAAGAAGATAGAGTTTATCGTAAAGTTTTGTTTGATAAAATCATAAAACTTCCAAAAATTATGATTTTATTCCCACTATTTTTCCAAATCAATTACCCTCTAGAATTGATCCGAGATTTTCTAAAAATCCATAGTGGCTAGAATCCTGTCTTAATTATTTTTGACCTTGAGTGAATCTCAACAAATCAAAATAATTTTAATGTGTAGGTACTCTACCATTACAACCCTTGTAATTTCTAGATCCGTAGGTATCAACTTTGATTTTACATCTTATGTATTAACCTAACCCTTGCCTCTAAAAACATGGTTTTGAGTGAATCCCAACAAACCATAGTTTTAGTTAAATCAAACCCATCATTCTTAAGAACATTTCTTATAGTATAAAACATGTAGTAAGTAAGGCAGTTTTGGGTGAATCCCAACAAACTAACACTTAATAACCACACTTTGTTTTATACTATAATGATGGAAGGCTTGTCTTGATTTAATATTAGTTTTTGAGGGATTTATTTCCTTTTTCCAAAAAACATTTTAATTTAGTTTGAGATTTTAGAAAAATATTTGGCGGTCTAATCAACATTCATGTATATAAATATTTCAGAAATAAATATAGCATAAATTAACCGTGGATGGTTGTGGATATTCCTAAGTTAATTTCCCTAGCCATTAGGGAAATTAACGGTTGACTAGGGTAAAAACAATTTCCATCGCTCGTTGCTCTTCCTTTCTTCATCTTCCAATTTACAATTTCTACACTAGAAACATAATTTCCTATCATCTATTCTATCTATTGTACATTACAAGTAGAAAATCAAACCCGAAGTTACATCTGGGGAATTAGATGAGGAAAGAAATTACAATTAGAGAAATGAGAAAGGCAGGACACGCAGGCCCTATTTATTAAAACCACAACCATTCAACCATTCCACAATCACATTGGGTTACTATCCACAACCATTCACCATGCATCCATATGAATTTAAACAACTTTAAATAAAATGGAAAGATAATCATTCATGGATTATTTAGATATATACATATATATCAAGATCTCAAACAAATTTTGAGACCATACATGTGCAGAGAACTTTTGGTAAAAATAATTTTATTAGTTCAATTTAATTCCTAACAAAATTAGAGATAATTGGAATATTATTTGAATTAATCAAATTAAATTCAAATTAATTCCCTCACCCAATAAAATATGAAATGATAAACATCAGAAAATTTTAACAATTTAAAAATTTCGTAAAGTTTTCCGTAAATTTAAAACTCAAATTTTCAAAAAATTTATTTCACTGCATTTCGCCTGTGATCCAAGCAGATCCGCAAGCTGCCATAATCCATGCTCCGGATCATTTCAAGACATCGCAGGATCTCGTTGATCCATGGCCGCCATGATCCATACTTCGCGTGATCATTTCTCGGAACTTGAAGGATCGACTCATCCGCAGACACATCTCGCTGATCCGCCGACGCGGATCGAACCGAGGTCGCAATGTGATCCGCGACCGATCCATGACCGATCCGCTAACTCCCGCCATGATCTCACCATTCAAACGCCGAAGCATCCGCAGAAAGAACATCACAATCACTCACGCTGATCCGACAACCTGATCCGCGAGGCAGCCGCTGATCCGTGGTCGGAATCGCGTTCCAAAGCAAAGAATTAACGATTGGCCCTCGATGCTCTTCACAGATCAACAGAGTCTCATTCCAGCAATTCACAGTCAAAATTCCAGCAACTCAGAAAACATGAAATCAGCAATTTTGCAATCTATCTAGTAAATCAAAATTGTTCAGATTTCAAAACTACTTTAATCATGTTAAAGCTAGAATTTTTCAACCAAATACTGCACATATATATACATACATCATCCAAATACATATCATCCATGAACAACAATATACAAATCATACGTAAATCCTAGAGATGGCTCGATACCACCGTTAGAACTGGGTAGCGTGCAATGAAAATTAAAATTTTACCCCACTCCCACCGTGATTCACTCTAGTTCTACGATGATTTCTGCAAGGGTTCTCGAGGATTACCTTAATCCGCATGAAGCTTCCGAGACGCCCCGAAGTGGTCAGAATTCTCGCAAAGTGTGTCCCGCCTCTACCATGTCCACGCCAGAAAGCTCTGATCACCTCTTGACCGCCTCTACCATCAAGTGTGAGAATGGGAGGTGCTAGCCTTTCACTCAAACTCTCGCATCGCCCGAGTATTTTTTCCCACGCTAGTTTTCTCCGGAGAGAACTTTTCTCTGCTCGACTATCGAGATCACCTCTCTCCCATCGCAACATCCCATAATAGAGAGAGAGAGAGAAAGAAGAGGAGAAATGTAGAGGGATAGTCCGTGGTTTGATTCAAAAAATCAAACCACCGTAACATCCGATCTCCTCTTATCCCTTTTTCATATCGACAAATGAGATAACACATTTATCTTATTTGTCGGATGACCCCAGATTTACTTATCTTTATAATTAAACCCCGAAGTATTTATTTCCAAGTCCCTACTTGGACACACAATTTAATCCGTAACCCAATCTCTATGCAGATCCAATAGGTCCCAAATACACCGGTAATAATTATGAATTATAATTTAAAAGAATTAGATAAAATAAACACTTTATTTTATCATTAATTACAATAATTAATTATTCATAATTATAAATTGTGAGCGTGTCTAGCAACACATCACAACCACCCGTGTATTCGAATTGATCAAGGAAATTCACCTAACCTTTCCATGGAAAATTACCGTAATTATTATCCTTTCACCATTGATATCCACTAGTCGTGGAATAAGGAACAAGTGCCAATTCCCCTTAATGACTAATTAATTTTCTAGTTCCCTGAATTAACCTTAGATTAGATTAACTTGAAGACACTCTTCAACTAATCTAATGTAGTCGACTACTAAGTTACATTCCAACCTAGTGGCCTTACCGATATCAACTCCCACTATTGAGTGGTGAATCCTCTCTTGATCACTCACTATCTCTCCATGCTTCACACTACCCCAATTTCTATTCTTTAAGTCACCCCGTGAGTAACAAGAAATGTAATCAAAGGGTAGTGATTCACACTCAAGATATGGTGATCTCAAGTCTAGATCACTTACACAATTTCCCATAAGAGATTCAACCATTGGCACCAAATATCCTAATGGGATCTCTGTGTGGATCACCCAATGAATTATTACTCTATAATTCATCTACACATTAGCCTAGGTATCCCTATACCATGGTTGATGAGAACAACCACTACTTACATTAAGTGGGGCCAATTGTGTACCTCGTCAGATAATGATGTCCGCTCATTAATACTATGACTAGACATTTAAGAATATTTATTATAAATGTGATTGATATCTCATAGTCAGCAACTCTTGTGACTATCATCACATTAATAAATATTCTAAGGACTTTTACCAGTTATATCATATATTATACAGATAAAATTGGAAGTTCATAAAATACAAAACTTTAATTAGGAATGTATTTCAACAAGTCAATTGTTTTTGGGCATACATTCCAACAGATTATTCAGTAATTTCAACAAACTATTTTTTTTTAAAAAAATTTTCTTTAATTTATTTATAAGATTATGTTTCAGTTGTAATTTGTAAGGCATGAGTCGTGAAGCAATATAAATGGTAAACATCCTTTGATGTTTAGTGCTGTTAATGAAAGACATTACAGGTTAGTGGGACATAATCAGGTTGATAAAAACGTGATTAACATGTTTCCTGGTGGTTCAATCGTAGTAGTATGGGACCACAAGAAACCAAACCAAATCGTGGAAAATAACCTCTAATGAAAAATTTTGAAAAAACACGATTTCCTAAAAGAAAAACTGTTAGTTACAAAATACAATTATGGCATGTCAAAAATAATGTTTATATAGATTGCTGTACATGCCAAAATCTAAATAAGATAGCAACCTCTGGACAATGACATAAAACCTAAATAACTGATCACATAAAACATGATATGCTATGCATAACACTAGAACCTATCCATTTTGCATTTGTAGGTTGGGAAGATGGTCTAAATTATTCAATATTCAAATAGAGTTCGATTTAATAAGAGTTGTTCGAGTTTAGTTAGCCAAACTAGTCAAACCAACTTTGAATTGCGTTTTATATTTGATAAACTTTTAAGTTTGGTTTGAACATGGTTAGATTAATATAAAATTGGATTTTATATGAAAAAATTTTAAACTACTTAAGTTTGATCTGGTAAATAAACAAGTCAAACTTGAACAAAATTTCAAACTCTTTAAAATAATTGAACAAGTTCGAATAGTAGACCATTTAATTTGATTAGTCTCATTTACACCCCTATGCACTAGTACGCAATCCCTTTGGGTTATTCTGTCTAATATCTTAGATACTAAGTCAACCGAAGATGGGCCAAGAATAATACACGTGATTTGTAGACTAACTCTAAGTTACGACCTTGTTACTGCATGATTTGCTATTAGTAGATTTCGTTCTGGATTCTTTAACTCTAAACGCGCTCCCACTTTATTTTTCAAACTTTAATTTTAGACACTTTTTTTTTGGGCGAAAATATAACTTTTTATTGATATAGTGCAATCCACGCACAAACATAAAAGCTTCAGTTTCTTACAGCACTCAGCCTATCTACACATAATATGATACTAGACTATGCAGAGAATATCTCAGGCGCAAAATTCTAGTCAATACATAATCCCTAGTTCTCCTTTGTTCTTGGTCCTCTCCTCCAACCAGCCACAATTCTCCTTATCTCTAGTATTATATCATTTATAATTTGCTCAGTTGCTGTAGTTTTTCCTCTGAAGACCCTGTTGTTTCTTTCCTTCCAGATTCTATAAATTGTAACTGATAGAGCTTGTTTTCTGATCTTGTTTGTAAAAGAATCAGTTTTCAAACTGTTGATTCACCATTCCATCTCCTGTTGCCATCCATATCTTCCTCTATACATTAATCATGGCTGCTGAATCCTTCCCCATATATAAACATATACTGACATAAGAAAAATAAGTGTTCCATTGATTCTATTTTACATGCACACAATGGACACCAATTTTCAGAGATTACTCCCCATCCAAGCAATCTATCTTTGGTAGTTTGTCTATTTCTACATACAAGCCGCATAATAAAAGCATATCCTGGTATATGGCCGTTAAACCAAACCAAATTTGCCCATGGAACTTCTGCACTTCTACTCCTTAATAATTCCAATGATGAACCAGTCGTATAAGTACCTGATTTGTCACATTTCCATCTATAGGTATCCTCTTGTTAGAGTACTGGTAGGCATTCATCACGTAGTGCTTGTATTATTATACTCTCCACTCTATGGTCCCTTCTTCTTCCTTTAGGCCAACACCAAGTTCCGTCCATAATGATAGCTTCAATTAAGCACTTGTAGAACTTCCAAATTATCAAAATTTTAGACACTTCACTTTCTAAATTATCAAAATTTGTCCCACATCAATGCTTTTTTTCTTTTACATCCCATCTCTCCCCTAGCTGCATGCCAAGTTTATAATTTGAACCCTGAACTTGATAGAAGGGAGAATTCTAGGAGCCCTCCCCTGATATTCCACATCAATACAATCATTGAGAAAATCATTAAAATCAACCAAATAGTAGGCAAGGGATGGTCGAAGTCAGACGGAATATTTCATTAATTTTGATGGTTCTGTTAATGACTATATTGAGGTGGGAGGGATTTGATATTTTAAAGATAAAGTATTTAAATTTAAAGTTTAAGGAATAAAGTGAAAATACAATTATAATTTGAGGGTACAAAGTAGAATTTATCCATTTGCTAATTATTGACAATGTAATATGGGATTTGAAAGAACTAATTACTAACACAAAACAACACAGAGCCGCGTAGAATAAAACCTAAAAATATAGGATAAATTACTTATAACCCCTTTGTGATTTTCCCTCAATGCCAGAAGACCCTCATTAAAGTTTCAAAATAGCTGATACGATCCATGGCTGCCCAAGATGGAGGAAATCATTGGAAATCTTACAAGTCCATTAGCTTTGATTCGTGGGTTGTATTACATCCATTTTAGTAGTTTTATTAGTTGAATAATTGGCTAAGTGCATGTTTCACATTAGAGGAGCATTTGCTAGTAATTATGTTAGTTAGGTTGAAGTAAGGGTACGACCGACTTGTGGTTCGACCTAAGCCCTTTTAATTAATGCGAGTCAGCCATGGTTCACCCTAGAGAGCCTTTGGCCGACCCATAGGCTTAGTGGTTCAGTTAATTAGTTGGTTAGTGTTAAGTAGGGTTTGACCTTGGTTAGTTTCGAGTATTTAAACCATTTTCTATGTATGATAATACAGATTATTCAGAAATAAGAAAACCTTCTTGAGAGTCTCTCTCTTGCTTCCTTGAAGCATTCTTGAGTATCTTAGATTGTTCTAGGGTATTCGAGTTGACTTATCAATCTAGGAACATGCTAGATTGTGGCGTCCTCTACCATATCAAGGGATTATTGGCCGTGTGATCAACGGGTTCTTGATCTTCCGCTGTGTTCATTGAGTCAAACGCATATTGCCTTCTAGATCCGTGGTAGTCTGTACGGGTTTCGTCACAAGGTTGGCAACGTTCATATCAGCTGGTATCAGAGCTAGTTGAAGGTTCGTGTTATGTCCTTGTTCTTTGATTTCCTCTTGAGTCGTTTTTGTTGAGTCGTTTTAAAAAAAAAAAAAAATACTGTAGCATCACTGTTCACCACTACTGTTCATTGTTACTGTTCATCCGAATTCATCTTGGTTGCATTATTCAAATTCTGTCTTTTTTTCTTCGTGTCCTTGCTATTTTTTTGGTGTCTCTTGTGTGTCAAGAAAATTAACAAAAAAAAAAAAATCAGTTTCAAGTTTACCTATTATCGTGTCATCTTGTCTAGTCTTCGTTTCTTCTTATTGAAACGAGTTGTTCTTGTTTCTTGCTGTTCTTGTTTCTTCGCTTGCTGTCCGTGTTGTTCTTTTCTTGTTTAGTCGTGAAGCAAATTCCAGCCTTGTGTTGCATTGCATCGTATGGTATCTCTGTGTTATGTGTTTCTGGTATTTCTTCCAAAATTATCTCCAAGACTCAAGCCCTAAATTTTCTCCAAAAAATTCAGCCTTCGTAATCCCAACACTTGCCTACATTATCTCCTAAATTTCTCCCAAAATTTCAGCCTTCCTAATCCCAACCCTTGTCTACATTATCTCCTAAATTTTCTCCTAAATTTTAGCCTTCCCAATCCCAACACTTGCCTATATTATCTCCTAACTTATCTCCTAAATTTTAGCCCTCCTAATCCCAAACACTTGCCTACATTATCTCCTAACTTTTCTCCAAAATTTTAGCCTTCCTAATTCTAAACTCTAACAGCACTACATCCCTACATCTTAGGGATAATTTTCAGCCACGTTGCATCCAATCCTTAGCCAACCACATCCTTCCATAAAACTAAACCCTAGCCGACCTATCCCTAAACCCTAGCCGCCCCTCTCTTCCTAATTTGTAGGAAAAGTTCCACAACTTTCCTATCCATTTTCTCCTTATCTCCTACTTTTTAACCTAAATCTAATCCTACTAGGTTTCTTTCTTCCTTTTAGTGTGTCACTCATCCTTTCTTTCTTCCGTCCTTGAGAGTCAAAAAAAAAAAATGATCAAGTTGATCGTTTATCTAAAAGAAAATCTAATTTCTTCAAGGTAAGCCATCAAGAGCTTTAAGAGATTTGTGAGATTATTAGTGTTAAATTGAGTGGAAAAAAAAAACCAGTGATGAGTGTAAACACGTAAGGGAGTGAGTGAGGAAATATATACACTTGTTTCTTTACTAACTTTTTGCAGGTCATCTAATCATGTCTAGAGGAGTTGCATCATGTCCATATAAACAAGCATGCTGGGATAACAAGCCTCTCAAGAAGGGGGGGTTTAAAGCATTCTACTTCCACGCATTCTAGTTCCAAATGCTCTAATTTCGAGCCTCCACAATATGAGTTCCTTACACTTAAGGAAGAGATGGATCGATATTGTGCTTTGAGCTTATATGAAAGACATAAGCGAGAGGATAAGGAGTTTCAAAGACAGTTACAGCCAGCACTTTGTAAGGGTTCATCTTCCACCAAAGAGATTCATCTAAGGTGCATCATGGAAATTCCAAACCATATGATCCAAGAGCTGATTGGCGAATTGAATCTGCCAAGATGGTTGATTCTCTAATGGAGGAAATTACGCCATTGCTACAGGCATTCTTTGAGCAAAATAATTGTGCTCCAACTAATGGTCCTGAGGATGATGTTCCTTCTAGTCCAGCATTGATTGAAGGAGTACCTATGAATGCTGAAAAGTGTGATTTACCAAGTGAAAGTTTTGTAAATGAGGTGACATCGGATGTTATTGACTTGCCACAAAAGTGTACAGCATCTTGTGAGGAAGTGAGCGATTTGAGCATCATTGTGAAAGATGACTGGATTATTGAGCAATCTTATTGTCCTAACACTTGGAACTTTGCTTTGCTTAGTGTCTCATGTTTTACACAGATTGAGCAAGGGCAAATGTTAATGGTGATGCACTGTTCTATTCCCACATCACTTGTTCAGTTCACAAGCCGCTGTGGAATCTATCTCTTTGGGGTTCACTCTACTTGGAGTCGTTTTGCCCAAGCAATTGAGTTCGGATCTGACCATGTCCGTGGAGAGGTGTACAAGCTGACTTCCAAGTTGAAAATCCAGCCTTAGAGACTAGCTTTGTATCCCTTGTTCCATATGCGATGTTTCAAAACGTTGATCTTTTAGGAGCTGACTCTCCTCGGGCTACCTTCATGGAACTTTATCAACTCAAAGCTACCTGCACTCATGGAGAGCAACCTCGAGCTCAACCTAAATGGAACATACCAGGTTATTACCTCCAGAATGTTCATGAGTTCAAGCAACTTTATTCCTACGAATTACCTTGTGTGCCAAAGATCATGTGGATCCTACGCTTGTGCGAGAGACATGTCACGTGGATTGTTTTTATGAAGGTAATTTCATTGGCCCTATCCTCCAACTTCGATTTGGGGACAAATCGCCTTTAAGAGGAGGGGAATGATACGATCCATGGCTGCCCAAGATGGAGGAAATCATTGGAAATCTTACAATCCATTAGCTTTGGTTCGTGGGTTGTATTACATCCATTTTAGTAGTTTTATAGTAGTTTTATTAGTTGAATAATTGGCTAAGTGCATGTTGCACATTAGAGGAGCATTTGTTAGTAATTATGTTAGTTAGGTTAAAGTACGGGTACGACCGATTTATGGTTCGACCCAAGCCCTTTTAATTAATGTGAGTCAGCCATGGTTCACCCTAGAGAGCCTTTGGCCGACCCATAGGCTTAGTGGTTCAGTTAATTAGTTGGTTAGTGTTAACTAGGGTTTGACCTTGGTTAGATTCGAGTATTTAAGCCATTTTCTATGTACGATAATACAGATTATTCAGAAATAAGAAAACCTTCTTGAGAGTCTCTCTCTTGCTTCCTTGAAGCATTCTTGAGTATCTTAGATTGTTCTAGGGTATTCGAGTTGATTTATCAATCTAGGAACATGCTAGATTGGGGCGTCCTCTACCATATCAAGGGATCATTGGCCGTGTGATCAACGAGTTCTTGATCTTCCGCTGTGTTCATTGAGTCAAATGCGTATTGCCTTCAAGATCCGTGGTAGTCTGTACGGGTTTCATCACAAGGTTGGCGACATTCGTATCAATAGCTATATAAGCCTCCTGCGGTTTTATATAAAGTGGAAAATGAATGAAATGTACAATCAGTTACGGCATTTATAATAAATGCACTGTAAAATAGCATGTAATAAAATCTTAACATCCATTTAACCTCCTTATGGTTTGTCTAAATATCCATTTTACCCCTTGTAATTTTACATTCATCCACATAATTCCCCTATACTTTTATAGAAGATGATTAAACCGTCGTCTAATTTAGCATTTAAGTAAGGGCACAATAGGTATTTCAACTACGGATGTTACATAGGTTATTTTCCATCAGGTTTTCACTTCACATAAAATTATAGGGGGTGAAGTGGATATTTTAAAACGTTAGGGGGATCATGTGGTAGTAGACAAAACCATAAGGGGATTGTATGTAATTTACCCAAAAATACAGGCAACTAAATACACATAGCACAACACAAATGAAAGAAATTGAATGATTTAGGCTTAGTTTGGTTAGCCACTTAGCCTTAACTTATCCAATTGGCCAGAATAGCAAGCGGTGGGAAGATCAAAAAAGATAAGGAAAATACTTCAATAACATAGTTATGGTAAGGAAACAATTTTTAATTGATATTACAGGTAAAAACATTTTACTGACCATTTTGTTACCTGCTAGACTAGTCATTTATATAAGATAATGTTTAAAAATTAGTCTAAAAATTTAGAAGTAAGTTTTATATCTAAAATAGTATGTTTATTTAATAAATTAGTGTGGCTAAAGTTGGAGGAAAATCTGTCTACTAAAAACATGCAACAAACAAGCCTACCAAAGACACCCATTATTCAACTAATACTTCGAGATTATAAGACTTATTGGCCTGTAGTCTGAGGCCTTAGATGGAATTGGCACTTCAAGAACTGAAACGAAAATCGTCTTGTTCTAGTGTCCATCCATCACAACTTCCTTCAGAAATTTCGGGATTGCATTAGTCACTTCCGGACCTACGAATTCCCAAGATTGTTCACCTCTCTAATGAAGACAAGCAACACCTAGGGTGTGTTTGTTTGGACTGAAAATGTTTTCCAGAAAGCATTTTCCACATTTTCCTATGTTTGGCTACAATTTATTTGGGGAAAATATTTTTCACAGTAAAATAATTTACTTTAGATGACTGAAAATAACTTACCCCTCTAACCTACTGAAGTTATTTTCCACCGCAACTCTCCTCCTCTGCAGAGAACCAAATAGAAGGCCTGACGAAGTTCTCCTTCGCTCTTCGCTCTTCGCTCTTCAATTTCTCTGTCACACTCGACGAAGGTTCACCATAGTGATCATCTTCTAACTCCGGTAACATCTCTCAGGTAGGATCAATCTTAGGGAAATCTCCTATCTAGGGCTTGTTTTAGATTATCTTTTACGATTTTTTCTTTAAAAAATATATGTGATGAATTTGGTGCTCTAGTTTAGCATTCCATTGATTTTCTTTTACGTCTTTTTTTGCAAAAGAAAAAAATCTTTGATGAATTTTGTGCTCTGGTTTAGCATCCCATCAATTTCTCATAAATACCGGATTAATTTTACTTGAGTTAGATCATTTTCTTTAGGCTAATGCTTTACCTTTTCTTTTAGTTTTTTTCTTTTCAAAGAGTAATGGATGCTTTTAGTTGTCTACATCTCTAGCAATTTGCTGCCCTTCTTTGACGATTGTTATAGAGGAATTGGGATTTGTGTGCTTAATTATTTGCCTTAGTTGATTAATGTTTGAAGAGTTGTTGGTGGTTTTTCTATGAATTTCCATTCAAGTGTTCTAAATTGTGTGGATATGGCTGTAATATACATAGGCTGTTTTGATTTACTGTCTAATGAACTTTATTTGTTTGATTTCATTTGACTTGCTCTGGGGGTGGAGTGAAACATAAGTTGAAACATTTGCAAGTTTTACTCAAACATTGTTGATGATACGAACCCACCCAGAGGGCCTGAACTCATATCCCATCGATGCCCAAGGATCTAGACGAAGAATCAAGTTAAGGTGCGGAAAAATCCTTAACTTCCAAACCAAGGAATCTTGAACCTATGAACTTAATCTCAACCCACGATTGTTGATTTAGTGAACCAAGAATTTAGGTAGATGACGCCACAATCAAGTACGATTCTTGATTGATAAGTCCAAGAACACTCAAGCTAATCTCTCAAGTATTCAAGAAAAGATCTCTTAGAAAGAGAAGTTGCAAAACACACGGTTTGCTGGAAAATTCTTTGATAAAACTTGGCCAATAATTTTGAACCTAAAAAGGGCTATTTATAGCCTTACAATGAGACAAAAATTAAAACCCTACTTGAATTGGAAAAACGGCACAAACCTAACCCTAGTTGGACTCACCTAAAGTGACCAACTGAACTCTAATTAACTTAACCCTAGCTTCGGCTAACACATGGTCAACATGACCAGTTTTATTTAAGTAAATAACATAACTAACAAACTCTTAAATTGAAGAAAGACATTTGGCCTTAACTAGACTTAAACTAGCCGAATCAAGCCTTGATAATTAAAACACAAAATGACTTGAAGACTTGAAGCAGGCAGGCAGAAGACTTCAGCTTACAAGGCGTGCCCACGCCTTACAGGACTGCGCCAAACAGGAAGAATCAGAAGACTCCTGCTGGTAAGACGTGCCCACGGCTAACTGGCGCAAGTCTTCTGGTCTAACACGCAAGACTCAAAATGCCTTGTTCTTCACTTTGTTCATTGGTCCCCAATGAATTTGGCAAAGAAATGGTTGAGCACACGGACCTTGACTCGACCTTGCCTTATGAACCTCTTGGACTCGCGTCATTCCCCTCCTCTTGAGAGGATTCGACCTCGAATCAAAGGCATGTGGAGATGCTTCCTTGGCAATGCCTGGATCAAAAAGAAAGCAACCAAAAGAATGATTACTTGGATATCCCAACAGAAAAGTCGAAACCAAAAACAGCATATAAGATAAGAATGTGTGATTACTTGGAGACAACAAAGCATGCGTCAATGTAGAAGAATGCATACGAAATGTTTTAGGGACATCTAACACAAACGAACAGCAGTGGAAAGGCGCATATGATTCCGAAACAGTAATGGAAATATGCTTGAAACATGCAAAGAGATATGATTGTAAAGGCATGACTAAAAGACTATAATGTAGGTTAGCATAAGAACTACATGCAACGACGTTCACATGAGGCGTATGCATTGCAAAAACAAACTTCTCATCACCAAAAGATGAAAAATTGATTATGAAACTTCCCTTTTCAACGAGTGGTTGTTGAAGAACAAATCTGTTATGTGAACCAAGAACATTATGGCTAGGAAGGAAGTTACACATCCATGACTTAGATGGTTCAATATGAGCTCCAATCACGTCATAATCAGCTTGAAATATGCCACTTGTAGAGCCAAGTCCGTGCATATGAACATGTTGGGAAACCTGCAAAAATGTAATAAAAACACTAGGCAACAAAAGGTTAGGAGTGTTAGTGGAAAACAAGGATTCTAGCACACTTCCAACGTTCACACATTTAGCTATCATCACTTGCTTTCTGTCTTCTTTAACATCAATTGCCGAGCCTGATTTGGCCTTTTTCCTCAATTTCTCACGGCTTTCCCCCTCCTTTTTCTTTGCAAGTTCAAGCTCAAATTCCTTTTGAAGGCTAGCTTGATCCTCGTGCACTTGTTGTGGTGTTAGAGGTACAAGAACAACCTTCTTATTGTCATAAGAGAAAGAATACTTATTAGTGAATCCATCCCAACTAACCTTCCTATCGAACTGCCATGGGCGACCAAGAATGATATGGGCAGCTTGCATAGGTACTACGTCACATAGAACCTCATCCATGAATCGACCAATGCAGAAAGAAACAAGTACTTGCTTAAATACACGTACCTCTCCACTATTATTGAGCCATTGTAGCTTGTATGGATGGGGATGGCTAGTTGTTAGCAACTTCAGCTTATCTACCATGATAGCACTAGCAACGTTAGTGCAACTCCCGGGATCAATCACCAAGTTGTGCACCTTCTCTTGAACGTGACATCTAGTGTAGAAGATGTTCCCTCGTTGTTGCTCTTCCATGCTCATTTGGGTAGCTAATGCTCGTCGAGCCACTAAAGTGAGCTTGTCAGGTGTTGGCTCTTCCTCAATGACCTCCTCTTCCTCCTCTTCGATAAGCGGTGGCATTCCCTTATACTCATCTTCTTCCTCATCGGTGATGACTTCCCCACTTTGCAATACTAGCATGGTTCTTTGGTTGGGACATTGGGACACAATGTGGCCAAAACCATGGCACTTGAAGCACTTAACATCCCGATTTCTTGGCTTATTCGCTTTTGGATTTTTGTGGAAACTTCCTTTGGTATTGACTTTTGAAGTATCTTCACTCGATCTCAAGTAATTCACAATCGGTTTTGAGCTTCCATGGGGAGATGCGGCTGGTTTGCCACTACTAAGTGATGTCATGGCCCTTTCTTCCCTCATTATGGTTTGATTTCCCCAAATTCCAGATTGGAAGTTGGAGTTGGAGCGAGTTGTACCCCTCCTCTTAAGCTTCCTTTCTATCTTGACGGATTTGTCCAACAGCTCTCCCATATCGAGGTAATGTTGTAGCTCAACAACATCAGCAATGTCAGCCCTTAAACCTCTTAAAAATCGAGCCATAGTCGCTTCCAAATCCTCATGAATGTCAACCCTCATCATAGCCATCTCCATTTCTTTGTAGTAGTCTTCAACCGTCATACTACCTTGAGTGAGGGTTTGCAATTTATTGTGCAAATCCCGATGATAGTAGGCTGGTATGAAGCGCTTCCTCATGATTCCTTTGAGTGCATCCCAAGTTTGGATGGATGGCTCCTCATTTCTCCTTTGTCGAGCCCTAAGTTGATCCTACCAAATTGCTGCATAATCAGTGAATTCTACCACAGCAAGCTTCACCTTTTGTAACTCGGAGTAATGGTGGCAGTCGAAGACCTTCTCAATTTTTCTCTCCCACTCTAAGTAAGCTTCAAGATTTGATTTGCCTTGGAAGGACGGGATTTTCAGTTTCACTCCCTTGATGGCGTTGTCCTCATGCTTAGGTCTAGGTCTCCTTTCTCTTGATCTTTGTTCATATTCTTCTTGCTCGGTGTCCCCATTGGAGTCACTAGATTCGTTCAAAACGGTTTTCCCCTTAGATTTCTTAGAGGAACCTTTCGACGATTCTAGATTGTCAATGCGTTCATGCATGACCTCGAGCTTTTGGTCCAATTTCCTTTGAGATTCAGCAAACATAGCTTGCATTTGAAAAGCAAGTTGAGCAATGGTTATTTCATCACCGCTGGTCTTTTCTTCTCCGGTTGCCATATTTTTAAACCTGCAAAATGAGCAACAATGAAAGTAAAAGCCTCACACGCTCCCTTACGTGTTTCCTCTCACTCTCGTGTATCACTCAATTGTTTTAATGCACTCTAATGGTCTCACAAACAACTCTCTATATCCTCGATTTCCCCTCTTGAAGAAATCAAAAATTTGCTCAAATATCTAGGAATTACCCCACAATAATCTCGCAAGAATGTGGTGTCGAAGGAGAGTTCACTTGTGGTTGAGATTTGACTCAAGAGTGGACTAATTTTAAAGATACTTGACACAAGAGAAACACGGCTAGAATTGACCTTTAAAGACACGACTGAACTCTAGGATTTAACACAAGGAAAGTTAGCTGAACCCTACTTCTAAAGGTACGACTCAAAGCTGGAATTCAGTTTTGTAAAGCTTCCAGGATTGAACCGACACAGCACAAAGATTTGGTGAAAAACAAATGCAATACGATTCTGGAATTATTGGTGCTGGATTTCGACCAAAATGGTTGGTTAAACTGTCAGAAAAATCAGAATTAAAGCTGGGCAAAAACTGACCTTGTTTGGCTTGAATCCGAAACTGTTTTGGACAGCTTTTCTAATCCACAACTGTCTAGGATCTTTGGCACGTTTCTGGGATTGTTTTGGGTATGGTTGGTGCAACGAATATCCAAGATTGGTTTCAGGAAACAAACAAAGGATCCCACCAGATTTCAAGTGTACTCTGATTTGTTTTTCTTTTTCTTTTGGACAAGAAAGCTGGTGGCAGCTGGAAGGTTTCCAAATCCTGTTTAGTCAAGGGAAACAAACGGATTTGGTTCTTCTTCTTCTTTTTTTTTTTTTTTGATCCGATCTTGCAGTAGTTTTGGAGGTTTCCTTAAACACAAAGGACTGCAATTTGTTGCTAGAATTCAGATCAAACAATGGAGTTATGGCAGCCTGTCCGAAAAGAAGAGATTCACAACGGATTTTGGCTCTCAAATTTCCAGATTCCAAAACTGGTTTTCTTGTTCAAGAACTCAAGGAAATTTGTTCAGATTTTGTTACAATCTTCAAGAAGATTTCAGGTAGAGTTGTATACAATTTCTTGAAAAGTTTTGTGGCCAATTCTTTCAAGAAACCCCACACAAGAAAGCTGGACAGTTTCAAGAAAATTTTCCAGGTTTCAAGAACGCTTAATTTGTTCAAGAAACTTGAGGAATTTTCCCATAATTTTAATCACAGCTTTGAGGGAGATCCCAAGACACAATCGAGGCACAATTTGCTAGAAGAATTCAGCCAACACAATTGAAGAAATTTGACACAAGAAACTTGACAAATTTCCAGAAATTTTCTCAAGAATAGCAATGGCAGGTTTCTTTCTTTCTTTTGCTGCGTTTTTTTTTTTTTTCAAGAACAGCGAAGAAAGACACGACACAACACAACAAGATGAGCTAAACAGAATTTACACAAAAGAAAAGCAACTAAAGCTGAACAGCAAACAACTCACAAGACAAAAACCCTAACGGATGAACAAGGAAAACTGACGGCTACTTTTTTTTTTTTTTGACTCAAGACACAAGAACACAAGAAAGACAAGACCAACAATCAAGAAACTAGAGATTAATTTCGATGAACAGTGATGCTACAGTAATGATGAACAGTAACATTTTTTTTTTGGACAGATTTTTGACACCAAAAAAAAAAATGAAAATAAACAAGAGAAAAGGGATATACTTGATACCGTCAACTAGCTCTGATACCAACTGATACGAACCCACCCAGAGGGCCTGAACTCGTATCCCATCGATGCCCAAGGATCTAGACGAAGAATCAAGTTAAGGTGCGGAAAAATCCTTAACTTCCAAACCAAGGAATCGCAAACCTATGAACTTAATCTCAACCCACGATTGTTGATTTAGTGAACCAAGAATTTAGGTAGATGACGCCACAATCAAGTGCGATTCTTGATTGATAAGTCCAAGAACACTCAAGCTAATCTCTCAAGTATTCCAGAAAAGATCTCTTAGAAAGAGAAGTTGCAAAACACACGGTTTGCTAGAAAATTCTTTGATAAAACTTGGCCAATAATTTTGAACCTAAAAGGGCTATTTATAGCCTTACAATGAGACAAAAATTAAAACCCTACTTGAATTGGAAAAACGGCACAAACCTAACCCTAGTTGGACTCACCTAAAGTGACCAACTGAACTCTAACTAACTTAACCCTAGCTTCGGCTAACACATGGTCAACATGACCAGTTTTATTTAAGTAAATAACATAACTAACAAACTCTTAAATTGAAGAAAGACATTTGGCCTTAACTAGACTTAAACTAGTCGAATCAAGCCTTGATAATTAAAACACAAAATGACTTGAAGACTTGAAGCAGTGCGTAAGACTTCAGCTTACATGCTCCACGCCTACGGATCAAGCCAAACGGGAAGAATCAAGACTCCGCTGGTAAGACGTGCCACTGCTAAGGCGCAAGTCTTCGGTCTAACACGGAAGACTCAAAATGCCTTGTTCTTCACTTTGTTCATTGGTCCCCAATGAATTTGGCAAAGAAATGGTTGAGCACACGGACCTTGACTCGACCTTGCCTTATGAACCTCTTGGACTCGCGTTGAGTTGGGGGTATGTCTAATTGGTTCCCGTTGATCCAGCTATTAACTCCCTTTTCCTTTGTAGAAACATCCTGGAAGCCTACTAGAAGGGTTTACACAGACTCAAGTAAGTACACTAGCAGTGAAGGATAACCTGTTAGTTGCTGGAGGTTTTCATGGAGAACTGATTTGCAAGATACTTTTGCATCCTATTTTATCATGACATGCCTACTTCTGCTTGGAAAAAACTAACTGGTAGGGAATCAGGGGATTATTTCTGATGTTTCTTCATTGACATTCTGATGTTTCTAGCCATAGACAGAATGAAAATGCATGTAAAACATACAAATTTATTTTTGCTCAATTTGGTAACAACTTGGTAGTAGCTGATGGAGTCTCCGTGTCATTACTGTGCGTCCTTGGCCATATTTATCATTTTATTATTCTCCGTTTCCTAGCTCGACTCCCAGCTCCTCCTCCTCCTCATATTTTACAAACAAATTATATACATATATACATACATACATATATATATATATATATATATATATATATATATATGCTTCTTGTCCCCTGCTGCATTTGCCTCGAGTCGAGTGGCCATGATTAGATTAGAAGGGTCCAAAAATCTCAAGGAAAATGCGGACAGTGTCTTCTTTTTGTTCCTTCCTTGGGTGCTGAGAACAGCTCACATAAAGATTGACAGGCAGTAGAACTAAGGGATCACAGTCTAGTAGCTTCCAAGGTTTAAGAATATCCAAGGGAGCTGAAACTTGATCTCTGTTTCTTATTTTAAATATAAGAGGATTATTTGTTGCTCTAGGTTAAATAAAATCAAGACCCATGGTTCAATAAAAAATTATAGTGATTTTCCTACTTGCTAGAAAAGTCTCAGATTTGTAATTCTCAGAGTCACAGAGTACAAAAAGCTGTTATTCCTGGTTTCAAATGAAGCAATTCATACAAAGCTATCACTAGTTCTCTGCCTTTTCTCAAACAATATAGTGCCAGATTAAAGAATGATATGTGTAACATTACATGAATCCTTAGACAAGTGAAGGCACCAGCTGATTAAACGTCACCGAATGATCCAGTACTTCTGAGAGCCCATTCAACATCTAATGCACTCAGAGATGCATTACCATTAATAGTTAAAAGAAGGAGAGTTCATATTCCAATGGGTAACAGGGTCCTCTCAATCTGATATTGCATACAAAGACTTGAGCCAAAGGAATTGAGCTATTCGTATTCTAGTGGGGTGGCAATGAAGATCTTTTCCTTGATTGGGACACACAAAAGAAACTAAGTAAAATGCTCCTTTATCAATGAAATTTAAAGCTATCTCTTGGTAATGTCATAAATAACTTGCTTGGACTCCTCAGATAACTAGCATGGTAGAGAACGAATTGCTTTAAAAGGCAAGTGACAGCTATAGAGTTGATACAGTTAAACTTGCTAAAGTAAATAGCTGCAGATTTGGTAATAACTATAGAAAGAACTTTTCTAGAAATGGTAGATTTCATTTGGTATTTAATATGAATACCTGCATCTCTACTGGCCATTAGGAAAGTACGTAGTGCTGTGAATGCATACGTGAATGGCCTCTTTGTTTCATTTAGAATACATATACTAATATGCTTACATTCTAGTTTAGTTGCTTGCTGCTTATACTAGTTTAGATGCAAAGTTATTTATTCTAGTTTAATAATTCTATTAAATTTTCATAGATGGATCCTCATAGTGATGATGATGAGACTGCTATTGTAATTGGTGCTGCCACTTCAGTCCTAGCAGTTGGATACACAGCTCTTGAAGTCTACAAAACTCCAGTTGTTAGTAGGGAGCGAGCTAGGGAGGATTACATGGATAGCATATTATACAGAAGTAGTTCTTATTGTATAGACCGAATTAGAATGGACCGGAATACATTTTTCCAATTACTAAATGCTCTCTCAATTAGAGGACTGTTACATCCAACCATTCATATGTCAGCAAGAGAGCAGCTGTTAATCTTCCTACAAATAGTTGCCTATAATTTGAGATTTCGAGTGGTTGGGGGGTATTTTTATAGGTCAACTGAAACCATACACCGCTATTTTTCCATTGTACTTAATGGCATATTGAAACTATATCCAGAATTAGTACAATTGCCAAATGGTGCAACTTCACTGGAGATCTGCAATAGTCGAAGATACTATCCTTGGTTTGCTGTAAGTTCAGTCCTTTGTTTAAAATTTAAATTAACTCAAATAATGAAAACTATTTTATATCTAATTTAAATCATAAAATAGAACTGCGTCGGGGCTATAGAAGGAACACATGTTGTTGCAAGTGTACCCCTTGGAATTCAAGGAAGATTTCGAGGTCGAAAAGGTTACCCTACTCAAAATGTTTTAGCTGCTATTTCTTTTGATCTCAAGTTTTCATATGTGCTTGCTGGTTGGGAAGGATCGGCACATGACTCTTGTGTTCTTGAAGATGCTCTTACAAGACCAGGGGATCTACAAGTACCCCAAGATACTTGTCTTAATTTATGCGAGTCATATAATTATGGAAAACACTATTAGATAAGACAAAAGTAACTTTTTTGTTTTCAATTTTAGACAAGTATTATCTTGTAGATGCTGGCTATGGCATTCGCAATGGGTTCATTCCTCCTTATTCTGGAGTTCGATATCACCTAAAGGAGTATGATGATAATCCCCCTCAAAATGAGAAAGAGCTTTTCAATCTTTGCCACTCCTCCTTGCGAACAACCATTGAACGAGGCGAGCTGAAAATAGAGAATGGGCAAGGAAAAGGGATGCAATTGCACATGCTATGTATGCAGATTACACGTGAAGAAGACAAAATAGATAATTTAGATAGTTTTTTTTTGTCTCTCTCTAAATGTTTAGCTTCTTGAATTAAGACAAGTTGTAAATAAACTTTTTTTGTCTCTAAATGGATGTTAGTTGTTGATTGGATTTTATTGCCTTATAATTTACTTTTTTACTTTTTGCCTTATAACTCTATCTTTTTTTCCATTTGCCATTTAGCATACGAATTTTCATCTAGTTTTTCTCTTTTCACATTCATGAATCAATGTAGGAGCTACTGTTTGACTTGTTGTGATCCTGATCATATAGGTTGGATGGCTTAATGACAAGAATATATTGGATGTATATCTTTGTTGACTTTTTCCTCATAAATTTGGTGGACATCATGTGATACTAGCTATTAAGCAGCATTTTTCTCGACATGGCTTTTTGTGCTTCAGTGGTTGTGTGAGACATGGAATTTGCATGGTAGTTTTTCTTTTCATATTGTTGGTAATGAGATTTTCTTGCTTATATATTCTTATTGAAATGGGTCACTTTTGAAGTGTCTTTTCAGGAACTTCCAATTTGGTATTAGAAAAGTACTATAGAAATTGATTAATTTTTCTGAAGATGGGCAAGAAAGGAGAGAAACAGTTTAGGTGGTCAAGACCTATAGAGCGTTTGATACTTGAGATTCTTACCGATGAGGTGAAACTTGGGAATAGACCTAACAATAGCTTTAAACCAAGTTCATTCACACGTGTGGTAAATGCCATAAAAGATAAGTTCGAAATTACATGCTCGGCAGAACATGTGAAAAATCATCTAAGGACCGTGCGATCAGCTTGGTCCACTATAGCAAAAATTCATGAAAAAAGTGGATTTGTCTGGGATGATACTTTGAAGATGATCACTGCCAGTCCTAGTGTGTACCATGCCTATGTTCAGGTATTTGATATATTTATATCTTGTGTATATAAAATTTTCCATTTTTTCTAGTTTTTTTGTTAATTTTCCAACCTATAAAAGACTTTTCTACTTATAATCCTGATTCCCTGGTTCTCTTCTGCTTCAAGTTAGGAACAGGGCTTCTTATGGTTTTGTTTTTTGTCTTGGCTTTCCTTCCCTTGTACAATTGTCCATGCTCAACCCTTACACATCAGAAACTGAAATAGAAAGATATACTCCTTGGAGGACATGATTTTTGAACTCTTCTTGTAGGTATAGAATGTATCTTACCCAATTTACTGGATATCCACATGTCTTTCTGGTTATGCTGAAATCATTTAAAAAGGAAAAAAAAATTCCAGATCCTTTAAAATGGACATAGTTGATTTACTATTCGTCCACTAGTAAATAGGATGAACAATTAAGACCGGTAAGTTCTTCCATTTTGACTTTAAAAATAGCTGCATGATTATGTATTCTCTCCAATAGGAGTCCTTGTTACTTAGAATTCCTTTTACAGGTCACATTTCTTTCTATCCGTCATGTTTTGTCTTCTAGTCTGATTTTTCTCTCCAATTTTCTTCAATTTTTTTTTTCTTGGACTATTTATCTTCTCATGGCCCTGTCTTTTGGTTTCATGTCTAAGGTAAAGCCCCCTCTATTTTAGATGATATCCTATTTTCCATTTTATGGTTCGTCTTCTTGCAGATCTAAACCAGCAAGGCTGAGATTTTACTAATTCTGAATTAGCAAGCCAATGTTAAGGCCCAGGGAATTAATATTTGTCCCTTGTGTGTTTACTAATCCTATCGTGTCACTCTCCCTTTGGAGTTGTTTTCTACTCTTTTGGTACATATGGAGAGAACCGGAGAAGCCTTAATTTTTTCAGATTTAAATATGTAGAATTACCCTTTCATTACTGTTGCGCTCAAAGACATTCAATTATTCATGATAGCTATTGACTGCTCTACTAGTTTGTGATATGCAAAAAAATCCTGGTCACTACAAGTATATTCACAATAAAATTGAATTGTATGATGAAATGGCTATTCTAGTTGGAAAAGATCTAGCCACCGGGTCTTTTGCAAAATCATTTGTCGGTGTGAATTTGGAAGCTGGATTTGTTGCAGCTGAGAATACTATAGAGAAAAGTGTGCAAAAGGATGCGACTAGTGCTGGAGCAACATCATCGGGAACCAAACAACATCGTAAAAGAAATCGCAACAATGAAGACCCTGAAAAGATGACTGAAAAACTAGGAGAAGTGGCAGTTGCGTTAACAAAAATTAGTGCAAACAAACTTGATATCAACCAGCTACATGATGAGATTATGAAGATAGAAGGCTATAGTGAAGAATTTCTAGACTCAGTATTCGATCATTTGGTGCAAAATGAGAAGTTGGGAAAAGCATTTATGGCGAAGAGTCAAAGACTTCGATTGATTTCTCTCGAGAAGTTCAAGAAAGATTGGGGCGTTGAATGATAAAATATCAAGAAGTAAACCATGACTATGACATTAGATTAAGATTTTCTTGGCAAGTGAGTTGGGCCAATGTTGTTGCTTCTTGTGATTTGCTTGATTCAGATATTGAAAACGAATTTATGTGCTGGAGGCCTATGATACCAGTCATTTGAGCCAAGTAGCTTTGGTTTTGAAAAGAAAAAAAAGAAATTGACATATTCTCTGTTTGGAATTTGGATGGGATAGCTGGGGCCTGGATGCAAGTGTAATCCTTCCGCTAGGAATTCTTTATAATGGGAACATCATATTCAGGGATGTAATTATGTAAAAAGGTTGTTCAACGGCATGCCTAGATCCTTTGAACCTGCCATCATATTAAATTCTTCTTCATCCTTAAAAGACCAGTTTTTAGTGACAGACAGGCTCCATTTGAAGCAGGAGGAGGAGCAGTCCAATTATAGCAGTAACATTAATTCCATTTGTTATTAGTGATGTTACTGTTATTCTTTCAATCATACCTTCTCCTTCAGCTCGTATTGTCATAGGCTAGACATGGTCTGTAGTGTAATGTGGTTTGGATGATGATGAAAAAAAGATTGGATTGGATCACTTCGGCTCCCACTTTCTTGATTAACGAATGGATTCATTACTATTGTGCTGTAACCGGTGGTTCCTTCCTTTTTATTGAACAACTTTATAGATATTCTTTTGACATTTATATTTTTTAATTAATTAGGTCCAGGTGAATGTTAGTGCATTTATAGAACTTCTATGTAATGACTATGATCCTTCGTAGAAGTTTGAATTCAAGGACAAATGGCTTGATTGCCTGTAATTGCAGTTGAATGTTTTAATTGGTGGTCTTAGTTTGGTTTCTGTAATTTCTCTTTTATCTTATTTAATCAAATTGCATCAAAAATTTTTATCTCTCTTTAAAAGTTCACAGCATGCTCCCTTTAAAAGGAAGCCTATAATGGTGATCAAAGTTAATGCATCTTAAATTCCTTGTATACTTGATAAATTTATTTTATATATCTAGTATCTTTGTAAGACATAGATTTGAAGAAATGGGATACTTAAAATGTCATATTTAGTGAAAGAAAAGAATATGAATGGAAATATGTGAAAAGATACATAATATGAATGTCAATTTTGATGAAAATAAGATTATGGTTATAGTGGATATAAAGTAGAATTGGTCTGTAAAGAGATGAAAATTTGAAAGTAGAATAACATTTGGAACACATCAACCAACACTAAAAAAAAGAACTTGGAAGATATTTTCACTACTAATCAAACAGCGGAAAATTAAGGAAAAAATGAATTTGAAAAATATTTTCACTAACTAACCAAACACAGGAAAATTATGAAGAAGGAAATGATTTCCTAGAAAAATAGCTAGGAAAATATTTTACGTCCAACCAAACGGACCCCTAATGCGTCATTGTACGGGTGATGTGGGCTAATAATGTTTTGCCCCACCTAATTTAGTATCGTACTAAGACCACTGGCGTATGCCTCCCCCGAATTTAGAAAATTTTTAGATACCTCTTTAAAAAATTAAAAAGTTTGTCTACATCCTCCTAAAAATTAGACTTCCCCCCACCCCTCAAGAATTTAGAAATTATTTTATACCCTATTTAAATGTTAAAAATTTTCACTTATCTTCTAGAAAATTTTGCCTCAAAAGTGTTTTTAAAAAATGTAAGAATGACCCTTCAAGTATACATCTTTAACAAATTTGTTCCTTGAAATCTTAAGTTTTGGTTCCGTCAGTGCCTAAGAGCCAACGGAGCAAAGACCAAAAAAGATAAACTAGAGGTGATAATTTCGGTTACCTTTTAGGGGTGATAATTCGGTTACTCGTTAGTCGTGATCATGATGAATAACACTTGCATGGTTAATATAAATAATTGTTTTAAAAGGCATTTTTAGGGTGAGTTTAGGGGTGAGTCCTGGGGCGAGACCATTCCTATATGCCTTAAAGTGTTTGAATGAGGTACAAGTATTATTGGACATTTGCCTTACACTATGGGTTAGGCCTATAAACAAGTCAAATGGGGTTGCGAGCACTCGTGAGTCAGTTTGGTTAAAACTCGACGTGAGTTTGGTCAACATGAAGATTGAGTCGAACTTGAGCTGGTTTGGTAAATGAGTCGAGTCTAGTTAAGCTTATGGATACTTGGCTCATTAGTTTATCGAGCCAGCTTGAGTTTATATTTTTTTTTATATTTTATAATTTAAGTAATGTGTATGTCCCTTATATTTGATTATTTATTAGGGTTGAAAGTCAATTTTATCCATTGCTAAAAAAATATAAAAATTAATTTTTATTTTATTTGGACTCAAGTAGGGTTGACTCTGAGTTTGATTATGCTTGAATTAGAGTCCAAGTTCAAGCACGAGTTTCATAACGAAAACTCATCGAGTTTGAGTCTAGTCAAAATTAAATTGAACTCGACTCGTTTAGAGTAATGTTAAGTTCAACTCGACTCGTTTACAACTCTACTACGAGACAAATGTTTAGGCATTTAAGCATGGGGCATTCGGGCCATTTTTTCCCTTTATTTTTTTTAAATTTTGAACTTTGATTTTAGTACTTTATCTTCCATTCTTTATTTCTTATCCATATCATTATTTAGTAATTTTTGAAGAATAATTCCATTTAATTTCTCTTTAGAAATAGTTTAGAAAAAATACAAAATAAAAGCATCCATGATTTTGTTTTATATATTTTTTCCCTTCTCTTTGATCCCAAAATATAATTATTTTTTTACAAACATGATTCTAAATGGCTAATGTACAGGTCAGAGTTATGTTATGAATCACTTTGTAGACCAACAACAATATTCTTATAATTTTGCTTAATTTTATCAATTTTTCTATATTTATTAGTAAATTATATATATATAGACACACACACACACATTCAAATATATGTATGAATATTTTAATTTTGTAGTATTATTATATATTTATATATTTAAAATATTAAAATTTATGGGGCAGGGCTTTCATCTTGTTTTGGCAGACATAGAACGATGCGTTCAACACTTTTACCTTTTAAAACATTGATATCAACCAGCCCTTCTTCCCTAGACCCCTCTATTTAAATAAACATCTCTAGTCATATTTTCCAACAATCAAAAGAGTTGCCTAGTTTTGAATCTAAATAATGGAAATCCTCATTCATCTTGTCTTCCCAATTTCACTTCTTCTAATGATTTTCCCTCTAATTTCAAACAAGAAGGAAAAGTCCTCAACAATTCATCGTCCACCAGGCCCTCCAAGGCTTCCATTCATCGGAAACTTGCACCAACTTGACACTTCATGCCTTCATAAATACCTTTGGAAACTTTCACAAAGATATGGTCCAATAATGTTCATGAAACTCGGTTCCATACCAACCTTTGTGATTTCATCAGCAAGATTGGCCGAAGAAGTCTTGAAAAACCAAGATTTGATATTTTGTAGTAGGCCAAAATGCTAGCCTTGTAAAGTTGACGTACTATGGCATTGACATCGCCTTAGCACTATATAGTCAAGAGTGGAGAGAGATGAGAAAAATTTGTGTCATTCATTTCTTGAGTGCTAAAAGATTGCAGATGTTTCGTCCAATTAGTGAAGATGAGGTGTCCCGAATTATTAAAAAGATATCTGAACAAGCTGCTTCCGCTGATCAAGTGATTAATCTGAGTGAGGCTTTAGTGTCTCTTACTAGCTCGATGATTTGTAGGATTGCTTTTGGAAAAAAGGTTTGACGAGGAAGGTCAAGAAAGAAGGAGATTTGATGGTCTTATTCATGAAGCTCAGGCAATGCTTGGGGGATTCTTCTTCTCGGATTATTTTCCTTCGATTGGCTGGATTGATAAATTCACTGCAATGCTTTCTCGACTTGAGAGTATTTTTGAAAAGTTTGATTCGTTCTATCAAGAACTCATAGATGAGCACCTCGATCCAAGTAGACCAAAGTCCATGGATGGAGACATTATTGATCTCATGCTTCAAATACAACAAGATGGTTCAACTTCATTTGAGATAACTGTCGATCACATCAAAGTTCTGCTCATGGAAAGAAATTATCTGTTTGGAAATCTTGAATTATGCATTTCAATCAAATTCACCTTTTTTTCACTTGAAGAATAGTACTTTCACTAAATTATCACCTACAACATTTTTCACTAATTATTGATACTTTGAAAATTAACCGAAACCCTTTATGCCTTAATGTTTCCAATTACCCTTACATAATATTCACACGACTAGCATGCATTCATGAAACATTTGACGTCAAATTGGATGAAGTTCAAGGTGACCATGAAGGCGTTCTATTGACGTGCATGTTTTCAATTCATTTTCTTTGTTTGGTATTTTGGGCAAGATAAGCCTGCATAGGGAGTTCAATAGTGCCTACATTAAAACATATTTACACCTATGCCCCATAGAGAATTTGTATCAATCTTGATGTAAAATGCTTATTTCTCTCACTATTGTGATAAGCCTTCCAATTGAAACATAAAATACACCGAATATACGTTTGAATAGGAACCTTAAATTTAGGTCTCGATTGAGATGTTTTTGTGATGGCCCAAATTTTGCACGTTATGTTATAATCAATGCAAATTTTTGTATTCGGTTGTCTATAATTAAGACAAAAAGATTTGTACATACAGGTATTCTTTCGCAAGCATTAGGTAAAAGTTTGTGGTATCTATCAAATCATTAAGATGTGATAATTTATGTTATATGGGATGGACCTAACGCAATTGTTTATTGCTTTCCAATTAAAATTGCAGAACGTATTCTTTGCTGCTACAGACACAAGTACGGTGACAGTGATTTGGGCAATGGCAGCAACGATGAAGAAACCAAGAGTCATGAAAAAGTTGCAAGCAGAAATTAGAGAAATCATGGGAAAGAAACATATGTTGGATGAAGATGATGTTCAAAAGCTTCCCTATCTCAAGGCAGTTGTTAAGGAGACATTCAGGTTGTACCTAGCCGTACCACTTCTAGTGCCTAGAGAAACAATTGGAAAATGCACCATTGATGGTTATGACATTCAACCCAAAACCTTAGTTTATGTAAATGCCTGGGGCATTGCAAGAGATCCTGAGTATTGGGAAAATCCAGATGAATTTTTGCCTGAGAGATTCTTGAATAGCACTTTTGATCTGAAGGGGCAAGAGTTTCAATTGATCCCATTTGGAGCAGGCAGAAGAGGCTGCCCTGGATACCCTATGGGACTAGTAACAGTGGAGCTTGTACTAGCGAAGCGAATATTTTGCACTCATTTGATTGGGAATTGCCTCCTAGGATGAAGAAAGAAGACATTGACACAGATGCTTTGCCTGGTCTTACCATGAGCAAGAAAACTGATCTAAGGCTTGTGGCATAATTGCTTTTAATTTTGATATTAGAAAATTCAAAGTTTCTATAAATCAAAATTTCCAAAAAATTAAAGTTTCTTACACAATCATTCACTTATATTCAAATGCACACTCTTACGTTCGTTCATCTAAAAGTTATATTTCTATTGTATAACATTTGTTAAAACAAGTGTACGATGAATATTTGTTAAAATTCACAAATTATTGTCTAACTATGCACATTTATATTTTTTGCATCCTTTGGTTTTGGACATTCTATTGATTTAACTTCACTTTGTGAAAAAAAAAAAAAAAACAGTTTGAGCACTTCTAATCAGTGTCCACTGAAAACCAGTTGGACAAATAAGTTTTATTATTGTCATTACTACAAAGATTGACATCATTATGAGTTCAAAACGTGGATATAAACGTATTGTTATAAACAGTAGCACATGGAAGAAAATGACCGACCAAGGTGTAAAATTATATTGATTATATCTACAAAATTCGCTATACTTACTTGTTTTTTTTTTTTTTCCCCTTTTAAGTTTTTAGATCATTCTGTTTCAATTTCCCTGAGGCTCACGTACATGTTTTCCTTTTTAGTAAAAGTTTGAATCATAAGTCATAATAAGTGCATGGCAGTGCCAGGGATCTATTACTATTACTATTCTTTTTTTTTTTTGGGGGGGGGCAATAAATCAATAAGATCAATGACATATTGCTTAGATTTTGATTTTTTTTTTGACAAAAGAGAAGTTAACAAAAAGAATATATTAATGTTGTTGTGATTAGTTTAAAATTCTTAAATTCTTTCTTATTAAATTGGTGGTTTTTTACTCATTCAGTTACTCAATAAACATGGGATTTTCATTACAGCCAGGTTATAAGGTATAAAATTAAAAAAAAAAATTTGTTCACTACGTTTGATTTGATTTATTTCAGGTCGGTGATCAAGAAAAAAGTGAACAAATTTTGCATGTTCGCTTGATCAGGACAAAAGTGCAGCCTAATGTAATTTTTTCTCAATTTTAACAGCATATCATACAGCTAGACTAATGAACCAAGTTCACATAAATTTTTTCTCTGAAAAAAATGCTTCGTTGAACTCATAATCCTTGTTCAAAGATGCAAATTCCTTGAATTACTGCCAGCATTTTATTTTATTTTACTTCTTTTATGTACATACAAGTAGCACAGGTTGGTAGATCAACACATACGAATTATACCCACAAATATTCAGATGAAAGTCGTGGATTATAAACTTATAACTGAATAATATCATAACTAATTACCCATAAATAGTGTGATGAATGCTAATCTGTAGTTAAAATGAAATTACACTTAGAGAGACTTAAAGCCAAGATTTTTATATTCCTGACGGTTCAATCTTGCTCATAGATTAAGGGCTAGTATTTGGTTACTGAATTTGTCTTGCTATTCCATGCTATATAAACCTATTTCTTCATGCCACCGAAGCAATTAAAGCCAGTGAACCCATGACTTATTACCTCATTAAGAAACACGATATTTACCTGACAATGATTGATATATATGGCGGTTAGACATCTGCTATAAATCCTTATAAAATTGCCTTTCCATAAGATTTTTTCTAGATCTTTACATCAGAAGTGGTCAAATTTCTAATTCATCCAAAGTTTTGTAAAAAAACTTAATTTAAATATCCGACAAAACTTATGTCCCAACATACAGAAGTTTAGATAATCCATATTCAGATATCTTATTTTAATAATAGATTTTTGTCATCAAAGGTTTGCTAAAATCTCAGTCGTGCATCACGAGTTATTTGGCGTGTTTCAGTGCTGAAGATGATTAATATGATCTTCAGTTTGAGATTGAGGTTGCACTATCATTGTCAATGGCTTGGACTTGAGAAGTAATTAAATCATTGCTTTACCCAAGAAAAGGGTAAATAAATTATTAAAAACACTAAAAATTTTTTGTAAGCAAAAAGAGTCTACTAAAATTGAGGCTCCTGAATCCGGGTCCTCTATTTCAACCCCTGTAATACTGTTTCATTGGTGTAAATCCTGTAATATTTGGCATATCTTTTCACTAGATTGGTGCAAATCAATTTTTGGTGCAACTATGTATACCATTTACAGCAAAATGGTACACATATTACACCAAATAGTGTTTTACATCAACACAGTGGAAAAATACACCAAATAGTGCAAGACTTGTCGCGCTTTGAGGAGTGTAACATGGATGTAACATCCATAAGTGAAACAGAGGATCCGGAGCCTAAAATTGATTAAGAAAAAGAAAGGAACAATATCAGGGAAATAACACAAGTAGGTCTCTCATATTTTAATCTTGTTTATTCCTAGTCCTTTGTATTTGGATGATAGCATTTTGATCCCCCGTATTTTAAAAACGTTGAATATTCATTTTTAAAGTGCTATTGAGGTTAATCTTTTGCACAAAAAAGCGTATAGACCGATCCAATGAGGAACAACATTCCATTAGCAGAAAAGGAAACACGACATGGGAAAAATTTAGGAATTTTCATTGGTTAGAGGACAACTCAAAAAAGCTCTATGCCTCCATTTATCTACCAAAATAATATTTGCACTCCTGTGTAATATGCTGTTCAGGTGAAAATAGATTTTTTTAAATTATGTTTTAAACACTTTCACCCCTCTCCATGCGTTTTCTACCTCCAACTATTAGAAACAGAATTTGAATCTTAAACGTGAGTGTGACGACCCCACCTTTCCCAAAGACGAATCAAAGGGTTTAGCGGACCACCTGCCCAACTCTCGCCGAGACTCACTATAGATTTCAAATAATTACAATTTTCAATCCTCAATAATTACATCCAAACACTCCAAAATAACAACAGAACCCAAAATTTACATTTCTATAAGTCATTTGAAATTCCAATTGTACACTTAAACTTAATATGGATCAAGCGATTATAAAATTTATCCAAGCATTAAAACTCAATATTGTCTCAAAATAAAGTAACATTCCAAATTACATGGACATAAAGTTTTCAAACATCTCCATCTTAAAGTTTACCACCAACTTTAAGCTTACAAAATGGAACAAATTCACTAATACATCAGTACTTAAACAGAAGGTTGCACACTTGAATTTTAAGCCAAAAGCAAACTCGCCGACCTCTTACACAACCCTGCTAAGGAAAACAAAAGGGAATGGGGTAAGCTAAACCTTAATGAGTTCCCAAATAAAACATGCAGTCACATTAACAAATAGGAGAACTCAAGTAGTCAAATATCGCATTTAAAATGTAAAATAAAGAAACAAATATCACAACCAAGTACAAACTACATCAAGCCTCTCAACTAGGAGATCGTGTTCATGAGGAAAATACTGCTCGAGCCTTTCAACTAGGAGATCGTGTTAAAGAACGCGACTCGAGCCTCTCAACTAGGAGATTGTATTCATGAGAAAAACACTACTCGAGTTAATAAGCAGACATAAGACAAACGTAGTAGCAAGTAAATTTAAAAGGATACGGGTGGCTTCCAAAAGCCAATTCCACAAGAGTTTGATCATAAGATAGCCCGTTGACTCTCCGTCAACTTTTGAAGTCAAGAACCAAAGTCCGTAGAGCACCACTTTACCCTACAACTGTCCACCGTTCACCCCCTTACAGGCCCCGAACACCTCAACTAATCAAATTTGGGTAATACTCGAGTATACCAAAGCAAGCTTAAGTGTGGTCGATGAGATAACTCTCCAATTGACTTAATCAAAATCAAGGTACTGAGACGGTATGAGAGGTCCCTCTCACTCTAATTGAGCGTGACACATACTGCCATTCAGTATACAAATCAGATACAGGACTGAAATGGGATGAGAGGTACCTCCCACCCGGCTTGAGTGTGGTACATACTACCGCTCAACACTTATAAATCAAGCACTTAATCAAGAACAAAGTACTAGGACGGGATGAGAGGTGTCTCCCACTCTATTCGAGCGTGACACATGCTGCCGCCCAACACTCACAAGTCAAGTATATGCCATATTCACACCACAAGTTTCATAATTCAAAGATACAAAATTTCAAATAAAAGAGATTGAGTGTGATAAAGTATGCACTCATCTCAATCAAGTAAATCATGTAGTTCAAGAAAACACATAAGTTCACGAAACAAGCAAGGAAACACTCACCTAACAAACCAAGTAATCTCAAATGTATGCGCATTGATCACCCTCAATATTGCCTTCGAATCCTAAGCACAAACAATGCATGCAACCATTAACTCAACCAAGTAAGAGAAAGCAACTTAATAAGTGCAAATACATGCAACTAGTTGATGCTTCTAAACTAGGAAGTTCTAGGAAGGCTCAAGGTCGGAAAACGAGGAGATATTGAAGGTTTACTAGATTCACAAGTCAAGTATAATATTTGGAATGAAATGAGTGTGCAAGACCCAAGAAACATCAAGATTTGACCAAGGAAGGAATTTGCACTAAAGCTGGAAATTCGTCTTAACAGTTGGCTACGTGCAGTCCCGGGAAAATGGGTATAACTTGGTGTAGAAAAATCAAAATTGAGTGCCTTCAGTGGTGTTAGAAACTAGACTCATAGGCTTTCCAACGATATATGGTTCAGCTCCTTGTTCATTTCCTATCACTACCAGAAAATCAGGGAAGTTGACTGAAATTTCATTTTTGACGGAGTGACTGGCAGAATTTTCTTGTGCACTTTAAAAGGTTTTCATCCTTCAAAATAAATTGATTTCACTCCAATTTGGTACACAAAGGTCCTAGAAATGTTTCTCAACAAGAATTGGTGAAGCTTGAACAAGAAAGAATCACAAAACAAGAAGGAAAATTCACAAAAACTGTTCACAACTTCCTTCCACTTTTAAAAGTGCAAACCTGTTTCTATAACTTTTCTAGCATGAATATGGAAGGTAAACAAGCATCATTCTCAAAGGAACAATCATCATAAACTAGTGATTAGTGTTAATCCAAAATCAAACACATAGTAGGCATAAACTTAAACCTACTCTCAAGATACAACTACAAGAATCCAAACCAAAAACTCATGCTTCCAAGCATCAATCATCCTTAATCATCTTCAAAAACCTTCATTAGACCAACTTTAAAGATCATAGAGCTAGGGTTTTGGAAGAAAATTACCTTGACAAGCTAAAGAAGTGAGCCTCCAAGCAACTAAAATCTTCTCCTACCAAGCTTAAGGATTGATGGTTAAGGTGCTACCAACTTCCTCTCTTTGATTTCCTATCAAACTAAGCAAGATTTAGGTTGGTTTTTGTGATTTTTCTCCTCTCTTTTCTCTCCTAAATTTTGTCCAACATCTCCTCAAAATGAAGCTGAAATTGTGTTGTTTTTAAAGAGATAAGTTTGGAGGGAAAAAGCCATCAAGTCAAAGTTTAAATCCTAGGGTGACAAGTGGTGGTTTCTTGGCCACTTCCTAACAAAAGTCTCACTTAATTGCTTCTAACTCCTCTAATTTAGTTTAGTCTACAATTAACATCAATAAATCCTATTTCCTAGAAATTAAGTCATGCAAGAAGTTCTCACTAATTCTAAAATTAAATCTAAGAAAAGTTTATCTAAACAATAATGTACTTAGTGAAAACATGCCACTAATGCACTAAAGGAATTTATTTGCACTTGAATGAGTTAAATGGTAATGTATATATGGAATTTCTAGTGTGAAAATGTATGCATGGAATTTCTAGTGTGAAAATGTATGCATGGAATTTCTAGGGCTCTTACACTGTCTCCCCCTTAAAAGAATTTTGTCCTCGAAATTCCCACCTTGAATCGAGAATAAATCAAGATATTTCTTATGCATTTCTGTTAATTGTGATCCCGAATTTTGATAATTACAAAACAATTGAAGAAAATTGGTCTAATGTTTTCTAGTGAGATCCTTGACAGAACAGGATATCGAGGCAGGAAACCTGTTGAAGAAACTGTTGACTGTCGGACGGACGATACCTTGTATCGGACGTCCGATAAAACTCGAAACCTTCCTATCGGACGCTCAACCTGACGTATCGGACGTCCGATAGACAGGGGATCTATCGGACACCTCTTTCGGACGCATAACATCTACATCGGACGTCCGAAGATATCCAAGAAATTTGATGAGCTTACTGGACGCTTTCGGACGCAAGCCTTCGGACGCAAAGACATGTATCGGCCGTCCGATCGATTCCATGAAAATTTTCTGAGCCTACTGGCCACTGTCGGACGCAAAGCTATCGGACGCAGAATTATTCATCGTCCGTCCGATAAGACTCGAAACTTGCCTATCGGACGCTAGCATCGGACGAGCAACAGAGTGTCGGACGTCCGATAGCTCCAACGGCTAGTTGACCTTTCAGCTTCTACTATCCGTTGACCTCGTTTTCTAGGCACTTTTTGGTCTCCTATAAATACAAGAACTGTCTAAATATCAAATACAACTGTACACTTGGATAACAAGTTCTTAAGAGTGATTTTAGCTAGAAAATACTCATTTTGAGTAAGAATTGTTAGTCTTGTAGTGTGAGTTCATTGAGAAGCTTTTCAATTGTGAGTGAATTCATCAATTGTGTAGCTGTGTGAGGGTTTTCTGTAAAGAGTGTAAAACTTCCTAGCTTGACTAAGTAGAGCTTGGGGCAAGGAGGAAGTGATCCTTCTATTGTACACAAGTGTGATCGATTTTCACCAAATTGAAGAAGCCTGTTTTGAGGAATCCTCTTTAAGCTCAAGTGGAGACTTGAAGAAGTTTGGTTTGCTATCCATCATTACTCATTTTATCTTACGTATCATATTCATTGTTTGAAATTTCATCCATATTTATCAATCTCGACTTATCTATTTACTTGATAAATCATTTGTTCAAGAGCTTGTGATTAAAATTTGAAAAAGAGGTAATACTTGGCTGATTATTAGTCAACCTAATTCACCCCCCCCTCTTAGGTTGTATTTGGGCCTTACAATTGGTATCAGAGCTTGGTCTCTAAAATCAAGCTTAACCGCTTAGAGTAAAGATGACAACCAACAATGCCATGTTCTGTGAAGGTCAATCAATTACTAGACCACCAATGTTTAATGGATCAAACTATGTAAGCTGGAAAGAACGTATGATTATTTTCTTGCAATCTATTGACATTGATTTATGGTTTATTGTTAGTGAAGGTCCTTACACTGCCATTATAAATGATCCCATCACTCATGTTCCTAGATTAAAAACTAGAGATGAGTTGAATCGAGAGGATAGAGCTAATCTCACATCAAATGCAAAAGCCATGAATGTTCTTTATAGTGCACTAGATTCGAATGAATCCATTAGAGTAAAAGGGTGTAAATCTGCCAAAGAAATTTGGGATAAACTAAGAGAAATTCATGAAGGTAGTGAGGATGTAAGAGAGCAAAAGAAATCCATTCTTGTTACTAAATATGAATCATTCAAAATGGAACCTCATGAAAACATTGATAAGATGTACTGTAGATTCAATGACCTTATTAAAGACCTAGAGGTTTTGGAAAAGGAATACACTCTTGGTGAAAAGAATAGAAAAATTTTGAATGCTCTACCTAAAGAATGGGAGAACAAAGTAACTGCAATTGAGGAAGCCAAGGACTTGAACTCTATGTCTATTGAGTCTCTCATTAACTCTCTAACATCTTATGAATTAAAGCTCAAAAGCAAAGTACAAGATGAAGAGGAAGCAAGAGTTAAAAAGCATTGCTCTAAAGGCTGCTCAAGATGAGGATGACTTGGCTTCACAAGATGAAGAAGATGGTGATTGTGATGATAGTGATCTTGCACTCATCACAAAAAGCTTCAAAAGAATACTCAACAAGAGAAGATTCAGAAAAGGAGGACCAAGCAATCAAAACAACAATCAACTCAATACAAAATACAAAGCAAGATATGATGCAAACAAGAAGCAAGGAGATAAGTGCTTCGAATGTGGGCAGCTCGGGCATTATGCGGTGGACTGTCCAATGAAGAAGAAGAAAGATATGAAGAATGAAAGAAAACCGAAGTTTAACAACTTTCAAATTACTTGGAAGCGAATGCAACTTAAGGAGAGATTGAAGAAGAAGAAGAAATAGCTCAAATTGCCTTTATGGCAATTGGTGACAATGAGGTAACTTCTCATCCACAATACAATAGTGATGATGATGATGATGATTTAGAGTCATTTGTTGCAAAACTGCATGAAAGCTTGAAAGAGTCCTATTCTAGAAACAAGGAACTAAAACAAAAAATTACTTTTCTTTTGCAAGATAATGCAAACTTGTTCCAAGATAACAAGAAGTTGAAATATGACAATGATTGCTTAGTAAAAACTGAAATGGAATTGCAGTATGAACTTGATAGAAAAACAAGCCTTTGTGAAATGCTCAAAGAAAGGCAAAATGACTTGAAAAAGAGAATGGATAATCTTGACGTGATGCTTCAAAACAAGAAACAAAATAGTTTCACAAGAAAGGTGTTTAACCCTTATGAAAAGAAAATTATATTTAATGCAAATGAATTTACAATCCATAGAAAATGTGGAGTTAGATTCATTAAATCAGTTCATGTAAACGACTCTACCATTATGTGTGATTTTTGCTGCCAAGTAGGTCACTTGAAGCATGATTGCTATGTGAAAAGAAACATGAAAAAAGGAATGAGATGTATGTGGTTAGTCAAACATTGACTCTAACCATCAAGGACCCAAAAATTAAAAGGGGTACCAAACTTTCTATTTCTTGTAGGTAAAAATTGAAAAGGATATGAAGAAATCAAAATGGTTCATTGATAGTGGATGCTCAAGGCACATGACCGGCGATTCCTCACAATTCATCAAGCTCAAATCAAAGTCAAGTGGAAAAGTGACCTTTGGAGACGACATGAAAGCTAAAACAATTGGAGTAGGTGATGTGGGTAAGAATGGTGAAACATTTGTGCATAATGTTCTTTTAGTGGATAATCTAAGTTATAATTTGCTTAGTGTTAGTCAACTTTGTGATAAAGATCTATTTGTTTTATTCAAAAAACATGAATGTTTGGTTCTTGACTCGAAATTTAACATTGTTTTCAAAGGAAGTAGATACAATGACATCTATGTTGTGATTCTTGAGAAAATTGACTCTTCTAGTTTTAAATGCCTTAAAATTTCAAATGAAGATCCTTGGTTGTGGCATAGAAGACTTTGTCATTTTAACATGGACGTGATAAATGAAATTTCAAAAAGGGAACTTGTTAGAGGACTTCCTAAGATTAAGTTTGAAAAGGATAAGATTTGTGATGCATGTCAATTTGGGAAACAAACCAAAACATCTTTTAAACCTAAGAAAATCATTTCTACATCTAAGCCATTGGAACTCTTACATCTTGATCTATTTGGTCCTACACCTATTGCTAGTCTAGGTGGTAGAAGATTTTGCTTCGTTATTGTTGATGATTACTCTAGATATACATGGACTATTTTTCTTACTCATAAAGATGATGCCTTTAAAAGTTTTGTCTCTCTCTTTGCAAAAGTGCAAAATTTACTTGGATTGCATATCATTAAAGTTAGAAGTGATAATGGTTTGGAATTTAAATATTGTGGATTTCCAGATTTTGTGATCATAATGGAATAACTCATGAATTTTCTATTGTAAAACCCCTCAACAAAATGGTGTTGTTGAAAGAAAAAATAGAACACTTGTAGAAGCTGCAAGAACCATGTTAAGTGAGAATGATTTACCAAAATATTTTTGGGCGGAAGCCGTAAATACAGCTTGCTATGTAATGAATAGAGTATTACTAAGACCTTTTCTGAACAAAACTTCATATGAGTTGATGTTTGATAAAAAGCCAATTGTTGGCTATTTTAAAGTTTTTGGATGCAAATGTTTTATTTTGAATATCAAAGAACACCTTGGAAAGTTTGATAAGAAAACCGATGAAGGTATTTTCTTGGGATATTGTGATAATAAAAGAGGATATAGAGTTTATAATAGAAGAACTCTTGTGATTGAAGAAGCTATACATGTTTCATTTGATGAATCTAATGGCAACTCTTCAAATAGTACTTGTGTAGATGATGATGTAGGTATTCAAAAGAATCTTGAGAAGCTCACACTTCAAGAAGAGAACAATTGTGATATGGAAGAAAATTCAAAAGATGGTGATTCTCAAGAAATTCGAAGGCTAGATGAAGAAGACAAGAATGATGAATCACTAAAGGATTTTCCTAAAGCATGGAAGTTCATTCAAAATCATCCAAAGGATTTGATCATTGGGAATCCATCCGAGAGGGTAAGAACTCGTTCTTCATCAAAGCCATTATTTGATAATTTCGCATTTGTATCTCATATTGAGCCTAAAAACATCAATGATGCCTTAAAAGATGATTATTGGATTATGGCCATGCAAGAGGAGTTAAATCAATTTGAAAGAAATAATGTTTGGACTTTAATTGAAAGACCTCAAAATTATCCTATCATTGGCACTAAATGGGTGTTTAGAAATAAATTAAATGATAAAGGTGAAATTGTAAGAAACAAGGCTAGATTAGTGGCTAAAGGGTATGCTCAAGAAGAAGGTATTGATTATGATGAAACGTTTGCTCCCGTTGCTAGATTAGAGTCTATTAGGATGTTTCTTGCATTTGCATGTTTCAAGGGTTTTAAGTTGTATCAAATGGATGTTAAAAGTGCTTTTCTAAATGGTTTCATTGATCAAGAAGTATATGTGGATCAACCACCCGGCTTTGAAAATGAAAAGTTTCCTAATCATGTATTTAAACTTTCAAAAGCATTATATATCTAAAACAAGCCCCTAGGGCTTGGTATGAACGCTTAAGTGGATTCTTAGTTGAAAATGGTTTTAAAAGAGGCATAGTAGACACAACTCTTTTTACAAAACAAAAATCAAATGATCTTCTTATTGTACAAATTTATGTTGATGATATTATATTTGGTGCTACTAATGAGGACTTGTGCAAGGAATTTTCCACCATTATGCAAAATGAGTTTGAGATGAGCTTAATGGGAGAATTGAATTTTTTTCTCGGACTCCAAGTCATTCAAACACGTGAAGGAACCTTCATCAACCAAATAAAATACACCAAAGAACTTCTCAAAAGATTCGGCATGGAAGACTCAAAGCATGTGGGAACACCAATGTGCACGTCCACCAAGCTTGAAAAGGACGAAGAAGGTACAAATGTAGATGAGAAAAAGTATAGAGGTATGATCGGAAGCCTTCTTTATTTAACTGCAAGTAGACCGGATATTATGTTTGCCGTATGCCTATGTGCTCGTTTTCAATCTTGCCCAAAAGAATCTCATTTGAATGCCGTTAAAAGAATTTTTCGTTATTTAAAAGGAACCATGAATTTTGGTCTTTGGTATTCTAAATGTAATGAATTTACCTTGTGTGGTTATACGGACGCTGATTTTGGCGGATGTAGAATTGATAGAAAAAGCACTAGTGGATCTTGTCATTTTCTTGGAAAGTGTTTAGTCTCTTGGTTTAGTAAGAAACAAAATGCTATTTCCTTATCAACAACCGAAGCGGAATATGTTGCTGCTAGTGCATGTTGTGCACAATTAATTTGGATGAAACATACCTTGAATGATTTTGGTTTGACATATGATAACATGCCCATCTTTTGTGATAATACTAGTGCAATTAATTTGACAAAAAATCCTATTCAACATTCTAGAACAAAACATATAGACATTAAGCATCATTTCATTCGTGATCTTGTTCAAAAAGGTGAAATTTGTGTAAACTATGTCTGCTCAGATGATCAAATTGCTGATATTTTCACAAAAGCACTACCCCTAGAACAATTTAGATATCTTCGTTCGAAATTGGGTATCTTAGAAAAGATGCCTTAAGCCTTTCTGGTAAAAACTTATCGGACGTCGATCGATGACGGACGTCCGGTTCTGGTCATTTTCCGAGAAAATGCTATCGGACGCATGGGTCGGACGCTTCAGAACGTTCGGACGTCCGACACATGAACAGTCGCACTGAATCAGGCCATTTCACTTCATTTCCATCAGTCAACTACATTTAATTCGGACGCATCTTCCCAACCACCTCAATTCAAAACTCCAAATTCCCAGCCAAAACTTCACCATTTCTCAAAATTGAAAGTTCAGATTTCACCTCTCACCTATTGCGGTCCAATCTTCATCAATTATCCGCACTATAAATCACTCCTCTTCTCATTCCCAAATCCCACCAGAAACCCTAAGCTTCCCTTTCTCCTCTTTCTAGCTCGAAAAATTGATATATCTTCACCGAATTTAAAAGTGTGTCACTCTGCATTACGCGTAAACATCTTCTCATCACTGGAATCACACAACACAAGCAATATGGTACGCACTCGTGGAGCTCTGTCATCTACCGGACGCAAGAAGATGCCAAGAGATGAAGATACTTCCTCCCCACAGGGCAAACGCACCTCCAAAAGAACAAGACGTGGCTCTGCTACAAAACAACCACCTCTACTACTCCTCCGATTCTCGGGTTATAATAGAACCTGCTCCCTTACCTAAATTCATAGATTCTGATGCTGAGTCTAAGTTTGCCTTATTCTCTCAAAAAGGTTTCATTATTCAGCGATCCATTATTCCTTAGTTTAAGAAAATCGATCTAGAGTCGTCCTTAAGTTGTTTGAATTTCAGAAATGGTCTCACATCATTGTTATGCCTAATGTCTATTACCCTGACATGATGTATCAGTTCTTTGCCAATCTTAGGAAGGGTAATTCCCGTGATGAGCTTAAATCCCGTGTCAATGGTATTGATTTGGTATTTGATTCGATGTTGTGAATGAAATTTTAAAAACCACCATTGAGTTTGGGTGCAAAAGTAAAATTGCAAACTTCTTTTCCTATGAGGAAACTCCAACAAGCTTGAATCATTTCAATGCTGAAAAATTAATGGCCTATTTTCAATCTCCTTTTCAAACTCTGTTGATGCCAAGTTGGAAGATTTAAGTCTAAAATCTGATCATCTTTTCAATCATCTCAAATTTGCTTGTTCCAACTGATGGTCATCGGACAGATGCAAACAAAATGGAGTTATATCTGTTTTATTGCTTTGTTGAAAGAATTCGAATAGATTTTGGCTTTGTCATGTGTAAGTTTCTGATGAAACTCTCACCGATACAAGAAGAAAACTCTCTTATGAAAGTTTTAACTCCCATCTTTGAACACTTCAAAATTCCTATAAGTGGTGTATGTCCCTAAGGACTTAACCACTTACGTGTTTTCAAAACAGTATTTTGAAAGAAGAATTTAAAATTCTTTGATGGAAATTGGTGCACCAAGGAAGCGTCTGAATCTCGCTCAAAGAAAGGACATGATGCTCTCTCTCCTAGTTTTGCTAGAACTCTTAGATTTACTCAGGTCCATCAATTCATCCCTAGGAAGTCAGCCTCTAGGATTTCCTCTCAATCGATGTCTTGGATTTGTTGAGCGAGCTCAAAGTCATGTTCTTCTACTTGAACATGGTCTTATGTTAACCATGACATCGACCAAAATCTAACTTTCTTGACAAAAGAAACCTGTTGTTTCCTCCTCCAGGGATGAAAACACCTCCCAACCAAAGAGTCACGAACTGATCCTTCATTGGATGACCAAGAGATGATCGAGTCACAAAATCTACGTGATCCCATCATCTACCAAGGGAAAGAACCGGTGGTTGTGGAAGATGAAGAAAGCGAAGATGATGGGGATGAAAGCTGCGAGAAGAAGATGATTCAACATATCGGCTTGTCGGCGACGGAACTCGATCAACATTCACCTTTAGGCACCCTAGGATGCACTTACACTTCACATTAGAATGCACAAGTCTGTTTTGTTCCCTTTCTTGATGTGAAAGTGTATCAATCTATTTTACTGCCTTCATCTAAGACTTTTGTAGAACCAGCACTTCAGTACTCTTGTTAACATTTTTTTTCAGTTAATGTTGATGGCCTTACAATTGGTCTTACAATTGGCCTTACATGATTTTGGACTATGTTGCTGGATGATGTTATCTGATGAAATCTGATATTATCTGAATTTGGAAATTTCACTGCTTGTTTACATTACTACATTATGCTGATTCTGCTACACATCTGGCATTAGAGTTTTCATTGCTTCGCACATTTTGGGTTGAATGTTTTTGTGATGACAAAAAGTGGGAGTAAAAAGAAAATTGAGTTTTTCGAGTAAGGGGGAGTAGATAGTTATTCGAGTAAGGGGGAGTTTTTTTTTTTTTGTTAAAAACTCAATTTTGGTTAATTTACATTCAATTGTTTTGTCATCATCAAAAAGGGGGAGAATGTTAATTGTGATCCCGAATTTTGATAATTACAAAACAATTGAAGAAAATTGGTCTAATGTTTTCTAGTGAGATCCTTGTGACGTAATGGGATATCGAGGCGAAACCTTGAAGAAAGCTGACGCCGGACGGACGATACCTTGTATCGGACGTCCGATAAAACTCAAACCTTCCCATCGGACTCAACCTCGGCGTATCGGACGTCCGATAGATAGGGATCTATCGGACACCTCTTTGGACGCATAACATCTACATCGGACGTCCAAGATATCAAGAAATTTGATGAGCTACTGGACGCTTTGGACGCAAGCCCGGACGCAAAGACATGTATCGGCCGTCCGATCGATTCCATGAAAATTTTCCCTACACCGCCTTTGTCGGACGCAAAGCTATCGGAGAATTATTCATCGTCCGTCCGATAAGACTCGAAACTTGCCTATCGGACGCTAGCATCGGACGAGCAACAGAGTGTCGGACGTCCGATAGCTCCAACGGCTAGTTGACCTTTCAGCTTCTACTATCCGTTGACCTCGTTTTCTAGGCACTTTTTGGTCTCCGATAAATACAAGAACTGTCTAAATATCAAATACAACTGTACACTTGGATAACAAGTTCTTAAGAGTGATTTTAGCTAGAAAATACTCATTTTGAGTAAAATTGTTAGTCTTGTAGTGTGAGTTCATTGAGAAGCTTTTCAATTGTGAGTGAATTCATCAATTGTGTAGCTGTGTGAGGGTTTTCTGTAAAGAGTGTAAAACTTCCTAGCTTGACTAAGTAGAGCTTGGGGCAAGGAGGAAGTGATCCTTCTATTGTACACAAGTGTGATCGATTTTCACCAAATTGAAGAAGCCTGTTTTGAGGAATCCTCTTTAAGCTCAAGTGGAGACTTGAAGAAGTTTGGTTTGCTATCCATCATTACTCATTTTATCTTACGTATCATATTCATTGTTTGAAATTTCATCCATATTTATCAATCTCGACTTATCTATTTACTTGATAAATCATTTGTTCAAGAGCTTGTGATTAAAATTTGAAAAAGAGGTAATACTTGGCTGATTATTAGTCAACCTAATTCACCCCCCCCTCTTAGGTTGTATTTGGGCCTTACAATTTCTTCTTCCATTTCCCAAGTGGCTTCCTCAATTCCATGATTTCTCCACAAGACCTCGACTAGAGGAATTTGTTTACTTCTTAGCTCCTTTATTTTCCGATCTAAGAGTCGCACAGGCTTCTCCTGATATGCCAAACTCCATCACCAATTTTCGTTCTCCTTCCCAAATCTCACAGTTTTATGCACCATGTTCACAATTAAACTTTGATCCCCAGTAGGTATCTTAACTTCCAAATCATATGGTAATTTAACAGGTTTTACATCTATACCACACATGAAAGTAGGATTTACAAAAGAATGAGTTGCTCCAGGATCGATTAAAAGCTTAGCCAAACAGTGGAAAAACAGGAATTGTACCTTCAACCACCTCGGACGATTGAAGAGCTCGGTTTTGGTCCAAAGCATAAACCCTAGCAGGCACTCTCGGTCTACTTCCACTTGTAGTCGGTTGCTTAGGGTTGGTTTTGTCCAAGGGTTGACCATCCTTTCCTTCACGGTCTATGACTGGGCATGAAGTGATCTGGTGCTCAGCACTACCACAGCGAAGACATTTCCTTTCCTTTCGCCAACAATTATCTGCGGTGTGGTTTGGTTTTCTACAGTAACTACAATTCTCACGAGGAGTCGATATCGAACCTCCTTGAGAAACATTTCTTTGTTGTCCTCTGCCACTTTGAGCTCCTCTAGATGGCTCTCCTCCTTGTGGTCCCGGAAGTCGACCTCCTTCCGCCCCTCTTCCAAACTTAGGGGTTGGAACTGTCTTATCAACCTGTCCCGAAGTGCTACTAGATGCATCTCGTTTCTTTGCTTGAAAAGTCCTAACTTGAGCCCTAACCTGCTCAACCCGTTGGGCTTTCTCGAGAGCATCTCTAAAAGTGTTAACTTGGGCTGCAGCTAAGTCCTTCTGAATTTCTACATTTAGTCCTTATACAAAACGCCTTATCCTTCTTTGCTCAGTTGTCACCAATTCGAGAGCAAATTGGATAACTTAGTAAACTGCGTTTCATACTCAGCCACGCTCAAAGTTCCCTAGCGAAGTCTTATAAAATCATCCTCTCTTCGTTCTTGAACTATAGGTGGAAGAAATTTCTGGTTAAACTCTCTAGTGAAGTTAAGCCAAGTACGTGGCGTTTGCTTTCTTTCCCAATTTGCTCGTACTATGTTCCACCACGAGCGAGCTGCTCCTTCCAGTTGAAAGATGGCAAAGATAACTTGTCTTTCCTCAGTATAGTTCAAGGCAGCAAAGATATCTACCATTCTCTCAAGCCAGTTCTCTGCTACCTCAGGATCTGGTCCCCCCAAGAAATTAGGAGGAAAGAACTTTTGGAACCGTTCTAAGGCTCTATCCTAGCCCCCCTCATGATTTTCAGGTTGGTTATTGGGTCCTAAACCTTGTTGGTCCGCTAACCGTTCTAGGATATCAATCATACGGTTAATAGCCGTAACAACTTGGTCTCGCTCATTAACCCTTGATTCTTGATTTTGGTTAATAGCAGACCCTTGTTCCCTCTCTTGTTCACGAGGCTGTCCGTGTCCACGACCTCGATCATGTTGTCTCCTCTCCATTTGTTTTCTTACAGATCTAGGGTTGAAATTATGCAAGAATGAAAATGCATGATTACATGAATGCATACATAGTATAACATATAACATATAATATATAAACAAAACAGAAAACTAAATACATTTAAACTCACCCAAAAATACTTAGGTTACAAAACAAAAGCAAGTTCCAAAAGTTTTACACACAAAAGATATCTATACAAAAGATACATATACCAACTTTGACAAAATACACAGAACAATTTCCCAACAAAACATAGTACACCCAAACCATGTACCATACATGTAAAAATCAAAGGCAATATAGAATAATAAAACAAGTCATTCACAAAGCACATGAAACATCAAAGCTGATATCTCAACAAAGCAATTCATAACTTAATGTTTCACTAGGTCAACCCATCATGGAACTAGGAGTTACTATCATCAACAAAGTCCACTTCATTTACAACGCTAAGGTCTAAAGGACACACATGTAATCAGGTACAAAAACAAGAATACAGTCAATTCATAGCAAGATTGGCCACTCAAGGTATAAATCGATCCAATTCCCATTTCTGCCTGACATACCAAGTAGATCCCGCAATCTACCATAAGCAAGTAAATAACACTCAACCCAAACCCACAGTCCGGCATCCTAAATAGTAAGTCTACAATACACAACAAAGATCTAAAGCCTAAAGCTCTGATACCAACTGTGACGACCCCACCTTTCCCTAAGGCGAACCAAAGGGTCTAGCGGACCATTCCTTAACTCTGGGACTCACTAGACTTCAAACAATTACAATTTTGAATCCTTAATAATTACATCCAAACACTCCAAAATAACAACGAGAACCCAAAATTTACATTTCTATAAGTCATTTGAAATTCCAATTGTACACTTAAACTTAATATGGATCAAGCGATTATAAAATTTATCCAAGCATTAAAACTCAATATTGTCTCAAAATAAAGTAACATTCCAAATTACATGGACATAAAGTTTTCAAACATCTCCATCTTAAAGTTTACCACCAACTTTAAGCTTACAAAATGGAACAAATTCACTAATACATCAGTACTTAAACAGAAGGTTGCACACTTGAATTTTAAGCCAAAAGCAAACTCGCCGACCTCTTACACAACCCTGCTAAGGAAAAGAAAAGGGAATGGGGTAAGCTAAACCTTAATGAGTTCCCAAATAAAACATGCAGTCACATTAACAAATAGGAGAACTCAAGTAGTCAAATATCGCATTTAAAATGTAAAATAAAGAAACAAATATCACAACCAAGTACAAACTACATCGAGCCTCTCAACTAGGAGATCGTGTTCATGAGGAGAATACTGCTCGACCCTTTCAACTAGGAGATCGTGTTAAAGAACACGACTCAAGCCTCTCAACTTGGAGATCATATTCATGAGGAGAACACTACTCGAGTTAACAAGCAGACATAAGACAAACGTAGTAGCAAGTAAATTTAAAAGGATACGGGTGGCTTCCAAAAGCCAATTCCACAAGAGCTTGATTATAAGATAGCCCGTTGACTCTCCATCAACTTTTGAAGTAAACAACCAAAGTCCGTAGAGCACCACTTTACCCCACAATCATCCACCGTTCACCCCCTTACCGAGCCCGAACACCTCAACTAATCAAATTTGGGTAATACTTGAGTATACCGAAGCAAGATTAAGTGTGGTCAATGAGATAACTCTCCAATCGACTTAATCAAAATCAAGGTACTGAGACTGTATGAGAGGTGCCTCTCACTCTAATTGAGCGTGACACATACTGCCGTTCTTGTGAATTTTCTATGAGACCTATTCCCTGGGCTTGAATTTGGAGCTTGAGGCTTTGACTAGAAACCCTAATACTGGTGATTCTTGGAGATCAAAGATATGGAAAAACTGATGGGGATTGACATGCAGGAATATTTTTGAACTTGTCTAGTGCAAGTTGGAATATCGAGGACGACATTCTCTTAAGGAGGAGAGATTGTGAGGGCCCAAAATTTCTTGAATTATTTGCTTATATTTCTTGTGAGAACCCTAGAAAAAAATGAATTTGATTGCACTATGATATCATTAATTGCATTATTTTCCTTTAAATACTTTATTTTGTATGCAGTGTATGGCATTAATTTAGAGTTGTATTTTACATATTTCATGTAGCCAAATACATAAAACTTATATGGTACTAAGTGGGTTATATTTTAAATTGAGGGATTAAAGGATAAATGTATAGATTTTATCCCAATTCATGGCTTAAATTGGGACACTTGTCAACCATCTACAAGACCTTGACTTAAGCTTCTTATTTAATCTCTCGTCTTCAAAAATTTGAACCAAAATTCCCTCCTTTTCTCTCTCTCTTGGCCAGCCACAAGAATAAGAAAATCACCCAAAACCCTAAGCTTGAATCTTGCAATTTTAAGTGAGGAAGACTTTTCCAAGAGCAAACCCTAAGTTAGAGTGTTAGTTGATCATCAAGCTTGGTTGGAAAATTGGAGCTTTTGGGGTGGTTTTCTCCCTCAACTCTCAAGGTATTTAACCACTTATCTATGCTTTTATGATCTTTAAATTCGAAGAGGATGCATGTTGGTTGAGCTTAAAGTGTTTGAAGTGGTTTAGGAGGAAAAGTTATGGAAGAATTTCTTGTGTTTGGAAACTTGAACTTAGGGCTTTATTTCTAACCTCTATGTGTTTGATGAAATGCCTATGGATTTGTGATGTTGTATTGCTGACTTTCTTCGATGTTTTAACATGTTAAACACCCTACTAAGAGTTGGAAATAATTCTTGAAATGTTGCTTATAGAAGTCATGTAGGAATTGAAATTCGACAGGACATCAGAAATGAAATTCAGTCAACTTTCCAAACTTGTTGATGATTATAGGAATTGAACTAGAGCCTGAACTTTATACCGTTAGAAAGATCTATGAATCTAGTTTGAGCGCCACTGATGGAGCTTGATTTCAATTTTTCTACATCGAGTTATAGCCAATCTTCCGAGACTGTTTAGTCAGCCTGCTCCTAGTCTGACAGTTTTCTGGTGCCTGTGATTTTGCCAATTTCGACCATGATGAAGTATGATCTGGGGTTCAACCTCTCCATGAAAGTTGTAGGTCTATGTCTTAGCTTCGAAACGCCATAAAATTTGCCTCATTCCAATAAGCGTAGCACCTGTTGCGATCAAATCGCTGAGGGGTGTCAAAGCTGTTAAACCAAAGTGCCCTTTATTTGTTTGCTATTAGATACGTTTAGCACGTGCATTTTCGATTCATCGACGTTTGAGTGATCCTTCTACATTTGAGTTAGTTAAACCTAAATGTCTCTTATTTGTTTACAATTAGGTGTTAATGGTGGAAACGGAAGGAATTTTGAAGCAAATACCAAAATTTGCTTTATTCAAATCGGTGAGTGTTCCAACTCCTTTTCAAATGAAAAATCTTGCTATTGTTTGCAAAGGAATGATTCATTGAAATGATTTGCTAGTATTTATAAGGAAATGATTTACCACTATTTTCAAGTAAAATTGCTTTTACAAGTGGAATCATTTATGAAGGATTAGTGAGTGTTCTTTGCATGTTGTGTGAATTACATGCTTATGCTGTTTAATACTTGATGCTACTTGTCCTCATGAGTGTTAAATACTTGTTCCTAGGTGAGTGTGCACTTTATCGCACTCGACCTAACTCTTATTATACTGCTCAACTATGTATGATTCCACTGTTTGTATATTATTCGTGCATGAATGTAGGCCATGTGTACTTTAACACATTAGATGAACAAGGCCTATCCCCCTTCGTTACCGGCCCATTCGAGCCAGAAGCGGACTCGGTCGGGTAGGTTGGTAACCTAGGGCACTGATTATGGTGTACTCAAGTATTACCACTGGGTGTTATAAGAAGGAGAAGGGGGTTGAGTGACTAATAAAGATGGACTGCAACTACTCCCGAAGGACACTGTATCCTTTCAATATTTGAATTAAGTGTTTATTGAATTAATGTTCATTGAATCAGTGTTTACTGCATTATTGCTTGTTAAATTAAGTGTTTATAATATGATTCTTTAAGGGATTATTGTTTCTTGTATCCTTTTAAATGAAAAGATTCTTAAATGTTTTCAATATGAATGTGTGACCATGTTCTCGACTTACACGTATTCTTTTAAAGATTCAAATGTTTTACAAAATGCTATTTAATTCAAAAGTTCATGAATTTGATAAAACGTGAATCTTCTTATTTTCACTAAACATTCACTGAGTTTCTAGCTTACCCCAAAATATTTTATTTTTCCCCTCATAGGGTTCGAGATGAAGGAAAGCATTTGCAGTGATCTTTCTTAGCGTGACTGATCGGATTATCTCTTATACTAATTGTAATCTTGTACGGTTGGACTTTTGGTGTATTTGGTTTAGTTGGAAATGTAATCATCACTTTTGAGATCTTGCATTGTAATAAACTAAGGAATTGTAGTGAGTCCTGACGAGAGTTAGGCAGGCGGTCCGCCGAACCTTTTGGTTCGCCTTAGGGGGAGATAGAGTCGTCACATCTTTCAACTTAGGAGAGTTGAAATTCGACCCTGAGATAGAGAAGATAGCGAAAAGGCTAAGGAAATAAAAGAGAATTCAATTCTATTATCCAAGATTTCATCACCAAGTAATCAAATAGCAATGGACATGAAGATTAGGAGCTCAAACAATGAAACAGAAGAAACAATAGATAATGCTCATCAAACTTTGAAGGAATCATGATCTTAATCATCAACTATTATGTACTGAGTATCCAACTTTGGATGTTAATACAAATTTTGAGCTGAAGTCTGGGTTCATTCAAATATTGCCCATTTACCTTGGGTTATCTAGAGAAGACCTTGATAAACACTTGAAGGACTTTCACATAGTTTGTCCAAGTTTCATACTTCAAGGGATTTCTGAAGGTCAATTGAAGCTGAGGGCTTTTCCATTTTCATTGAGAGATACAACAAATGTGAGGACCCAAAAATTTTCTCTCTCATTTATGCATTTATCTAGAAAAATTTAATGTGTGACATTTGCTTTATTATTGATTGATTTATGTGATAATTGTTTTCATTATAACTCTAGCGCACATGTACATCTTAAACTATTATAGTACTAATTAGAATAAGAAATTAGTAGGATAATAGCATAAAAAAGTAGAAATATGGGGCAATATTATGACCACCAAAATTATGTGGTTATAATTGAAAATACTTTATACAAAATACAAGAAATTGGACAAATGTCCCATTCTTGTCAAATGTTAAAATTCATGTTAAATGACTAAATTACCATCCAATTTCTTCCAAATTACCATGCAACTAAGGAATTTTAATAAAACCAATTTTCCAAGCAATTTTGGTTCATTTTCTTTTCTTCATGAAACCTAGTGAGAAAGTTAGAGAGAGAGAGAGGGCCAAGAGCTTGAGGAAAAAATTGGAGAGAAAAAACTTCATTTTGCTTCCTTTTCTTCCAAAACTAAAAGAGAATCAAAGAGTTTTGTGTTCATCTTGTTCAAAACCAACAAAAAGAAAGGGAAAAATTGCTGAAAATACCCAACTTCAATTTTGTAGAAAAAAGGTAAAATTCTACCGCAAAACTCTTTCATCATTACAAGAAAATAGGTCATTAGTGACGAATCATTCCAGTGATAAAAAAAAAATTGTCGTTACAAAAGAAGGCCCTTTAGCCATGACTTTGGTGATTATCACTACTGACTTGTAATAGCTAAATCTTTAGTGACGATTTTGAATTGTCATCAGAAAACAGTTCACGCCATTCAACATGTAAAGGGTGGGTTCAACATCAGTGACGACATGATATGAGTTATCAATATTTCCCCTTCTTTTTATTGACAACTTCTGTATTGTTGTCACTATTTCTTTTTTCTGACAACCTATTGTTGTCAATAAAATTACATATTTGTTAGTGACAACATATATCGTCACTTAGTAGCTATTTGAATACCTAATATAATTTTTAATAACTATGTTAAGCAGCTATAATTAATAAAATATTCACAATTTTAGTTAAAAACTAAAGTTGAAATTGACTAAATTAATCCTAGTTGTCTTGTGCCGAAATTTTGAATTATTGTCACAAACAAATTTCCCCCATAACATTTGCAGGGCGTGGGAACAATTGGAAAAGGGAATAGTGATAATTTTTTTCAAAAGTCATCACTATTCCCATACCTTTTCTTTGACAATTTTACTATGTTGTCACTGCATATGTGTACATTCTATACTAACGACTTGAGGTTGCCATCAAAGTTACTGTAGTAATTAGTGACAACTTATGTCATCACTGAAATTGTTACTCTTGATTTGTTGTCTAATAAAATTACTTTGCTGTCATATAATTACAAGCCTCATAATTAATTTAAATTTTCTTATAAATTTTGTAATCTAATTATCTTAGCTAAAGTACCCATAATTGCTCAAATTGTAATAATTTTTTAATTTAAAAAATAAAGTTAGTTATTAGTTAACGTGAAGTTAATATAAATGAAAATTTTCAAATTCAATTAGTTAGAAAATTAGAAACTTGGAGATTAGTGACAACATTTTTTAGTGACAACTGCAAAGTCGTCACAGAAAGTTATCCTTCAACCACAACACTAGAAGTCGTCACAATAACCTCATCAAATCTATTATACACTGACGCCTATGAATTCTTGTCAGAAAAAGTTTCCCACCAAGAGGTTTCGAGGATGCGGGAATAATTATAGAAAACAATAGTGACGACTTGGTGAATTTGGAGTATGTAGTAGTGACGATTTTTTGACGTCATCACTATTGCTCGTTCTGTTCATTGACAACATGTAAATCTTGATTCCGGATTTTGATAATTAGAAAACAATTGGATGATTCAATCTAATGTCTTCCATAGAGAAATATGGCAGCTCAGATCATTGGTGAAAATGGTGCAATTGAAAAACTCAATCAAAAAGGAGCAAAGGACACTCAACTCTGTCGGACGCTCGATAGCATGTATCGGACGTCCGATAAAGGTTGAGAACTCTCAACAGAACCTCCATCGGACACTCAACTTGCAGAACTGGACATCCGATAGACAGGGAGAATATCGGATACTCGTATCGGATGCATATCGTCATCATTGGACGTCCGATCGAATTCAAGAAAATTTTCATGCTCTCTGACCAGTGTCGGACGCAGGTTTCATCGGATGCAGAAACTTCATCGATCGTCTGATAAAGATTGAAAAACCTTTCGGACGATGGCACCTGACGCATAATATTGTACCGGATGTCCGATACCTCTAACGGCTAGTTGACTCTTTAGCTGCCTTCTATTCGTTGACAGCTTTTATTAAGGTACTTTTTGGTCATCTTTAAATACAACTGTGTCTGAACATCAAAATAATTTTTATACACTTAGAATACAAGTTCTTAAGAGTGATTTTGGCTAGAAAATACTCTTCTAATAAGATTTGTAGTTCTTGAAATGTGAACTAGTGTGCAAGCTTTTCATTTGTGATCGAATTCTTCAATAGTGTAGTTTTGTGAGAGTTATCCGGAGTGATTGTAAAATTTCCTAACTTGACTGAGTGTTGCTTGGGGTAAGGAGAAAGTGAGCCTTCCATTGTACATGACATTGGTTGAAATTCATCAAATTGAAGTTGCTTGTGTTGAGAATTGTTCTTCAAGCTCAAGAGGAGCTTGGTAGACAATTGGTTTGCATACTCTCATCTCCCTTACAGTTTACTTTACAATTATTATATTGTTTATATCTTCTATCTTTGTTGAATTCTATTGTTCCTTCCTTGATAAATTTATTGTGTAAGAGGGTAAATTTCTTATTGTAAAAAAAGGGATATTATAACTTGATTAATTTTAATCAACCTAATTCACCCCCCTCTTAGATTGTCCTTGGGCCTTACAATTGGTATCAGAGTTTGGTCTCTAGGATCAAACTTAACCGCTTAGAGTAAAGATGACAACCAACAATGCTGTGTTTGTAGAAGGACAATCCGTAACTAGACCACCAATGTTTAATGGATCAAATTATGTGAGTTGGAGGGAATGTCTGCTTATTTTTTTACAATCAATTGATATTAATTTGTGGTTCATTGTTAATGAAGGTCCGTATACTACCACAATTGAAGATCCTATTACTCATGTGCCTAGACTGAAAACAAGAAATGAATTAACTCGTGAAGATAGAACCAATCTCACTTCAAATGCTAAAGTTATGAATGTCTTATATAGTACTTTAGACTCAAATGAATCTATTAGAGTTAAATGTTGTAAGTCAGCCAAGAAAATTTGGGATAAGTTGAGGGAAATTCATGAAGGGAGTGAAGATGTTAGAGAACAAAAGAAATATATCTTGGTCACTAAGTATGAATAATTTAAAATGGAGTCTCATGTAAACATTGATAAAATGTATTGTAGATTTAATGATCTCATCAAGGATTTAGAAGTATTGGACAAGGAATACACACTAGGAGAGAAAAATTGAAAAATTTTGAATGCATTACCTAAAGAATGGGAAAGTAAAGTGACTGCCATTGAAGAGGCAAAGGACTTAAATTCAATGTCCATTGAATCTCTTATAAACTCTCTAACATCTTATGAGTTAAAACCTAAAAGCAAAGTGCAGGATGAAGAAGATGCAAGAGCAAAAAGAAGTATTGCTCTAAAGGCTTCTCAAGATAAGGATAATTTGGCCTCATTGGATGATGAAGATATGGATGGTGATGATAGTTTTCTCTCATCATAAAAAGTTTCAAGAGAATCCTCAACAAAAGGAGATTCAGAAAAGGAGGACCTAGCAATTAAAGCTGTGAGGGTTTCAAAATTCTATTTTTATTGAAAAATAAATAATAATATTTATATTATGTTTATTCACTAAAATTATAGTGAATTTATGCTTTGAATTATTATTTTCTAATTTAGAGAATTTTTTGAGAATTATTTGTCGGTGTTTGGTTTCTGCCAGTTTAAGCGTCGATTTTTGAGACGTGACGTGAATAGTAGCTCTAAGACAAAACCGGCATATGTAGAAATATTATAGAGATATATTTAAGGTAGAACAGTGCCAGAAGAGAAAAACTAGTAAAAGTTACAGTGTCACGCATAGACGCGACAAAAAGTGGAAGTTTGACCACTTTTCCTTAAATTAGGGCCAACCAAGTATCTTGTCTCTTTAAAGCCATATTCCTTGCTCCTTTTCCCTTCATTTTCAGCTGCCATTTAGAGCTTAGAGAGAGAGAGAAATTTGAAATAGAGAGAGAGAGAGAAAAGAGAGAAAAAAATCCCAAGCTTTCTTCTTCTTCTTCTTCCTCAATTTTCCTTGCATCTTGAACACCATTGGAGAGCTTCAACTCACTCCTTTTTGCTGCTCATTCCAGCCGTGTGCGAGTGAGAGGAAGAGCGAGGAATCCGAGAGTGAGAAGGAGAGAGAAAGTGAGAAAGAAAGCTAGTTTTTGCTCTTCATCTTCTTGTTCTTGAAATTTGGGGAGAAAGCACCAAAGATCAAGCAAATCCTTGGCTAAGATGGAAGCTTTTGAGGTTGCTAAGCTATGGGAGATCATCCTTGGTTAGAACTTCACAAGATCCTACTTGATCTTGTTAGATCTATCTAGATCTAAAGGTATAACACTTAAACCTCTTAGTTCTAACTTTATTAGTGTTAAATCTTGTAGATCCATGGTTTATTTTGCTAGAAATGCTTATGTTTGGAACATTTGAGTTGGGCTCTTGAATTTCTAACTTAGGTAGGTGACTTGAGGTGACTTTTAGGTAGCGGACTTGAGGACCTGATTGTGATTTTGGTTGTTATTGATGAGATGGATTTATTTTGTGGTTAGAAAGTAAAAATATTGGTGAAAATTTTGAAGGAATGAGTTGTTTGATGGCTGAACCTCACTTGGAATGTTTTGATGCTTGATTTCAAAATTTTACGATGTTTCTTGGCAAGATTTTGCCTAAATAAATATGTATTATATTCATTTATGAGTATATGTTTGAATGGAGTAAAATCTTGAATTTTTTAATGGTGAAAAGTTGTGCTCTCACTAATTTTTGAGTAAAAGTATCATTTTGGCCAGATTTGTTTCAAAACAGGGAGCAATTTTTGTTGTCTAGAACCTCAACTTCCCATCCGATTTTTTGAATGAATTTTGGTACAAACCTATCCTATATATAGAAGACTAAGTGTACAAAATTTGGAATTTTTCCCATTAGATTTCGTTGGCCAAATAGTGTCCACAAAATAGCTTGGCAAATCTGGAAAATAGCTTTCAGGCAGCTTTATACCTTGTTTCCAAATGGGTGTATTTTCTTGCTCGGGAGTCAGAATCGAGTGCCATTTGTGGCATTTGAAACTAGACTCCAAGGATTTTCCAATGGTGTAAAAACACATGCTAGTTCTTTACCTACGATTTATAATAGATCTGTAAAGAAGGCTGATTTCACAACCTGTTTTCGTAGACTTTTGGGTTCTGCTAGAACTTGTAACTCGATTTGCCCCATCTTGCAAAACGAACTTGAAAGCGAGGTGTTCTAGTGATTTTTAGTATTTCGAGTCTAGTTTCCAACGCCATAGGCTATGTCCATTTTTGACGTATATAGCTTGAGTTATGGGTTAAGTAAGAATGTGTGGCAGGAGATGTTTTAGAAGTTTCGAAGAGTATTGAGCGTATTTATGGAGTCTAGTTAAATGGATAGTTTTTGATAGTTATTTTTTCCAGGTGACCAAGGTGAACTTAGGGACGAGCCAATCTTGGACGTCTAGGAAATCACTTGCTTGTCTACTTGATTCTTTGGTGAGTTTTCCAACTCATTTTCAAATGAAAAATCCTGCTATTGTTTGTAAAGGAACGATTTGTTGAAATGATTTGCTAGTATTTAAAAGGAAGTGATTTACTGTTATTTCCAAATAAAAATGGTTTTACAAGTGAAATAATTTATGAAGAGTTTGTGAGTTTCCTTGCATGTCATTTGTCTTGATTCGCAAATACTAAATGAGATGGTGATTTATTTATGTGATCTTGAACTCGTGACTAGAGACAAATTATATATTGAATACGTGTCGTGTCTTGTAATCTTGACTTGTGTGTGTTAAGCGGTAGTATGTACCACACTCAATGAGTGGGAGGTACCTCTCATCCCACCATACCTGTTAAGCGGTAGTATGTACTACACTCTAATGAGTGGGAGATATCTCTCATCCCGCCTTGATAGTGAATCTTGAATACGTTGATTGGAGTATTGTCTCATCGACCATAAGTGTTGAGCGGTAGTATGTACCGCACTTAATAAGTGGGAGGTACCTCTTATCCCACCCTAATTTTGAATCGTGAATAAGTCGATTGGCTCGTTGTCTCATCGACCATACGTGTTGAGCGGTAGTATGTACCACACTCTAATGAGTGGAAGGTACCTCTCATTCTGTCTCAATACGTTGTGCTTGATTAAATCTAAACGGTAGTATGTGTCATGCTCAATTAGAGTGGGAGGCACCTCTCATCCCGTCTCAGTACGTTTTTCTTGATTAAAGTGAATTGTTTATTTAACTATTGTTCGAATGCGTGAGTTCTTGTATCTTTTAATAAATGTATCCAAATGTACTCTTGAGTTTTCTCGTTATGATAGTTCTTAATAAGCCATACTCTTATAAGTGATCTTTAATGACTCAACTGTTTTGAAAAGTACTATTTGATTCAAGAGTTATGATTTTGATCAAACGTGAATTTGCTTATTTTTCTGGAATCTCACTGAGCTTCTAATTCACCCCAAAAATATTTATTTTCCCTCCACAGGGTTCAAGGCAAAGGAAGCACTTGTAGGGACTTACTAGTGTGACTGGCTGGATTAATTCTTGTTCTATTTGGGTATATTATTTCTGATGTCATGTGAAATGTATTGATGGTATTGAAGTAATTGGGAAATAACATCTCATGGTTGTAATATTATTTTGAAATATTTGGAATTGTAAGTATTGGAGATTAACTTATAAGATTTATGGTTATGTTATTATTTGGAAGTACATGGATGTAATTGTTGGAGTTTTATTGTAATTATTAAAGGTTGGCACTGAGATTGTTTGAGGATTGTAGTGAGTCCCGGCGAGAGTCAAACAGGCGGTCCGCCAAACCCCTTTTGGTTCACCTTAGGGGAAGGTGGGGTCATCACAAAAGCTTCAAGCAATTCAACACAACATACAAGGGAAGACAAGATGTAAACAAAAAGTAAGGAGACAAATGCTTTGAATGTGGTCAGTTTGGACACTATGCAATTTAGTGTCCAACGAAGAAGAAGAAAGAAGTAAAGAATGAAAGGAAACCAAGATTTAACAACTTCCAAATCACATGGAATAAGTGCAATTCTGAAGGCAAAGTTAAGAAGGAAGAAGAATCTACACAAATTGCTTTCATGGCAATTGGAGACAATGAGGTAACATCTTATAACCCTCAATCTAAAAGTGATGATGATGATGATGATCTTGAATCATTTATTGTAAAGTTGCATGATAGTTTGAAAGAATCTTATGCTAGAAATAAGGAATTAAAATAGAAAATTTGTGAGGGCCGTAACTAAATTCTACCTCTTGTCTAGACCTTCTGTGAACAATTTTCATAATTTCACTAATGCATGTGCATGATCATGAACATTTTGAAAATTCACAAAAAGATTTTTCAACGACCGCCCAAGTAAGTAATTGAAACCATTTCAATAAACTAAGGCCGACCGTACTTAAAACAAATCATCTTAAAATTATGACAATAGCGTGTGCAAAACCCTAAACATTTCTTTCTTCTTCCAATTTCCAACCGGTTTCCCTTCCATTGATTTCAACCGACATGATCACGAATGAAACCGATTCACTTCAGTTAAAATCGGACCAATTCCAGCAAATTGAACCCACATTTCCCTCCAATTTGATTTCGAATTTAACCCAAGAAATTTTAGCAAAAACCAGCCGCCACTTGCACCCCATTTCCACGGCTAACACTTGTCAAGTTTGAGCTGAAAAATTTGGTAGCTTAAGCATGCCATTTTTCCCCTCCCAACCGGCAGCTTATTGGACTTGGAGTAAGGATTTCAGATCACCTTAGCCAAGGCTAATGATGATTCCACCTCCCTTCATGCCCAATGCATGAGAGCAGCTATGACATTTGGCACTCCATTCAGCCAAGCTTTGTTCAATTGAACAAGCAACTTTAGCATTTTCTCCAAGCTTCAACCGAAAATTCCCTCAAACACTCTTACCTTCATTCAGCATTTTCTTTCCTCAAGCTTCACCCGAAACACTCTCTCCCTTTTCTCCAGAAATTTTCCTCCAAGCTCTCAACCGAGAGCTTTCCCTCTCTCCCTCCTTTTCTTGTCTTTTCTTGACCAATCCAGCCTTGCTCCAAGAGTTAACCTTGGCTGCAAGCTGCTGGAATCAAGCTTGAAATCTGGAAGAGCAAGGCTGGTCTCCTTCCATCTATTCCTTGAACAAGCAAGAGCTGGAAACCAGACTTGATTCAACCCAAGCATCCCTTGTTCATCCAGCTCTTGATCAAGCAAGAAGGGTAAGCTGTTAGCTTCTTGTAAAGTTCCTTTCACAGCCTAGCATTTCCATTCTTAGCTTGCTTCTTTTCTTGTAGCTGGAAATCGGACTTGACTAGCTCAACCACCACTTGTTCATCTGTTGTAAAAAACGGTTGGAGGTAAGGGTATTCTTTTTATCCTTTTAAGCTTAGAAGAAACGGTCCTCTTCTCAAATATATCATCTTGATTCATGAAACTGCCATGCATGTACCGGTTGACTTGAAATCTTGCCATGGCAATTTTTGTATCCTTTTGTATTGCTAGAAATCTGGTCAACCGAGAGAAAAGCCATTGTTCTTGATTTCACTAAGCTTCCCTAAGCCAAATGAAAGTTTGGTTTGTTACTTCATGGATGATAGTTAAATGTAATCGGACTTTTCTTGTGTTTTGTTATTGTTGGAAACTTTGAAATTCTTGCTGTTTTGAACGGTTGTGGATTGAAGGGCTTTGCCCTATTCCATCCCGAAACTTCTCTTGTTGATAACTTGATGAAATCAACTCATGCATGTGCTATATTCCACTTGATAGATGAGGCCTTGGTTAGAAGTTTCCATGAGCAAATGTTTTAACTAAACCGAGCTTGAATCCTTCATTTTCTCCTTTGACAATTGTATATTTATCTTCCTTGCATGAGTCACTCTCGGATGGCTTCAAACTGAATATATGCAATGACTTGAAACTTAGTTTTTGCATGGAAAGATGATTTTACAACAAAGGAAAAAATAAGAGGAAGAAAACCGGTTCTTAGTGACTTCCTAACTTGAAAATTGTTGGTTGAAACTTTTCTTGTGCTTAGTTGTGGATTAATAGCTTCGATTACTTGTTGTTTGAAATGGTGGTGAGCTGATGGACTTGGCCCTACTCCATCCGAAACCCTTTTGTTATTAACATGCTGAAATTGACCCTTGCATGCATCACTTTCCACTTGGTTGATGAGACTTTAATTAAAAGTTTGCATGGGTAAAGTGTGTAACAAAAAAACCAAACTTGAGTTGTTTATTTGCTTGTTGGAAAGTTGAAAATCTATTTTTCCTTGCATGAGACCTCTCGGTCAGTTGAGAGCCGCATGAGTAATGACATGAAACCTGGTTTTGAGTAGATATTAGTTTTGCAACAAAGAAGATAACAAAAAGGGAGAATCGGACTTGATGAATTTTTTTTTAACTTGGGACAAAAATTTGTCTAGTTACACGTATTGTTTAATTTTGACCGTATGCATGATTTTTGGATTGTTAGATGAATGTATCACATGCTAAGAGTCCCGCTTAGCATTCTGGAAATCAAACCGAACCTTTAATCACGCGACTACATGGCTGAAATTTCACAAAAGTTACCAAAACCACATTTTTCTAAGAAATCAGTGGGCAAAACCACACTGAAATAAAATGCTCATATCTCGCTGTTTATAACTCCAAATCACGAGCCGTCAGTGGCATCCGAAACTAGACCCAAAGAGCTTCGTTTCAGTGCCTTATACGCCCCTTAACTCATTTTCTATACATCGTGGCGAACCAACAAACATCGCTGAAAATCAAACTCGCAAACCAGTAGTTTCGAAAATGAATGTCCAAATTTGAGTATTTTCCAAATTGACTTGGCCGTTGCTGTTTTATGAGGAAATAAACAATTATGAATCTAGTTTTCAACGATTTTGAAATCATACAACTTGCAAAAGAAAACTTCCGATTTGAATTTTGAAAGAAACCATGGCGGTTAGTTTTGACCATGAAAACGTAATGGCATTCCATTTTCAAAATTATGATTGTCGACCAAAACCCTAATTTGTACTATTTTGATGTTAGCACGAAAACTTGTTTTTAAGTATGAAAGACCAAAAATCAAATTGGTTTTAAATCCAAAGCCATGAAAGATTGTTTTGTTCACTAAACAAATAAAATTAAACACCGTTAGTGATTTTTTTTAATCAAGCAAACCGTTTCTCAAATTTTCCATTGGATAACGCTACGTTACTCAAATCTTTCTAAACCTTAACTAATAAAATTGTTCCAACCCTAATTATGCAGATTTTTGAAACTCACACATTTTAACCTATCTAACCAAGACCTATATTTTCAAGATACAAACCACCTTTTTATCACACTATCGACTCGTGAGGTAAATCTAAAAATATTCTTATTTTCATAAAAGAAGTGAATTGGTCAAAATTGATTTTAATAATTAATACAATAATTATGTACCTCAGGAACCGACGGTAATATAAACGAGGGCTTTGAGACCGAGGACTTCGACTCATCTACTCAACCTTGACCATCTAAGGTGAGGGTTCCTATTTGTTGCTACTTGATCCTTGTTGCTAGGTATTAATTGTTATTGTATGACTGGTTTCTAAATGTGATTTATCGTTGAATGATTGAAACTAGGGTTTTATGTAAAGTGAGTTTTATTGCTTAATTTGACTCAACGTGCTTAGGTGGTTTAGTATGTTTTGTTTTTTTTAAAACAATAAAACTTGTTTTCTTTTCGAGGCTTGAGGTGAAGAGGCTGGCCTTCAAGGCCCCCTCGCCCCTAAAGGCTGGTGCACTCTCCTAAGGGGGCTCGAGGTTGAAATTGATTGTCAGTTGTCCCTCGCCTCTAAAATAATAAACTGAACCACCGTACCTGTGCTTGTGCATGTCAACTGTGCATGACCTGTTGGCCGTAGGGATCCCAAACCCCAGAGGCGAGTCGGTCTGTTCCGAGCCGGCAGTAGGGCTTGGTCGGATAAGTCGACGGACCCTGGGTCCTGTTCAAAGGTTACCTCGAGTGTACACCGCCCCCTGCTTGTCTAGTTCGGATTGGAAGTTGGGTGAAAAGGGAAGGAGAAAGAAATAAAATGACCAGAGTTCTGCAGACTCTGTTTTCCTTCTTGAGAATATTATTGTGATTGTTATTTAATGCTCGTTACTGTTTAAATGGCTCCACGAGCATCTTGATTGTTACCGTTTCACAACCTGTTATGAAAAAAAAAGAAGAGAATATATATATACATATGTATATATATGCTATCTCCCAAATTTCCTTAAATGGATGTTACTATATTGAACTAGTCCTGTGCGGACCTAAATGTTTACAAAGCTTGTTGTACTTATGTGCTTAGTACTATGTGTTTTGGGACTCTCTGGGTTTAGAAACTCACCCATATATTTCCCATCCCAGATTTCCAGGTATTGAAGAAAAGGGGTACAAGCCGGTTGAATCTTTTGAATGTTGGGTGTATTTGAATCTATTATGATGTCAATGATATTGTATAAGATTTATCTTTTGAATTATTATGGTAAGGTTGAGAGTCAAACTCAAAATGGATGTTGGTTAGTAAGTTATGTTGATCTATTTGAAGAATATATGTTGGTTTGAAAACCCTAGTCGATGTAATTGCACTTGAGTCCCGTGAGGAATCATGGGTCCTATGGTTCGCCTTGGGAAACGTGGGGCCGCTACAAAATTGCTTTTCTCCTACAAGATAATACAAAACTATTTCAAGAAAACAACAAGCTGAGAGTTGATAATGATTGTTTAATAAGAACCGAAATTGATTTACATGAGTTTGATAGAAAAACAAGTCTTTGTGAAATGCTTAAAGGAAAATAAAGTGATTTGAAAAGAAGAATGGATAGTTTAGATGAGGTTCTTAAACATAAGAAACAAAACTGTTTTCTAAGAAATGAATTGAAACTTCACTCTAATGCTTATGAAAGGAAGATAACTTTTAGTGCAAATGAATTCACAATTTATAGAAAAAGAGAAATAAGATTTATTAAACCTCTTTATGTAAATAATCCCTCAGTTATGTGTAGTTTTTGTTGTCAAGAAGGTCACATGAAGTATGACTGTTATGTGAGAAAAAACATAAAAAGAGGCATGAAAAGCATGTGGCTAGTTAGACATGACACTAACTATCAAGGATCCAAAAATTAAAGGGTACCAAATCTTTTTATCTCTTGTGTAGATGGATGTGAAGAAAATCATGAAGGAATCAAAGTGGTTCATAGATGGTGGATGTTCAAGACACATGACTGGTGATTCATCACAATTTGTAAAGCTCAAGTCAAAATCAAGTGGAAAAGTGACATTTGGAGATGACATGAAAGCCAAAACAATTGGAGTAGGAGATGTTGGTAAGAATGGTGAAACATTTATTCATAATGTGCTTTTAGTTGATAATCTAGGCTATAATTTGCTAAATGTTAGTCAACTATGTGATAGAGATTTGTTTGTTTTTTTTAAAAAACATGAATGTTTAGTTCTTGATTCAAAATTTAATATCATTTTCAAAGGAAAAAGATTCAATGACATTTATGTTGTTATTCTTGAAAAAATCAACTCATCTAGCTTTCAATGTCTTAATTTCAAATGAAAATCCTTGGTTGTAGCATAGAAGATTTTGTCATTTCAATGTGGACGTGTTAAATGAAATTTCCAAAAAGGAACTCGTTAAAGGCTTGCCAAAAATTAAATTTGAAAAAGATAAAGTTTGTGATGCTTGTCAATTCAGTAAATAAACAAAAGTTTCTTTTAAACTCAAAAAATGTGTATCTACATTAGACCTTTGGAGCTTTTACATTTTGATTTGTTTGGTCCTACACAAATTGCTAGCTTGGGTGGTAAGAGATACTGTCTTGTGATTGTTGATGATTATTCTAAATACACTTGGACAGTTTTTCTTACTCCTAAAAATGATGCTTTCAAAAATTTTATTTTCTTGTTTGCAAAAGTTCAAAATTTGCTTGGTTTACACATTGTCAAAATTAGAAGTGATAATGGTTCGAAATTTAAGTATTGTGGCTTTCCGGAATTTTGTGATTGCAATGGAATAACTCATGAGTTTTTAATTGTAAAAAACCCCCCAACAAAATGGTGTTGTTAAAAGAAAAAATAGGACTCTTGTTGAAGCTGCAAGAACTATGTTAAGTGAAAATGATTTACTAAAATTTTGGGCCGAGACCATGAATACGCATGCTATGTAATGAATAGAGTTCTTTTAAGACCAATTTTGAATAAAACCTCTTATGAATTAATGTTTGGTAAAAAGCCAATTGTTGGCGGCTACTTCAAAATTTTTGATTGCAAATGCTTTATTTTAAATATCAAGGAACACCTTGGAAAATTTGATAAGAAAACCGATGAAGTTATTTTCTTGGGCTATTGCGAAAACAAAAGAGGATATAGAGTCTATAATAGAAGGACTCTTGTTATAGAGGAGGCTATACATATTACATTTGATGAATCTAACGATGATTCTTCCAAAAGCACTTGCAAAGATGATGATGTAGGTGTTCAAGAAGGACTTGAAAAGCTTACACTCCAAGAGGAAAATAATGCTGAAATGGAGGAAAACTCAAAGGAAAATGGCTCTCAAGAAAACCAAGTGCAAGAAGAAGAAGACAAGAATGATGATCTACCCAATGATTTTCCTAAAGTTTGGAAATTCATTCAAAATCATCTCAAGAAACTAATTATTGGTGATCCATCCGAAAGGGTAAGAACTCGTTCCTCATCAAAACCACTAGTTGATAATTTCGCTTTAGTAACACATTTTGAATCTAAAAATGTTAATGATGCCTTGAAAGATGATAATTGGATTCTAGCCATGCAAGATGAATTAAATCAATTTGAAAGGAATAATATTTGGATTTTAGTTGAAAATCCTCAAAATCACTCTATTATAGGTACAAAATGGGTATTTAGAAACAAATTATATGATAAAGGTGAAATTGTGAGAAATAAGGCTAAATTAGTGGCTAAGGGATATGTTCAAGAAGAAGGTATGGATTTTGATGAAATATTTGCTCCCGTAACTAGATTAGAATCTATTAGAATGTTTCTTACATTTGCTTGTTTCAAAGGTTTTAAATTATATCAAATGAATGTTAAAAGTGCTTTCCTAAATGGTTTTATTGATCAAGAAGTTTATGTGGATCAACCTCTTGGTTTTGAAAGTGAAAAATTTTCAAATCATGTGTTTAAACTTTCAAAAGCCTTATATGGTTTAAAACAAGATCCAAGTGTTTGGTATGAACGATTAAGTGGTTTTTTGATTGAAAATGGTTTTGAAAGGGATATTGTAGACACCACCCTTTTCACAAAACAAAAATTGAATGATCTGCTTATTGTGCAAATATATGTGGATGATATTATTTTTGGTGCTACTAATGACCGTTTATGCAAGGATTTCTCCATCATTATGCAAAATGAATTTGAGATGAGTTTGATGGGAGAATTAAATTTCTTCCTCGGACTTCAAGTCTTTCAAACTCCAGAAGGAACTTTCATTAATCAAATAAAATACACAAAAGAACTTCTCAAAAGATTCGGAATGGAGGATTCAAAACAAGTTGGCACACCAATATGTACATCTACCAAACTTGACAAAGATGAAGAGGGTACAAGTGTTAATGAAAAGAAATATAGAAGTATGATCGGAAGCTTACTTTATTTAACAGCAAGTAGACCCGATATTATGTTTGCCATTTTCTTATATGCTCGTTTTCAATATTGTCCTAAGGAATCTCATTTGAATGCTGTTAAGAGAATTTTTTGATATTTGAAAGTAACTTTGAATATTGGTCTTTGGTATCCTAATTATCAAGAATTTTCTTTATGTGGATATACGGATGCTGATTTTAATAGATGTAGAATAGATAGAAAAAGTACTAGTGGTTCATGTCATTTTCTTGGTAATTGCTTGGTATCTTGGTTTTGCAAGAAACAAAATGCTATTTCTTTGTCTATAACCGAAGTGGAATACGTTGCCGCTAGTGCATGTTGTGCTCAATTATTATGGATGAAGCATATCTTGAATGATTTTGGTTTGTTGTATGATAATATGCTTGTTTACTGTGATAATATAAGTGCTATCAATTTGATGAAAAATCCCATTCAACATTCTAGGACAAAACACATAGACATAGAGCATCATTTCATCCGCGATCTTGTTCAAAAAGGTGAGATTTGTGTAGATTATGTTTGTTCAAAAGATCAAATTGCTGATATTTTTACAAAAGCTTTTTCTTTAGATCAATTTATACACGTGAGATCGAAATTGGGTATTTTAGAAAATAACTCTTAAAAAAATTTTCAATCAAACTTTATCGGACGTCCGATAACAGATCAACAGACGTCTGACAGTGTTTTAAGCTGTTTTCTAGAAAAACTTATCGGATGGATGTGTCAGATGCTTCACTTCGTTCGGACGTCCGACACACCAACAGTCGCATCTTATAAAGGCTATTTCCTCTCATTTCTATCAGTCAAACTTCTCATTTTCAGACACACTTCCCCACTCCTCTGCTTTATAAAATTCAAATTTGCACCTTCTCAAGAAAAAGTTTCCAAATTTGACAACATAAACCGTTTTGTAAGTCCTTTGCAAACAGTGCTGCATCAACATCTTACCTTAACAACAACAATTCTTTCCGATCTCAAATTTCTGCTAAAACCCTAAAACTAATCTCACCTCCCTTTTTGAACAGATTGGTCACGTCATTTTCATCTAAATAGTAGAATTAGTCCTTAGTATTCCATTTCTCATCATTCTCATTATTTAAAACACCCAGATTTCACAATGGTAAGAATTAGAGAAGGGTCTTCTACTACCGGACGCAAACGCACCTTAGGGATGAAGAAGTGGAGCTTCTTACTGCTAGACGACTTCCAAAAGGACTAAAAAGGGATCTGCCAGTACTCAGGAATATCAGACAACTCAGACAGAATCTCAGACCATCTCACCACCTCCTCCACTGCCTCAGTTTATCGACGATGAAGCCAAAGAAAAGTTTGCATTCATTTCGCAAAATGGTTTCATTATTCAAAGATCAATCAACCCCTCTGAGTTTCGTAAGATTGATCTTGATTCTGTTCTTCACCTTTTTGAATTTCAGAAATGGTCTCACATCATCACAATGCCTAACATTTTCTATCTTGAAATGTTTTATCAGTGTTTTGCAAATCTTAGGAAAGGCACTGATCATAATGAAGCGAAATCACGTGTTAATGGGATAGATCTTGTTTTTGATCCCACAATTGAAAATGGAAATTTGAAAACTGCTATTGAACCTGATTGTCGTAGTAAGATTGCTAATTTTTTCTCTTATGAAGAAAATCTGACAACCATTCATCATTTTAATGCTGAAAAACTGATGACTTATTTTCAATCTCCATTTCAAGTCCCTGCTGATGCCAAATTGGAAGATCTTTCACCAAAAAATCTGATCATTTTCTCTATTATTTCAAATTTGTTAGCCCCCACTGATGGTCATTTGAATTGATGCAAACAAGATGGAGCTGTATCTGTTCCACTGTTTTGTTGAGAAAATACGTATTGATTTTGGATTGTCATGTGCAAATTTCTACTAAAACTGAGCACTGACACTCGTAGAAAACTTTCCTATGGAAAATTTTTAACTCATATTTTTGAGCATTTCAAAATCCCTATTACTGGAGTATGTCTTAAGGACACTTTTTCCTCTGTTTTCACTAAATTCTACTTTGAAAGGAAAAATTTAAGATTTCTTGATAGTCAATGGTGCACTAAAGAAGCTGCTTCTGAGTCTCGATCCATACGTGGTCATGATACATCTATTACTCCTAACACTACACAATCACTGGGTTTCACTCCTGATCCCTCTATTCATTATAGAAAATCTTCTTCCGAAACCACTTCATCTCATTCTGAAGTGGTTGACTTGCTAAAAGAACTTAAGGATCTTGTTCTTCTTCTCGAACATGGTCTCATGATCACCATGTGCCCTGAGCAAAAATCTGAGTTCTTAGAAAAGAAAAATCTTCTAATACCCACTGCTATGGCTGAGGATGCTTCATATGCAAAAGAACCGCGTCCTGATCCTATTTCCGGTACTCAAGCTGCTACAGATGCTCAGACTTCTCATGATCTTTCCATTTCAGAGAAGGGCAAAGAGCTAATTTTTGCTGAACCTGAAGTAGATGATGAAGAGATTGAAGAGGAAGACCATTCTGCATTTCATATTAGCAGAAGTAGACCTGGATCTGCCAAATTCACTTTTTAGGCACACTAGGTTCATATGAACTTCATCCTTAGGCTGCATTTTTCCAGTTCTGTTCCCTTTTGACAGTGAATGAAGTGTGTAATCTATTAAGTACTTTGCTACTTTCATTGTTGTTCCTTTTCTTGTTGGATATTTTGTTCAATGTTAGATATTATGCACCTTGCTAATCTAAATATTCTGTTATTACTATGTTTGTATGGTGATTGTGGTACTGATATGTTTGATGATGATAATTATGTTACTATGGTACTGATGTTTGATACTAATGTATAGTGATATTGGTACTGATCTTAGACTTGTGATATTGGAATTGGGATACTGCTATTGATATTGATATTGAAATTTTGGTAGTGGTATTGAAATTCTTTTATTGGATATTTGTATATTGGTATTGAATTGGAGTACTAAAAGGTTATGTTGTTTTTCAAAAAGGATTTGGTATTGAATTGGCATATTGTGATATTTTTTTTGAGATGAAAAAAAGGGAGAGAAATATAAGAATTTGAATGCATATGATTAAAGAATATGGTTGGTGTAAATTGGCCGATTAGTTTAAATGGTTTGGATGAATATGGATAACTGGGTAAGAGGGAGTTATGGTTAATTGATTTGGATTTGGCTGAATGGTTTGAATGCTCGATTTATATAAATTATGCTGAAATTATAAGCTGTGTACGATTCACCAAGTGAGGGGGAGTGATATACGTATTCTTTGTCAAAAGTTTTTATTTTATCAAATGAATTTAATTGTTTTGTCATCATCAAAAAGGGGGAGAATTTAAATCTTGATCTCGAATTTTGATAATTACAAAATAATTGGATAATTCAATCTAATGTCTTCCATTGAGAAATATGGCAGCTCAGATCATTGGTGAAAATGGTGTAATTGAAAAACTCAATCAAAAAGGAGCGTAGGACACTCAACTATGTCGGACGCTCGATAGCATATATCGGACATTCGATAAAGGTTGAGAACTCTCAGCAGAACTTCCATCGGACACTCAACTTGAAGCACTGAACGTCCGATAGACAGGGGGGAGTATCAAACACTCATATCGGACGCATATTATCATCACCGGACGTCCAATCGAATTCAAGAAAATTTCCATGCTCTCTGACCAGTGTTGGACGCAGGCTTCATCGGGTGCAGAAACTTCATCGGCCGTCCGATAAAGATTGAAACAACCTTTCAGATGATGGCACCAGACACATAATATTGTACCAGACATCCGATACCTCCAATGGCTAGTTGATTCTTCAACTGCCTTCTATCCGTTGACAACTTTTATTAAGGCACCTTTTGGTCCTCTTTAAATACAATTGTGTCTGAACATCAAAATAACTTTTGTACACTTAGAATACAAGTTCTTAAGAGTGATTTTGGATAAAAAATACTCTTCTAGTAAGATTTGTAGTTCTTAAAGTGTGAACTAGTGTGCAAGCTTTTCACTTGTGATTGAATTCTTCAATAGTGTAGTTTTGTGAGGGTTATCTGGAGTGATTATAAAATTTCCTAACTTGACCGAGTACTGCTTGGGTCAAGGAGGAAGTGAGCCTTCCATTGTACATGACATTGGTTGAAATTCATCAAATTGAAGTTGCTTGTGTTGAGAATTGTTCTTCAAGCTCAAAAGGAGTTTGGTAGACAATTGGTTTGCATACTCTCATCTCTCTTATAGTTTACTTTACAATTCTTATATGTTTATATCTTCTATCTTTGTTGAATTCTACTGTTCCTTCTTTGATAAATTTATTGTGTAAGAGGGTACATTTCTTATTGTTAAAAAAGGGATATTATAACTTGATTAATTTTAAGTAAACTAATTCACCCCCCTCTTAGGTTGTCCTTGGGTCTTACACAACATGGGTTCTCTTCACTGATAAGTAGTTAGTGACAACTTTATGTTGTCATTATAACATTTGTAATATATTATTAATATCATTAAATGTTCAGTGACAACATTTATCATCATTGTAAAACTCAATTTCATGGCTGACTTTCATTAATTCTACTATGACACCCTAATCTTTACAGTTTAGCCCCTACATTTTCTCTATTTGCAAAATGCATTAGACATTTGAATAAAATAATGTAAAGAAATTTTGTATTTCCCGAAAAGTTAAGTTAGAGCTGCTAATTGGAAGGTAGTGACGACATTTTGTCGCCACTAACAAACTCATTTTCACACAAATTCTACTATGACACCTTAAATTTTATAGATTAGCCCCTATGTTTTCTCTATTTATGAAATGCGCTAGACATTTGAATAAATTGTTTATAGATATTTTATATTTCCCTGAAATTTAAGTTATAACTAAGCTTAAATATATGTAAAAAAAGAACGTTCATACGTTCTACTATAACTACCTAAATTTTGTAATTTAAGCCCAAAGTTTTTCTATTAACAATAGGCAAAAGACATCTCAATAGTTAATTATCAATGAAATGTGCAGGATTAAGCACTACAGGAATTTCATCATTAATAGCAATGAATTCGTGATAGTTTGTGTTCTCATTAAATTGATTTCAATTTTTTACAACTTATTGCAATATATTATTAATAGCATTAGACTTTTAAAAAAAAAAGAAAATTTTTTTTGACTACCATATGAAGTGAATTTCATTATTTTCAATTATGAGATGTAGTCTAGTTTTGCAATTATAAGAAATGTGTTTAAAATTTTAGCTCAACAATTAGAAACGTAATAAAAAGATTATTTTCACTTGTATAAAATTAACAATTTTGTCACCAATGATGGATATTTTTAAAATAAGAAATTATACTACAATTGCAAAATCTATGTTTCAAATAAATTAAGAACTGAAAAAAAAGTCGCCACAGAAAGAGGGTCTTTACCCACAACATCCCACCTCATCAGAATTGTCTAATTGGGACAACTAGTTCGTGATAAATTTAATATGTCATCACAATAATATTCCCACGAACAAACACCTATAACATGGGAGAATAAAATAATGAGAAGATGCTGAATTTCATCACTGTTGCTACTAGTATTCTATGACGAGTTTTCATAGTTGTCAGTGATGCTTATCAATGAATATATTATTGTCATTATAAAATAAATTGCCTTTGTTTTACATGTAGTTTTCCTTTCTTTTTCCAATATATTTTAGTGAAACTAAATTGCCACCATGATACAAAAATATTTCCGTCAAAAAATAATGAATAATATTGTATGTGTAAAATCCATATTTGAAATAAAATTAAAAACAAAAAGTTCAAAAAAATTTCTAATAATTTTTTGCATTATTTTTTAGTGACTGTATTGCCACCATGATTAAAAAAATATTTGTTTTTTGTTAAAAAAAATAATGAGTAATAATATATAAGTAAAATCTATACTTGAAATAAAATTACAAACAAAAATGTTTCATATGAATTTAGTTGAAGTCAAATTTTTTGTCAAAACAAAGATACAGTAGAAGTGGCGGACAAACCCAAAATGGTGCGAAGTCTTTATCTTTCAGCTCACCCTCTCCCCTCACCACTGATTCGTGATTCTCTTGGCTTCTCACCACCCTCTCACCACCGATTCTCACCACCAGAACTCTCTTAGACTCTCTTTCCCTTGCTTGGACTCACATGCCAGCTGTCTAGATCCAGCTATCCTCAAGAAAAGGTTGGTCCCTCCCTCCCTCCCTCTCTCGCTCCCTCTCTCTATCTCTCTCTATATATATATATGTGTGTGTGTGTGTGTGTGTTCCCAAAATTCTTTTACAAATTTTTTGCCCTAATCTTGCATTTCTTATTTTCTAGAAATTTATGTCCAAATCTTTTAATCTTTGTGTGCTATCACCTGTATGTTGTTGTTTACATGGATAATTTCTTAATTCCCCAAATTGTACTTCCCCTAAAAATTTGTGATGGGTTTGCTTTATGACATGTCAATGCCATTTAATCTTTAATTTAGATATTATTCTAAGTTAGTCATTTTGCTTTGCAAGCAGTTTATCGAATGATGGAGGTGTTGGTTTGGGCTAGCTATGTAATACTTATTTTATTCTTAATTTCATTAGTCCAAATATGAAATCTGCTTAACTGATAGTCCTGCCATTTGGATTGGCTATGTCCTGTTCATGTTGACCAACGACAGAGGCAGCATAGGAAACTTACTACTTATCCATTGTGAAATTGAGGTATAAATCCTATACAAGGTTTAAAAGAAAACAAATAATTCTAGACAATAGATATATGTGAGAACCCTAGAAAATTTTTTAATTGAGTGCACCATATAATCATTTATTGCATTAATTTTCCTAAAGTACTCAATTTCGTGTGTATTGCATGGTTTAATTTAGGATTTCATTTTCCATGTTTTATATAGCCAAATGCATACAACTTATGTGGTATTAAGTGGGTCACATTTTACATTAAGGGATTAGAAGGCAAATTGCAAAAATAATATCCAATTCTTGGCCAAGATTTGGCCATTTGTCAACCATCCCTTAACCTCTTGACTTAAGCCCTTCTATTTAATCCTTCAATTTCAAAAATTTGAACTAAATTTCCCTCTCTTCTCTCTTCTCTTGGCCGGCCACTCTAGGCTTGAAGAACACCAAACCCTAAGCTAGAAATTAGTCATTTTAGTGAAGAAAAACAGCTTTAAGTGAAATCCTAGCCTAGATTACTACTTAAACCTCAAGCTTGGTTGCAAGGAGTGAAGCTCTTGGGTGGATTTTCTCACTCTTCTAGCAAGGTAAATCCTCACTTAATCATGCTTTAATGAACCTTAAACTCAAAGAGGATGTTAGTTAGTTGTGATTAAAATGTTTATGGTTGCTTGGAAGGAAAGATTATGGAAGGAAATCTTGTGTTTGAGAACTAGAGTTTGGGTTTTCATTTTAGGCTACCAAGTGTTTGATGAATTGTTTGTTGATTTGTGATTCTTTGATGATGGAGTTATTTGCTATTTTAGCATGTTAAACACCTTGTTAAGTGATGGAAATAACTTTAAAGAGTTGATTGAAAAATATGCATCAAGGCTGAAAATTTCACAGGAAATTAGAAACGAAAAACAGTGAACTTTCCAAGGTTTCTGTTGATTGTATAAAATGAATTAGAGCCTGAGCCTTATACCGTTAGAAAGATCTATAAACCTAGTTTTAAACTCCGCTGACGGAGCTTGATTTCGATTTTTCTACGTCGAGTTATGGCTATTTTCCCGAGACTGCTCGACCAACCTAAAACCATTCTGACAGTTTTCTTGCGACTCTGAGATTTTCCATTTTGACTATGATTAAGCATGATTTCATGTTTGACCTCTCATGAAAGTTGTAGGGTTAGGTCTTAGTTTCGGAACGCCATAAAGTACACCCCAATCCGATAAGTGTGGCCACAGTTATGATTAAATTACCGAGGTGTGGCAAATCTGTCAAATGTCGTTTTCATTCCACCAGTGTTTTTGTCACTCCTTTTGACTCTTGTGCAACCTTACCGTGTCCCGACCCACTCATTTATGATTCTAACATGTGGATAAGCTTTTTATTTGATCATCCTTATAATTGGGATTGGTCATTTTATAGTTTGTGCATTCAAGTGTGATTTTTATCAAGTAAAAGAATAACGAGCACATGCATTAGGTCTTCTTGTTTGGGTAGCCGAACTTAAATATTTTCATTTCATTTGTTATTAGTCTTGGAAGGAGGAGAATTGGGTGCGAGCACTTGAAGGTACTTTTGAATGATTCGGTGAGTGTTCCATGCTTGTTACTTGACTAAATTGATAGCTGAAATATTGAAATACTTTAACTATGTGATGGTTTGTGTTCTTGTGGCTTGTAAGCCAATTAATGTGATCGAGACGAGTGCGTACGTTATCACACTCGATCTCTTGTGTTTGGAATTTTGTACTTGGATATTTGAATTCATGTGAAATGGCTTTTGGCCACATTTGATTTGTGAGTCGCTTGGGTGATATCCCATCGACAAATATGATTTGTTTCGAGTTCAAAACATAGTTGGTGAGTCAATCGACTCGAGCCGGCACGGGCTTGGTCGAGAAAGTTGACGAGCCACGGGGTATGATATGTGAATCTGGAAATCTAGTATACTCGAGTATCACCTAAAATTTGATTTGTTGGGGTGTTCGGGCCCGATAAGGGGGTGAAACGGTGGACGGTGTCTGATGATAAGTGGGGATCTACTGTTTTGGCTCTGAGCTATAAATGTTGACGGAGAGTCAACAGGATGTGATTTGATCAAGTTTCGGGGAATTTGGCTTTTGAAAGCCATCCGTATCCTTTAATTGAATATGTTCAATTTATTTGGTGATTTTATTTGTGACACTTGTTTGTTAAGTGAATTCTTCTTGTATAACTGGCTGCTTGTTTTTGGAACCTCATTGAGCTATTAGCTCACCCTATTTCCCTTTTGTTTTCCTTAGCAGGGGGATTTGCTTGAGCTCAGGGTTGAAAGTACGTGCGAGTAGTATAAGTTTTTGTTATTACTTTTGTTTAAGAGATGATATACTGTAAAACCCCATCATGGATAAGTTAGCTTTTGGTTTTGTACCCTTAATCCCCTGTTGAATTTTAAGTTTGAACGGTGGGGTGAAACTTATGTAACTATGTTGGTTGACTTTTGAATTTGGGAGAAGTTAGTTTTGTAAGTTTTGAGTTGTTGGTTTATATTAGCTATCGAGTCCTGGCAAAAGTTGGGCAGGCAGTCCGCTAACCCCTTTGGTTCGCCGTAGGGGGAGGTGGGCCTGTCACAGTTGGTATCAGAGCCTAGGTTTAGAATTAACATGGGTAGAATAGAAGTTTTGACTTAAGTTTGTATAAGCTTGATCTTAGGACAACTAAGTTGAAATTTGTGTTTGTTTTGTAGGTCTTGGAAGGAGACAATGGAGAGGGTGGAAGTGAGCAGCCCCGGAAGTGTCTTCTGATGGTTGACTATGAGATGAAGTTAGGTGGACAGGTTCGGTTCTAGAGCCCCTCTAGCTGAGACAAGCGTTGTGGACGTTGCCAGAACTACTCCTATCCTGATCATGTGGTTTTAGCGGTGTTAGACGAGAGCCGGAGGTTAACTAATGCAAGTTTTAAGGACCAAGATGAGATGGAAAGGATGAGGGGAATCATGATTATGCAAAGGAATAGGATTGAGGAACTTCAGGAGGCTGTTTTGGAAGAGCAATAGCGTACTGATGCTATGCGCCAACAGGTGCAAGCTGTGACTGAGCGCCTTACTAGGATCCTAAGGGATGTGGGTGATCGAACTGAGGGCATTCTACTCCAGTGTCAATCTTTACTTGGCAAGGTAGTGGACGTCAATCTTGTGAGGACCCGAAAATTTATTTTATTTGACCTACTTATTTAATATTTTGTTTAAATTTTAACATCGACTTTAACACAACATAATGTTAATTCTAATCATTATCGTTTACCAAAGTGTTTATATGGTTTGTGTTACTTCACAAAATGTTTTGGTTTAGCTATTTTGTTTTACAAGTCTAAAAACCCTAATTTGAAATTTAAACCCTGGTTTGCTTTGAAAACCCTAAATTTTGACAAAACCCTAATTTGTTTGCACACTAAACCTTAAATGTACTAACCCTAATATATTTTCTCGAAACCCTAATTATATGTACAAATCAAACGTTTGTTATTTCATGAATTTTCAGTGTGAATTTGTACGCGCACGAGAGTTATTAGGGTAATTGGGTGATTAGTGGCCTAAGCAAGTGTGATTAAGTTTTGATAGGCTAGGTTAAATTGAGTACCTATGGACTAATTTGATAGGAAAAGAAATTATGTGGGTAAGAGTGGAAATAATCTAAGTTGGAGGTTTTATTGGCATGCTATTTTTGACCAAATTTTGACTAAGTAAAAATATCTAAGTGAGCTTATCTTTTGGACTATTTAATGACTTGAGGTTGCCGGCCAAGCTAAGAAAAAAAACAAGAGGAAAACCGTGAGAAAAAGAGAAGAAAAGAAGGAAAAAAAAAAAGAGGGAAAAAAAAGAAGAAAAGCTTGGAGATTTTGCACCTTTCAACCATTTGATTTTGTTTTGGAGCTAGTAGGTGGAGCTTGGACTTGGAAACTTGGGGTTTCACCAAGAACATCATCTAGAAAGGTTTCTTCTATTTTCTACAAGCTTGAATTTGGATGAAGATTATGAATTGTGGGGTTTTGTGATTCCCATGGCTTGGTTCATGCTTATTTTTCAGCTTATGGAATGATTCTATGGATTAGATTAGTTGATTTTGATGTATTTATGCCTAGCCATGATTTTGAGTTAGGGTTAGGGTTTTGTTTTAGTGCTAATGGTAGGAGTTAATGTTGGTTCATTGGTTTAAATGATTCTGTAAAGCTGCAGCCAAGAATAAATTGTTAGGGTTGAATTTTTGTCCATTTTTCTGTCCGAAATTGCTTGCTATTTTCGAAAATGATGGGGACAGAATTAGCTTTAGCACAAAGCATGAAAGTTGTAGAGAGTTGAGTGAGGATTCTACCTGTAAATTTTCAGGTGAATCGGAGAACTGTAGCATGTTAAATGACTAAAATGCCCCTGATGCCCTGTTTCTGTCCGAACCGTTATTTTGCTGCTGTAATGGGCCATTTTGACAAGGAAGATGACTGTTTTTGTTTTTGAGGTCTTCGTAAGTATGGTAGCCTTATGTGTTAGCTTTCTACTGGCTTTGGAATCGCTTGATTTGGAGCTGTAAGTGTCGAGTTATGGCCATTTGAATCCGTCCTGCTTAAATCTCTGCGATAGGGTAGAAAGCCATTGTTTTGATTATTTTCGACCTAGTTCAGGATGGAATTGGATTTCAACTTCTCATGGAAATTGTAGAGGGTAACGTGGAACGTGTAAGGGTTGCATTTGCTTGATTGTTATTGCATTTGAGTCGATGAGTTTGCATGTGTGTGATTTAGTTGATTGTAATGTGGTTTGGGCGCAAAAACAGAAAATAGGATTGGTGGATCAGCAACTTTGGCTTCGTTTTTCGCGTTGATCCTTTGTGATTTAGCTTTTGGCCAAAACACTAAAGTTATAGCCCTTCATTCTAGCTTTCCAACGCCTTTGGAATTTCTTGATTTCGATTTGTGAGCGCTGAGTTATGTCCGTTTGAAGTGAGCCTGTCGGACATTCTGACGGCAGAATTTCTGAAACTGTTTCTGCGTTTTTGACCTAGAAGGAGTGAATCTGGGTCGAAGTTGTCTTCATGAAAGTTGTAGCTTGTTCTCTTAGCTTCGAAACGGCACCTCGTACGCTCAAATCCGACACTTGTAGCCTGAGATATGGGCAATGGCGTATAAGGTGTCAAAACTATTTTTCCCACCTTTCAGTGTGTGTTTTCCGTTTTCATTTTGTCCTCATCCGTTTTCCGTCCAACGCCCATGTATGTGCTTCTTTTTCTATTTTAAGTGATTATAAGCATTTTTGAGAGCTTAGTTCATTGGGTATATGCATGTCGCGTCAGTTCACATTCGAAATGGTTTTCTTCCAATCTTACGACGAGGTTCCTTTAATTAGAAACCAAAAGGTTAATGGTTTGGTTTGCATGTTCCAGGTGAGTCCGTGGACGTTGACGAACGTGTTTAACTGCCTACATTGTCTTGTTTGCGCTCAACTGTTGGTGAGTGTTCAAGTGCTTGTTGTTTTCATGCTTGGATGTCGGATTTGATGGAATTCATTTGAAAGCATGCTTGTTTGACTTGGTGAGCGTGTACTTTATCGCGCTCACCCTTGCTTGAATTTGCTTGAGTTGAAGTCGTTAAATGCTTGTACTTGTGCTTGTTCTTGACGTGATAAGACCAAGCGGTTGTATGTACCACACTCAAGAGAGTGGAGGTACCTCCTCCCGCTTGGGTCGATGTTGATTAAGTCGATTGGAGCGTAGTCTCGACTCATTTACCAAGCGGTAGTATGTACCACGCTCTATGGGGGGAGGTGCCGCTCATCCCGACTTGGTTTGATGTTAATTACCAGCGGTAGTATGTACCGCTCCATGGGCGAGAGGTGCCGCTCATCCGACTTGGTTTGATGTTACTACTATTACGAGCGGGCCGGTGCGGGGATGTAAGTAGGCGGGTGAGAGTAAAGTGATTTCTACGGTCGGTGAGATAGTGGTTGGACGGGTGTCAACATGCCTATTGAAAATACTGACTTGGGACCGAATCAAGGGACGTGGAAAATCGCAGAAAGATGGACGACAACGTATCCTTTATAGTGATTACTTTATAATATCTTGTATGATTTCCAAGTTTTCTACTGCTGTTATTTGTTCAAAATTGTTATCGCTTTAACCTGCTTGTGCATGCATTCTTGACCTCACTGGGCTTTGCTCACCCCATAAGCTTTGTTTTCCTTAACAGGTCTGGAAGTGGGGCATGAGAATCGAGGAACTTAGTACCTGTGCGGGATTACCTCTTAGTATTCTTGTAGGATTCCCTCTTTTGTATAAGATTGAACTATTTGGATGATTTCGATAGTTGTGGTATTTTGGAGTTATTATCAATGTCTCCTTGATGAGATGTTGGGGTTCTGTATTTTGCGTGAGTTTGTCAGCGATTTTAAGTACCTTTTATCAATGGTTTCATAAATGAATGTTTGAGTCCTGGCGAGAGCTAGGCAGGCAGTCCGCTTACCCCTCTGGTTCGCCTTAGGGGAAGTGGGGCAGTCACAGTTGGTATCAGAGCCTAGGTTAACGATCTATTTGGGATACTTTAAGGATATTGTTCTTGAATGTAGAATTGGGATTGCTTTCCTATATTTTAGGTGTGTTATTTACAGTGAAATAGTGGACTTTAAGTTCTAAGTTTTAGCACCACTAGCTATTGCTATCTTTGGTGTGTAGGGTTTTGAATTTCTCCAAATAGGACGAGTTGTGTTGAGATCTCTTGGATGTAGTTAAGTAAGCGACACGATTCGTATTCACAAGTCAATATAGCTCTTATGTTGGATTTCAGAGAGTTGAATTTTAAATGGTTAGAGTTTCATAATATTAATCTGGTGATTTTGATTTCCTTGGCAGGTCAACTTCGGGCGTTAAAGGAATTAGTGACATGGCAAACTCGGAAGGCAATGCTATAGAAGCTCTCCGAAAGGAGTTAGAGTTTCAGATGGTGCTTGCTAAATATTGGGAAGGACGCTGGGAACAAGAATATAAGGAAAAGATTGAGCTAAGGAGCAAGTACATGGAAATGAAGAAGAAATATGAAGCCATTCTAAAGGGGATGCAGCATAAGTTTGAACTAGTGCGTTCGACTACGCAAATTGAATTTCGAGATACCCCTAGCACTCAAGTTAGAAATCAGGCAGGAAGCTCCTCCAATGTTAAAAGAAAGTGTAAAGAGATTAGCAAAGATGATCGTGCTACTGAAAATAAGGGAAAAAACTAAAGGTTGGTGGACCTGTTGCGCGGCAACTTGGGGTTGCTAAGTGTGACTTTGTAACAAATCTCATCCCGAGAAGGGTGTTGGGTGAAGATGGGTGCATGTTTAAGGTGTGGGAGCCTTGAACACGAATAAGGAACTGCCCTAAAATCTAGAATAGACTATGGAGGTCTTAGGTCTTTTGAATGTTTTGTAAATGGGTTAGTTGGGGTGAAGCTTATGAGGTCCATGACCTGAATCGCATGATCATTTGTATTTTGTGGTATTTGTAAGTATATGTATTGTGTTTTATAACATCCTGTGATTTTCTAATTATGTGTGAACTTGTTAATGTAATATATGCCAGTATTTCCTATTTCAAATATGTTCACCAGTGACTCTTGTACTTTTCAATGGCCAGTTCATGTCTGCAGTTGGATGTAATTGAGATTATAGATGGTTGGAGACGGATGGTTGAACATGTACTTGAGATGGTTGGAGATGGATGGTTGGGCATGTAAGTAACGGCCGTCACTAATTGAAGGATTGATATTTTAGAATATGTGATAAAGTGTCAACTTCTTACACTAGTGAACTGGATAAGAGAAAAGAGGGGATAAAGTTTTGTAAGAGGTGAACCAATCATGTTTAGATTGTGAGGTAAATTAATGGTTTGTGATAGTTTATAGGTCAGCTAGATATTAGTGATGATGATTTGGTATACGGTCTGTGCTCGCACATAGCTGTGTAAGTAAGACAAGTTGGGTTTACGGGTTGTGAATTTTTATTCATGTGATGGTGAAAGATTATGCCCTGTGATTAGTGAGTAAGATTCAACGATCCATGAATCAAGGGGATATACATATTTGGAATGATTAAATTTCGTGGATTTTATAGGTGATTCAATCCTTGTAAACGACTCCAAGTGTGAATAGGAATTCCTATGTGTGAACTGTAAGCGAAAGAATTGAGGATCAAGCGAATTCTTTTATTGAAGATATTGTGGGAACCAAAGTGTCGAGAAAGTAACTTGAGGGTTAGAGGAAGGAATTCTGAGGAAACACCTAGAATTATTTCATGGTTCACGTATGAATTTCGAGGACGAAATTCTTTTAAGGGGGGAAGATTGTGAGGACCCGAAAATTTATTTTATTTGACCTACTTATTTAATATTTTGTTTAAATTTTAACATCGACTTTAACACAACATAATGTTAATTCTAATCATTATCGTTTACCAAAGTGTTTATATGGTTTGTGTTACTTCACAAAATGTTTTGTTTTAGCTATTTTGTTTTACAAGTCTAAAAACCCTAATTTGAAATTTAAACCCTGGTTTGCTTTGAAAACCCTAAATTTTGACAAAACCCTAATTTGTTTGCACACTAAACCTTAAATGTACTAACCCTAATATATTTTCTCGAAACCCTAATTATATGTACAAATCAAACGTTTGTTATTTCATGAATTTTCAGTGTGAATTTGTATGCGCACGAGAGTTATTAGGGTAATTGGGTGATTAGTGGCCTAAGCAAGTGTGATTAAGTTTTGATAGGCTAGGTTAAATTGAGTACCTATGGACTAATTTGATAGGAAAAGAAATTATGTGGGTAAGAGTGGAAATAATCTAAGTTGGAGGTTTTATTGGCATGCTATTTTTGACCAAATTTTGACTAAGTAAAAATATCTAAGTGAGCTTATCTTTTGGACTATTTAATGACTTGAGGTTGCCGGCCATGCTAAGAAAAAAAGCAAGAGGAAAACCGTGAGAAAAAGAGAAGAAAAGAAGGAAAAAAAAAAGAGGGAAAAAAAAGAAGAAAAGCTTGGAGATTTTGCACCTTTCAACCATTTGATTTTGTTTTGGAGATAGTAGGTGGAGCTTGGACTTGGAAACTTGGGGTTTCACCAAGAACATCATCTAGAAAGGTTTCTTCTATTTTCTACAAGCTTGAATTTGGATGAAGATTATGAATTGTGGGGTTTTGTGATTCCCATGGCTTGGTTCATGCTTATTTTTCAGCTTATGGAATGATTCTATGGATTAGATTAGTTGATTTTGATGTATTTATGCCTAGCCATGATTTTGAGTTAGGGTTAGGGTTTTGTTTTAGTGCTAATGGTAGGAGTTAATGTTGGTTCATTGGTTTAAATGATTCTGTAAAGCTGCAGCCAAGAATAAATTGTTAGGGTTGAATTTTTGTCCATTTTTCTGTCCGAAATTGCTTGCTATTTTCGAAAATGATGGGGACAGAATTAGCTTTAGCACAAAGCATGAAAGTTGTAGAGAGTTGAGTGAGGATTCTACCTGTAAATTTTCAGGTGAATCGGAGAACTGTAGCATGTTAAATGACTAAAATGCCCCTGATGCCCTGTTTCTGTCCGAACCGTTATTTTGCTGCTGTAATGGGCCATTTTGACAAGGAAGATGACTGTTTTTGTTTTTGAGGTCTTCGTAAGTATGGTAGCCTTATGTGTTAGCTTTCTACTGGCTTTGGAATCGCTTGATTTGGAGCTGTAAGTGTCGAGTTATGGCCATTTGAATCCGTCCTGCTTAAATCTCTGCGATAGGAAAGCCATTGTTTTGATTATTTTCGACCTAGTTCAGGATGGAATTGGATTTCAACTTCTCCATGGAAATTGTAGAGGGTAACGTGGAACGTGTAAGGGTTGCATTTGCTTGATTGTTATTGCATTTGAGTCGATGAGTTTGCATGTGTGTGATTTAGTTGATTGTAATGTGGTTTGGGCGCAAAAACAGAAAATAGGGTCGGTGGATCAGCAACTTTGGCTTCGTTTTTCGTGTTGATCCTTTGTGATTTAGCTTTTGGCCAAAACACTAAAGTTATAGCCCTTCATTCTAGCTTTCCAACGCCTCTAGAATTTCTTGATTTTGATTTGTGAGCGCTGAGTTATGTCTGTTTGAAGTGAGCCTGTCGGACATTCTGATGGCAGAATTTCTGAAACTGTTTCTGCGTTTTTGACCTAGAAGGAGTGAATCTGGGTCGAAGTTGTCTTCATAAAATTTGTAGCTTGTTCTCTTAGCTTCGAAACGGCACCTCGTACGCTCAAATCCGACACTTTTAGCCTAAGATATGGGCAATGGCGTACAAGGTGTCAAAACTATTTTTCCCACCTTTCAGTGTGTGTTTTCCGTTTTCATTTTGTACTCATCCGTTTTCCGTCCAACGCCCATGTATGTGCTTCTTTTTCTGTTTTAAGTGATTATAAGTGTTTTTGAGTGCTTAGTTCATTGGGTATATGCATGTCGTGTCAGTTCACATTCGAAATGGTTTTCTTCCAATCTTACGACGAGGTTCCTTTAATTAGAAACCAAAAGGTTAATGGTTTGGTTTGCATGTTCCGTGAGTCCGTGGGCGTTGGCGAACGTGTTTAACGCCTACATTGTCTTGCTTGCGCTCAACTGTTGGTGAGTGTTCAAGTGCTTGTTGTTTTCATGCTTGGATGTCGGATTTGATGGAATTCATTTGAAAGTATGCTTGTTTGACTTGGTGGCGTGTACTCACCCTTGCTAATTTGCTTGAGTTGAAGTCGTTAAATGCTTGTACTTGTGCTTGTTCTTGGCGTGATAAGACCAAGCGGTTGTATGTACCACACTCAAGAGTGGGAGGTACTTCTCCGTTTGGGTGGATGTTGATTAAGTCGATTGGGCGTAGTCTTGTCGACTCATTTACCAAGCGGTAGTATGTACCACGCTCTATGGGCGGGAGGTGCCGCTCATCCGACTTGGTTTGATGTTAGTACCAAGCGGTAGTATGTACCACCTTCCATGGAGCGGAGGTGCTACTCATCCCAACTTGGTTTGATGTTACTACTATTACGGCGGGGTGCAGGGGTGTAAGTAGACGGGTGAGAGTAAAGTGATTTCTACGGTCGGTGAGATAGTGGTTGACGGGGTGTCAACATGCCTATTGAAAATACGGCTTGGGACCGAAGGCTGGGCGTGGAAAATCGAGAAAGATGGAAGCGACATTTGTATCCTTTTATAGTGATTACTTTATAATATCTTGTATGATTCCCAAGTTTTCTACTGCTGTTATTTGTTCAAAATTGTTATCGCTTTAACCTTGTGCATGCATTCTTGACCTCAGGGCTTTGCTCACCCCATAAGCTTTGTTTTCCTTAGCAGTGCAGTGGGGCTTGAGAATCGAGGAACTTAGTACCTGTGCGGGATTACCTCTTAGTATTCTTGTAGGATTCCCTCTTTTGTATAAGATTGAACTATTTGGATGATTTCGATAGTTGTGGTATTTTGGAGTTATTATCAATGTCTTCTTGATGAGATGTTGGGGGTCTGTATTTTGCGTGAGTTTGTCAGCGATTTTAAGTACCTTTTATCAATGGTTTCATAAATGAATGTTTGAGTCCTGGCGAGAGTTAGGCAGGCAGTCCGCTTACCCCTCTGGTTCGCCTTAGGGGAATTGGGGCTGTCACAAATCTGGAGGACATGCAACGCCGTAATAACATCCCTAAGAATGTGACGTCCACTGGCTCTATTGGAAACTAAGGTGCCGCGAGCGGCCAGCTATATTTTGACCCATGAGAAGGGTGGTTAGGAAAAACCTTAGTAACTTTTTTGTATTTTGGTACGGTTTTCTAACGTGCTTTTGTGATAAACTTGCTACTTTCCCTATAGGATTTCTTTTGTTTGTAATCCATCTGGGTATGTAAATATTTGGCTATGTGATATATATGACTAGATGCTGTGTAAATATAGGCAACCTTTCCGTGTGTTATTATTTTGTGTTTACCTACATATAGTTACAATTTTCTTTTGGACATGCATTTTAATTTTGCACGTGCATTCGACCCTAGACTTCGTTAAAATCAAATGGAGGTTAGACGTGGAGCACGAGGTCATGGAAGTGGACTCAGACAACCCTAAGATCAAGGGGGTGATCATGAATCGGCCGTAGGGGGTAGTCGGGAACAAAGGGTCGATGCTAATGAACAAGTAACCACAGCCATCCAATGTATGACTGATTTACTAGTCCAGATAGCTGGTCAAAACCCTAGGAATCAACAAGGAAACCTTGGGAATCAACAAGGGAATCCTGGGAATCAGGTGGAAGGAGAAGATAGGGCATTAGAGAGATTTCAGAAATTTTCTCCTCCAAAGTTTCTTGGAGGACCCGACCCTGAGGTAGCTGAGAGGTGGATAGAGAAAATGGTTGGCACTTTTGCCGTTCTAAACTATACAGAGGAAAGACAAGTTACCTTTGCTGTATTTCAGTTAAAAGGGGCAGCTCGTGCTTGGTGGAATGTAATCGACTAAAGTGGGAAGGACCCAAGAAATTGGGCCAACTTTATGAGTTAGTTTAACACTAAGTACTTTCCATCTCTGATTCAAGAAAGGAGAGAGGATGAGTTCATTAAGCTTCGTCAGGGTATTCAGAGTGTGGTTGAGTATGAGACTCAATTCACTAGACTCTCTAAGTTTGCTACCGAGCTTGTGGCAGTGAGCGAAGCGAATAACGCCATTCAAGGGTTAAATGTCGAGATTCAAAAGGATTTGGCAGTAGCTCAAATTAATACTTTTGGTGAAGCTTCTGAGAAGGCTCAACGAGTGGAAAGTGCTAGGCTACAGGTTAGGGCATTCCAGGCAAAGAAACGAGGTGTGCTAGGTGGTACTCAGGGGCAAGTTGACAAAGCCATGTCACCTCCTAAGTTTGGCCGAGAGCAGGTGGAGGACGGTTTCAGGGGGCATCAAGAGGGGCCCCGTTAGGTGGGGTTCAAGGTGGGAGAAGAGCATAAAGAGGAGCCTCGCACGGAGGTTCTATATCGACTCCTTGTGTAAATTGTGGATACTGCGGGAAACCAAACTATACGGAAGATAATTGTTAGAGGAAGGAGAGAAAATGCTTGCACTGTGGGAGCGCCGAGCACCAAATTTCATCCTGCCCTAATCTGCCCCATGATGGGAATACAACCCCACAGTCGGGTAAACCAAATTCAAAACCTAACCAACCAGCTATAGGTGGGAATAGGCCTTGAGTTCCTGCTAGGGTTTATGCTCTGGATCAACGCCCAATTCCCGAGTCATCTGAGGTGGTCGAAGGTACGATTCCTGTGCTCCATCGTTTAGCTAAGATTTTAATCAACCCCGGTGCCACTCATTCTTTTGTGAATCCTGCTTTTATGTGTAATATTGATGTTAAATCTACTAGACTACCCTATGATTTGGAAGTTAGTACACCTACGGCAATCAAGCGTCTAGTCACAAGTACAATCTTTAAAAATTGTGAGATTTGGATGGGGGAGCGAAAATTGATGATAGATTTGATAAGTCCGGATATCAAATGTACGGCGTGATCATAGGAATGGATTGGTTAGCTCACTATCATGCTCGGTTGGATTGTAAGACTAAAGTGGTGGAATTATGTATACCGGGAGAGGAGACTTTAAGGTTAGATGTCGGGGTAGATTAGCCAAATGCGCACTTATTTTGGAATTGGCTAGAAAATTATTGAGCAAAGGAGCACAAGGTTACCTAACTTTTCTAATTAACACTCTTGGGGATAAGGTGAAATTAGAAGATGTCCTAGTGGTCAATAAATTCCCGGAAGTATTTCCCAATGAGTTAGTGTCGCTACCGCTAGAAAGGGAAATAGAATTTAAGATTGACTTGGTACACTGGACAACTTCTATATCGAAAACCCGTGATCGAATGGCACCTGCTGAATTCAAAGAATTAAGATTGCAAATGCAAGACTTGTTAGAGCGAGGGTTTATTCGAGAGAGTGAATCCCCGTGGGGAGCTCCAGTTCTATTTGTGAAAAAGAAAGACAGCAGTTTGAGGTTGTGTATTGATTATCGTGGGTTGAACGATGTGACTGTGAAGAATAAGTATCCATTACCACACATCGATGAGTTATTTGACCAATTGCAGGGGGCCGTGGTATTTTCTAAATTGGATCTTAGGCAGGGGTATTATCAGCTGTGGATCAGGAAGGAAGATATACCAAAAACTGCTTTTAACTCTAGATACAGGCATTTTGAATTTGCGGTAATGCCTTTTGGCTTAACTAATGCCCCAACTGCATTTATGGATTTGATGCACCGAGTCTTTAAACCCCTATCTGGACCAGTTTGTGGTGGTGTTCATTGATGATATCCTGGTATATTCTAAAATTTGAGAAGATCATGAGCAACATCTAAAGATAGTTTTGCAAACCCTAAAGGACCATCAATTGTATGCTAAATTCAGCAAATGTGAGTTTTGGCTAGAACAAGTATCCTTTTTCGGGCATGTGATCTCTAGGAAAGGAATCTCAGTGGATCCAGCAAAGGTGGAGGCTGTTATTGAATGGAAGCGACTAGAAAATCCGACAGAAGTTCGTAGTTTCTTGGGTTTGGAGGGATATTACCGACGGTTCATTAAGGATTTTCAAAACTTGGGACTTTTATCTAATTTGACAAAGAAACATGGAAACTTTGTTTGGACCCCTAAGTGTGAAGTTAGTTTTCAAGAACTGAAGAAGAGATTAACCTCGGCACCAATCTTAATTTTACCCAATGGAAAGGATAGTTTCACTGTATACACTGATGCTTCGAGAGAAGGTTTGGGGTGTGTGCTAATGCAAAATGGAAGCGTGATTGCTTATGCTTCTTGGAAGTTAAAACCCCATGAGCTAAACTACCCGACCCATGATTTGGAATTAGCAGCTGTTGTGTTTGCTTTAAAGAAGTGGAGACATTATTTGTATGGTGTGGTTTTTGAAGTTTATACAGACCATAAAAGTCTTAAATACTTATTTTCTCAAAAGGAGTTGAATCTGAGACAACGTCGGTGGATGGAATTTTTGGAAGATTATGATCAGACGATTAACTACCATCCAGGAAAGCCAATGTGGTACTTGATGCTTGAAGTCAAAAAAGCTCAAATAGCAGGGTTGATGATTAAAGAGTGGGATATGTTAGAAAAGGTTTGTGAATGGAATCCTCAACTTGAATGCCGAAAGGTGGTGTTTGGAAACATCGCAGTTAAGTCCACTCTACTAGATCGTATCAAGGAGGTTCAGAAAGGTGATCCTGCTGTGCAGTGGAAGGAAAAAAGTAGAAAAGGAGAATTACCGAATTTTAATCGGTCCCGAAGAAATTTTAAGGTTTCGAGACCGAATGGTGGTGCCCAAGAATGAAACATTGAAAAAGGAGATTCTAGAAGAGACTCATCGTTCTAAGTATACGGTTCACCCCAGCAGTACCAAAATGTATCAGGATCTAAAAGGGTTATATTGGTGGGATAACATGAAGAAAGAAATTGCCCAAAGATGTTCAAACATGTCTCACGTACAACAAGTAAAAGTCGAACATCAAAAACCTTCTTGTTTGTTACAACCACTTGAGATACCTGAATGGAAATGGGAGCACATTACGATGGATTTCGTTTCTGGTTTGCCACGAACACAAAGAGGTCATGATGCCATTTGGGTAGTGGTCGATCGTTTAACCAAGTCAGCTCATTTCTTGCCCGTGAACGTGAAGTACTCTATGGAAAAATTGGCTCAACTATACATGGGTGAAATTGTAAGGCTACATGGGGTGCCAGTTAGTATAGTTTCTGATCGAGATCCTCGTTTTGTATCTCGGTTTTGGCAAAAACTACAGGAAGCCTTAGGAACCAAGTTGAACGTTAGCACAACCTACCATCCTCAAACTGATGGACAATCCGAAAGAACCATTCAAACCCTAGAAGATATGTTAAGGATGTGAGTTATGGATTTTGGAGGTAGTTGGGGACAATACATGGCATTGGTGGAGTTTGCTTATAACAATAGCTACCATTCGTCTATTCAAATGGCACCGTACGAAGCTTTATATGGAAGGAAGTGCCGATCACCAATTTATTGGGATGACGTAGGAGAGAAAGATTTTAGATCCGACCACAATTCCTTGGATGGAGGATGCACGAGAAAAGGTCAAGGTAATACGTCAGAGACTTCAAACCGCCCAAAGTCGGCAAAAGAGCTACGCAGATAACCGAAGAAAAGATTTGGAATTTGAAGTTGGCGACAAAGTGTTTCCTAAGGTCACACCGCTACGAAGTGTCACAGCGAGAAAAGGAAAGAAATTTCAGCCAAGATACGTCGGACCTTTTGAGATTCTTCAGAAAGTGGGTAGTGTGGCATACCGACTCCAGTTACCATCAAGTTTATCCAGGATCCACGATGATTTTCATGTCTCAATGTTGAAGAAATATCATCCGGATCCAGCACATGTCTTGAAGTCAGAAGAGATTGATATAGATGAGTCACAGACCTATGAAGAGAAACCCGTACAACTTTTGGATCGAAAAGTGAAGGAATTAAGAAATAAGAGAATTCCTTTGGAGAAAGTTCTATGGAGAAATCATGGGATAGAAGAAGCAACTTGGGAAATGGAGGAAGAAATTGAAAAGAAATATCCAGAGCTGTTTACCAATCAAGGTGAGAATTTCGAGGACGAAATTCTTTTAAGGGGGAGAGAGTGTGAGGACCCCAGAAAATTTTTTAACTACGTGCACCATATAATCATTTAGTGCATTAATTTTCCTAAAGTACTCAATTTCGTGTGTATTGCACGGTTTAATTTAGGATTTCATTTTCCATGTTTTATATAGCCAAATGCATACAACTTATGTGGTATTAAGTGGGTCACATTTTACATTAAGGGATTATAAGGCAAATTGCAAAAATAATATCCAATTCTTGGCCAAGATTTGGCCATTTGTCAACCATCCCTTAACCTCTTGACTTAAGCCCTTCTATTTAATCCTTCAATTTCAAAATTTTGAACTAAATTTCTCTCTCTTCTCTCTCCTCTTGGCCGGCCACTCTAGGCTTGAAGAACACCAAACCCTAAGCTAGAAATTAGTCATTTTAGTGAAGAAAAACAGCTTTAAGTGAAATCCTAGCCTAGATTACTACTTAAACCTCAAACTTGGTTGCAAGGAGTGAAGCTCTTGGGTGGATTTTCTCACTCTTCTAGCAAGGTAAATCCTCACTTAATCATGCTTTAATGAACCTTAAACTCAAAGAGGATGTTAGTTAGTTGTGATTAAAATGTTTATGGTTGCTTGGAAGGAAAGATTATGGAAAGAAATCTTGTGTTTGAGAACTAGAGTTTGGGTTTTCATTTTAGTCTACTAAGTGTTTGATGAATTGTTTGTTGATTTGTGATACTTTGATGATGGATTTATTTGCTGTTTTAGCATGTTAAACACCTTGTACGTGATAGAAATAACTTTAAAGAGTTGATTGAAGAATATGCATCAAGGCTGAAAATTTCACAGGAAATCAGAAACAAAAAATAGTGAACTTTCTGAGGTTTCTGTTGATTGTAGAAAATGAATTAGAGCCTGAACCTTATATCTTTAGAAATCTCTATAAACCTAGTTTTAAACGCCGCTGACGGAGCTCGATTTTGATTTTTCTACGTCGAGTTATGGCTGTTTTCCCGAGACTGCTCGACCAACCTGTAACCATTCTGACAGTTTTCTTGTGACTCTGAGATTTGCCATTTTGACTATGATTAAGCATGATTTGATGTTTTCCCTCTTATGAAAGTTGTAGGGCTAGGTCTTAGCTTCGGAACACCATAAAGTACACCCCATTCCGATAAGTGTGGCCACAGTTATGATTAAATTACCGAGGTGTGGCAAATCTGTCAAATGTCGTTTTCATTCCACCAATGTTTTTCTCACTCCTTTTGACTCTTGTGCAACCTTGTCGTGTCCCGACCCACTCATTTATGATTCTAACATGTGGATAAGCTTTTCATTTGATCATCCTTATAATTGGGATTGGTCATTTTATAGTTTGTGCATTCAAGTGTGATTTTTATCAAGTAAAAGAATAACGAGCACATGCATTAGGTCTTCTTGTTTGGGTAGTTGAACTTAAATATTTTCATTTCATTTATTATTAGACTTGGAAGGAGGAGAATTGGGTGTGAGTACTTGAAGATACTTTGCTTGATTCGGTGAGTGTTCCATGCTTATTACTTAACCAACTTGTAGGGGTGGCAATTTCTGACACGACCTGAAAACCCGACACGAAGCTAACCCGAAAATAATGGGTTTGGGTCAGGGCTTGGCGGGTTCGGGTCGAACCCGATTGACCCGAATAACAAACAGGTGGGGTCACTGCGGGTTGACCGTTTGACCCGACTGACCCGTTAAAAGGTTAAAAAAATTGCCATTTCAATTTTAGCGTTTTAGGGCTGCCCGCTGCCGTCTCTCTCTTTCATTCTATCACTCTCTCTCTCTGATTCTCTAATTTCTCCCAATTCCTCTGCTGTCTTCTGCTGCCATCTACCATTCCTCGAGGTTTGTTGCTGATTAGGTGTGTCTTCACGCTTTGCCGTCTACCCTCTGCCATTCCTTGAGGTTTGTTGCTGCTGTCTTTCATCGTGTGTTTGTTGTTGGTTCGTTAAAAAAAATGTAGTAACATGTTTTTGTTTATCCGTGGCTGATTGAGTACATTTGGCTGTCCAAATTGTTTCTTGAAAGTCTTCTTGAGTTTCTTGATCAAAGCCGTGAAATTCTTGAAGTCTTGATTGAGATCTTGAATATTCTTGCAATACTTGATTAAATCTTGAAAAAAACTCTTAAAATTTGGGGATAATCTGATAAAGTGAATCGGGCCATTAACGATTTCAATCGTCATCATCGTCATCCGGGGGTCTTTGCTGGATAGGTAAAGGTTGCAAATTGGAATCTAGGGTTGTTGCTTGCCAGGGGCGTGACGTAGAGTATAAGATTTTCCTTTCTGGATATAATAATATCTTGGAAGAAGTCGTGCTTCTATTTTGCCTTTTGACTCAAAAGTAACCTGTCCATTCTCATTTGTGGGTGCTGCACTTCGATTTTATTGCCATAAAAAGAAACAAAGTGAGAAAAAAAAATCAATCAACTGCGATTCTATTTCCTACGTGGTTATTTGTTGCTTGTATGCATTGGAAGTTGTTTGACTTCCTTGTTTTTCTGGTTCTAGGATGGAGGTTGTTTCATGTTTGCACTTGACACGGGTGATTTTGAGAACACGTTTGCCTCTTTGCTGAATTCGTGGTTAACCTCACTTGATGATATTAAATTTTGATTGTGATATAAAAATTCTGATTGGGCTGTCATCTTGACTATGTTTCTTTTTAAATTTGAAACAAGTATTTTATTCCACTGGAATAGTTTACATGGACATTCCTTTTGCAAAAGCGTTTCAAGTTGGACATAGAGTGCAGGAAAGCAGAACCCTCTTTAATGGTGAAAATATTTTACACGGGAATAATATTTTGAATAGAGAGATAAGTTTCAAAATGTTGGGAAGGCATTCTGTAAAAATAGAGGAAATGGTTGAGATGCATATGAATGTCATTTCAAATGAAAATGGTAATTGTTTATGAAAACTCCTTATTCACTTAAATGAGCCTGTTCATCTCCTCAATGGTAATGGCATTGATTTAGGTGGTGTTAATTGTGATCCCGAATTTTGATAATTACAAAACAATTGAAGAAAATTGGTCTAATGTTTTCTAGTGAGATTCTTGTGAGCAGGATATCGCGGGAAAGGCGTTGAAAGCGGCCTGTCGGACGGACGATACCTTGTATCGGACGTCCGATAAAACAACTTCCTATCGGACGCTTCAACGGCAGTATCGGACGTCCGATGGGGATCTATCGGACACCTCTTTGGACGCATAACATCTACATCGGACGTCGAAGATATCAAGAAATTTGATGAGCTTGGGCGCTTTGGACGCAAGCCTTGGACGCAAAAGACATGTATCGGCCGTCCATTCGATTCCATGAAAATTTTCTCGAGCCTCTACCGCCTTTGTGGGGCCTTAAAGCTATCGGGCCTTGAGAATTATTCATCGTCCGTCCGATAAGACTTCGAAACTTCTATCGGACGCTAGCATGGGACGAACAAGTGTCGGACGTCCGATAGCTCAACGGCTAGTTGACATTTCAACTTGTACTATCCGTTGACCTCGTTTTCTAGGTACTTTTGGTCTCCTATAAATACAAGAACTGTCCAAATATCAAATACAAGCTGTACACTTGGATAACAAGTTCTTAAGAGTGATTTTAGCTAGAAAATACTCATTTTGAGTAAGAATTGTTAGTCTTGTAGTGATAGTTCATTGAGAGCTTTTCAATTGTGAGTGAATTCATCAATTGTGTAGCTGTGTGAGGGTTTTCTGTAAAGAGTGTAAAACTTCCTAGCTTGACTAAGTGGAGCTTGGGGCAAGGAGGAAGTGATCCTTCTATTGTACACAAGTGTGATTGAATCTCACCAAATTGAAGAGAGCTGTTTTGAGGAATTCTCTTCAAGCTCAAGTGGAGACTTGAAGAAGTTTGGTTTCTATCTTTCATTACTTGTTTTTATCTTACATTATCATATTCATTGTTTGAAATTTCATCCATATTTATTAATCTTGACTTGTCTATCTACTTCATAAATCATCTGTTCAAGAACTTGTGATTAAAATCAGAAAAAGAGGTATACTTGGCTGATTTTAATCAACCTAATTCCCCTCTTAGGTTGTACTTGGGCCTTACAATTGGTATGAGCTTGGTCTCTAAAATCAAAGCTTAACAGCTTAGAGTAAAGATGACAACCAACAATGCCATGTTACGTGAAGGTCAATCAATCACTAGACCACCAATGTTTAATGGATCAAACTATGTAAGCTGGAAAGAGCATTATGGTTATTTTCTTGCAATCTATTGACATTGATTTATGGTTTATTGTTAGTGAAGGTCCTTACGCCATTATAAATGATCCCATCACTCATGTTCCTAGATTAAAAACTAGAGATGAGTTGAATCGGAGAGGATAGAGCTAATCTCACATCAAATGCAAAAGCCATGAATGTTCTTTATAGTGCACTAGATTGAATGAATCCATTAGAGTAAAAGGGTGTAAATGCCAAAGAAATTTGGGATAAACTAAGAGAAATTCATGAAGGTAGTGAGGGATGTAAAGAGCAAAAGAAATCCATTCTTGTTACTAAATATGAATCATTCAAAATGGAACCTCATGAAAACATTGATAAGATGTCTGTAGATTCAATGACCTTATTAAAGACCTAGAAGTTTTGGAAAAGGAATACACTCTTGGTGAAAAGAATAGGAAAGTTTTGAATGCTTTACCTAAGAATGGAGAACAAAGTAACTGCAATTGAGGGAAGCCAAGGACTTAAACTCTATGTCTATTGAGTCTCTCATTAACTCTCTAACATCTTATGAATTAAAGCTCAAAAGCAAAGGTGCAAGATGAAGGAGAAACAAGAGTTAAGCGCATTGCTCTAAAGGCTGCTCAAGATGAGGATGACTTGGCTTCTGAGATGAAGAGATGGTGATTGTGATGATAGTGATCTTGCACTCATCACAAAAAAGCTCAAAAGAATACTCAACAAAGAAGATTCAGAAAGGAGGACCAAACAATCAAAACAACAATCAACTCAATACAAAATACAAAGCAAGATATGGCGAAACAAGAAACAAGGAGATAAGTGCTTAGAATGTGGGCAGCTCGGGCATTATCGGTGGACTGTCAATGAAGAAGAAGAAAGATATGAAGAATGAAAGAAAACCGAAGTTTAACAACTTTCAAATTACTTGGAATAGATGCAACTTCGGAAGGAGAGATTGAAGAAGAAGAAGAACAGCTCAAATTGCCTTTATGGCAATTGGTGATAATGAGGTAACTTCTCATCCACAATACAATAGTGATGATGATGATGATGATTTAGAGTCATTTGTTGCAAAACTGCATGAAAGCTTGAAAGGAGTCCTATTCTAGAAACAAGGAACTAAAACAAAAATTACTTTTTGCAAGATATATGCAAACTTGTTTCAAGATAATAAGAAGTTGAAATATGACAATGATTGCTTACTAAAACTGAAATGGAATTACAGTATGAACTTGATAGAAAAACAAGCCTTTGTGAAATGCTCAAAGAAAGACAAAATGACTTGAAAAGGAGAATGGATAATCTTTGATGCTTCAAAACAAGAAACAAAGTAGTTTCACAAGGAAGGTGTTTAACCTATGAAAGAAAATTATATTTAATGCAAATGAATTTACAATTCATAGAAAAAGTGGAGTTAGATTCATTAAATCTGTTCCGTATTAGCGATTCTACCATTATGTGTGATTTTTTGCTGCCAAGTAGGTCACTTGAAGCATGAGTGCTATGTGAAAGAAACATGAGAAAGGAATGAGATGTATGTGGTTAGTCAAACATTGACTCTAACCATCAAGGACAAAAATTAAAAGGGTACCAAACTTTCTATTTCTTGTAGGTAAAATTGAAAGGATATGAAGAAATCAAAATGGTTCATTGATAGTGGATGCTCAAGACACATGACCGGCGATTCTTCACAATTCATCAAGCTCAAATCAAAGTCAAGTGGAAAAGTGACTTTTGGAGACGACATGAAAGCTAAAACAATTGGAGTAGGTGATGTGGGTAAGAATGGTGAAACATTTGTGCATAATGTTCTTTTAGTTGATAATCTAAGTTATAATTTGCTTAGTGTCAGTCAACTTTGTGATAGAGATCTATTTGTTTTATTCAAAAAACATGAATGTTTGGTTCTTGACTCAAAATTTAACATTGTTTTCAAAGGAAGTAGATACAATGACATCTATGTTGTGATTCTTGAAAAAATTGACTCTTCTAGTTTTAAATGCCTTAAAATCTCAAATGAAGATCCTTGGTTGTGGCATAGAGACTTTGTCATTTTAACATGGATGTGATAAATGAAATCTCAAAGAGGGAGCTTGTTAGAGGACTTCCTAAAATCAAGTTTGAAAAGGATAAGATTTGTGATGCATGTCAATTTGGAAAACAAACCAAAACATCTTTTAAACCTAAGAAAATCATTTCCACATCTAAGCCTTTGGAACTCTTACATCTTGATCTATTGGTCCTACACCTATTGCTAGTCTAGGTGGTAGAAGATTTTGTTTAGTTATTGTTGATGATTACTCTAGATATACATGGACTATTTTTCTTACTCATAAAGATGATGCCTTTAAAGTTTGTCTCTCTCTTTGCAAAGTGCAAAATTTACTTGGATTGCATATTATCAAAATTAGAAGTGATAATGGTTGAATTTAAATATTGTGGTTTTCCAGATTTTTTGTGATCATAATGGAATAACTCATGAATTTTCTATTGTAAAACCCTCAACAAAATGGTGTTGTTGAAGAAAAATAGAACACTTGTAGAAACCGCAAGAACCATGTTAAGTGAGAATGATTTACCAAAATATTTTTTTTAGGTAGCAGTAAATACAGTATGTAATGAATAGAGTATTGCTAAGACCTTTTTGAACAAAACTTGTATGAGTTGATGTTTGATAAAAAGCCAATTGTTAGCTATTTTAAAGTTTTTGGATGCAAGTGTTTTATTTTGAATATCAAGAACACCTTGGAAAGTTTGATAAGAAAACCGATGAAGGTATTTTCTTGGGATATTGTGATAATAGAAGGATATAGAGTTTATAATAGAAGAACTCTTGTGATTGAAGAAGCTATACATGTTTCATTTGATGAATCTAATGACAACTCTTCAAATAGCACTTGTGTAGATGATGATGTAGGTGTTCAAAAGAATCTTGAAAGCTCACACTTCAAGAGGAGAACAATTGTGATATGGAGGAAAATCAAAAGATGGTGTTTCTCAAAATTCAAAGACTAGATGAAGAAGACAAGATTGATGAATCACTAAGGATTTTCTAAGGCATGGAAGTTCATTCAAAATCATCAAGGATTTGATCATTGGTGATCCATCCGGAGAGGGTAAGAACTTCGTTCTTCATCAAAGACATTATTTGATAATTTAGCATTTGTATCTCATATTGAGCCTAAAACATCAATGATGCCTTAAAGATGATTATTGGATTATGGCCATGCAAGAGGAGTTAAATCAATTTGAAAGAAATAATGTTTGGACTTTAATTGAAGAGACCTCAAAATTATCCTATCATTGGCACTAAATGGGTGTTTAGAAATAAATTAAATGATAAAGGTGAAATTGTAAGAAACAAGGCTAGATTATTGGCTAAAGGGTATGCTATGAGAAGAAGGTATTGATTATGATGAAGCGTTTGCTCCGTTGCTAGATTAGAGTCTATTAGGATGTTTCTTGCATTTGCATGTTTCAAGGGGTTTTAAGTTGTATCAAATGGATGTTAAAAGTGCTTTTCTAAATGGTTTCATTGATCAAGAGTATATGTGGATCAACCACTTGACTTTGAAAATGAAAAGTTTCTAATCATGTATTTAAACTCTCAAAAGCATTATATGGTCTAAAACAAGCCCCTAGGGCTTGGTATGAGCGTTTAAGTGGATTCTTAGTTGAAAATGGTTTTAAAAGAGGCATAGTAGACACAACTCTTTTTTACAAAACAAAATCAAATGATCTTCTTATTGTACAAATCTACGTTGATGATATTATATTTGGTGCTACTAATGAGGATTTGTGCAGGATTTTTCCACCATTATGCAAAATGAGTTTGAGATGAGCTTAACGTGGGTGAATATGGGAACAGGTCGTTTCAGGATGGAGGGACGGCTGGTCCAAGTCATTCAAATGATGAAGGAACCTTCATCAACAAAATAAAATACACAAAGAACTCCTCAAAGGTTGGCATGGAAGACTCAAAGCATGTGGGAACACCAATGTGCACATCCACCAAACTTGAAAGATGAAGAAGGTACAAATGTAGATGAGGAAAAAAAAAAGTATAGAGGTATGATGGAAGCCTTCTTTATTTAGCTGCAAGTAGACGGATATTATGTTTTGTATGCTTGTATTGCCGGTTTCAATCTTGCCCAAAAAGAATCTCATTTGAATCTGTTAAAAAGAATTTTTTAGATTATTT